>JACCIC010000068.1:0-582500 GCA_018907035.1 Sycobia sp. Sy_11 | reverse complement strand
TTATGTCAGCTTGTTAGAATCATCGTTTTGAAACCAGTTGGTTTTTCGGTGCATCAATGTGTAAACATAGAAGTGATTTCATAATATTTTAAACTTTTAACTATACGAATATACTCGTGATTGTGAAAAATAGATTAATTAAAATTTATTTAACGAGCGCATTGGAAAGTTTTTACAAGCTTATAAATAATTAGCACGTATTTATAGAGTATAAATTATGAATAATTTATAGATAATTTATTATAGAGTATAGTCGTTAGTCCAAACATGAAGAGTGCCGATTCTGTTTACGTGAATGGAATTGGCAATTTCCATTTCCCATGTTCTCAGCTTGATGTGACCTTTCCCCTGTACCCGTACTGGATTTTTCGTTGACGAAAAGCAAGCTTATATATATATATATATATATATATATATATATATATATATATATTGATTTTTCGATTTAATGCCTTGTAAAAGAGATTTTAAATCTGTTAAAATAATTAAATACTTGAACAGTTTTTTTCAGAGATTTTTTAATTGATTTTTAAATTTTTATTTTGAATTCTTATGGAAATTAGCTAATTCAAGTTACATTTTGAAGACAGGAATGTGCATATCTTGAATTGTACCAATAAAAAATTATCTGCAATTGATACGTGAAAAGATTGTAAGTAACAGGTTACGTAGATGAATGAATTTGATTCAAATTAAATTAATGGAATAATTTCTTATTTAAAAACATTATCACCCGTGATACAATACAAAAATTTTTAACCACTGATAATAGAAATTAATATTTTCAGAGAATCAGTGTTTGCAAAGTAGTTTCAGAAAACACGAACTCAAATTTCAAGAGAAAAATACAATAAAAAGTAGATAGTTTCAAAACGACAATTTATACGTATAACGCCTCCAATTGTTATATAAATTTGAGTTTATAATTATAGTTGAATTGATTAAAATTTGAATATAATTAAAGCTTTAATTTTCCAACAGGTCGAAAACGTGTTGAATTTAGACTTTTTCTTTTTGTTATAATAGCAGTTTAATGCAAGTTTTGTTTCGAGTTACTCTTTTGGAAAGAAGATTATTCGCAAGTTACGAATTACTAATTCATTGTTTTCGCAATATGGTTGCATTGTCCAGAAGCGAATTATTAAACTTCAATTGCATTATTGCGGGAGTAAACCTTGGCTAGAGGTGGGAGAAGGTGGGCAGGGAGAGAAGAGGGGTATAATTGCGAGGAATAAAATCGTGCCGATCAATAAAATATATAGAGAAGCGCGGCAGTCTTCATTTTCGTTATAGTTGCTATAGCTCCGCGTGCGTGTATGTACGCGCTGCTATCGCTGTAGATGTTTGTGAAAATGTGTGTATACATGGACGTGGGACACGTTCGCAATAGCCTACATGTGCTGTGTATGCGCAGCGGTGTACAGCTCTCTCTTCTCCGGTTCAACGTCCAGACTATAGTACTCGCACACGTCGAATAAAATATCGAGCGATCCGCCGGGGCGACCGAGAGAGAGGGGCGGGGGGGGGGGGAAGGAAGACATGGAGGGATGAAGGGATGGACGACGGGACTATTATTATCGGTGCGAGCGCCTGAAAAGCCTTAAAGACGTACTTAAGGCGAGCGAATCGGAAAGAGATAGATCGATAGAGATACATAGAGAAAGAGAGAGAGATAAATAGATAGAGAGAAAAAAAAATACGGGCGAGGCAAGTTTGAGAAGCGAAACAGGTGACGCGTATATACGTGCTTCTTTAGAAACGAGTCGTAAATTTATGATCCGCGAAAGAAAGAGACCGAGACACAGTAGCTGAATAGCGGTATATAGAGCGCTCGGTCCCAGATCACCGGTTTACCAATGTTCGTAAGGGAGCTCCCCCATCTCCCTCTGTTTAACCACCCAGTTTACAAGCTAAAGTCGAGGTCACCTCAGGGGGGCGGCCCCCGTTTTTCGGGAGAGGAAGAACGAGATGAGCGTCACAACGCGCACGACTGATCGAATAAGCGTGGACGCCCTCACGCCCCCAAATGCGCCTCTGATGTCGTTGAGCGGCTTTTCGGTCCTTCTGTATATGTACGTGCTTATCTCCAGATATATGTATGTGCTCGCGTACGCACGCGATAAAGCTTCATATACAGGAGTCGTAGAGCTTTATATGTACACACACACGCGCGCACACACGCACATACACAGGCACATGTACACGATAGCCTGAAAGCCTTCTGCCCGGAATATTAATCGGTAGATTCTTTTATCGAGGATGTAATCTCTGCCGTAGAGTGTACATGAACGTCGGGTCCCAATAAAAAATAAAGATTTCTTGTTTTTTTTTTTAACCTCACGTCTTTACTTTGCGATGGCGCTTTTTCAGCGGACAAGCAACAGAAACATCCCGATTGTTTATCTCTCTTGATCTCTCTCTCTCTCTCTCTCTCTCTCTCTCTCTCTCTCTCTCTCTCTCTCTCTCTCTCTCTCTCTATTTCGAAGAAGATGCATTGCGCCAGTAATGATGTGTATTTAGAATATTTAAAAAAAAATGAAATGAACAGATTATTGCTGAATTATTTTTCAAGTTTTGATTTTATTTTCTTTTTTTGTTGTTGCAAATATCACTATACTCATTATTAAATTCTGCATATGACTCTATAATTTCTCGTTTACTTGGAATCAAAAATTAATCATTTTCCGGCTTCTCGTTATTAAATATTAGGCCGTGTTCGCCCTCTCCCTCTTATATTACGCCTGAATCATTGTTATTTCAAAGCAAATTAATATTCAATTATAACGTCAGAAAATGATAGTATATTAACATGAGAGCTATTTATTTCTGACTGGTTTTCCATTATTTTTTAAGACAATAAAAGAAGGGAAAAGAGATAACCTTTGTTTTAATAATAGCAGCAGTTTAGATATATAAAGAGAGAGATAAAGAGAGAGAGAGAGAGAGAGAGAGAGAGAGAGAGAGAGAGAGAGAGAGAGAGAAGGGGGATAGGGATTAAAGAAAATGGCGCTTACACGGCGCAGTCTGTGCGTGTGAAAATCATTCCCCTCGTACAAGGGTGTACAAGTAGAACGTGTTCGACCGTACTCATCACAATTGGAGTCTATTATATATACATACATGTATATATATATATATATGGCTACGTCGGTGCGTGAAATATAGGGGTGGTCAAAGTGTCGGGTCGGGGGGGCTGTTCCTCGCGATGGCGAGCGCGGCGGGCTTAAAATAAAAAAATATATAAACGCGCGCAGAAAAGTTGCGCGCTCGCTGCGCCACCAAGCAGTAGGGGAGGATAGCTGGGCTGGAATAGTGGCGCTCAGAGAGGGGGGGGGTGAAGAGATAGAGGACTCTCGGCCCGGCGCGCAAAACGCTTCTTGCCGTAACGCAAGTCTAGTTAAAGAAGCCATAACTCTGGAAATAACGCGACCCGCGCGAGTCGTTGCTTAATTGAAAAAATCATCCGCAAAGTCCGGAACCGCACTAACCTTTGCTTCGGCCTCAATTATATTTATCTCAAAATTTTTGTTATTTGCGGTACTTCCTTCATTTTCGAATTGTGCACTTTTGATATGAAAATTAAATTTAAACAACTACACAAACCACCGATAAGGACACAAATCAGAAATTCGACATTGCTTTTCTGAAAGTTATCCATATACTGACTAGAAATTCGAGCTCTTAATCGTATCCTTTCCTAATGGTATCATACATTCGCGATCAACGTAAAAAATATACAAATTTTAATTTTAATTTTAAAAATGTAGGTATAGATTGAGGTATAGAAACTTTACATAGGGTTCACAAACTAGTTATCAGAAGGCTAGAGATCTCAGGATAGAAAATAGCAGTACCTCATAAATAGGAGGAATATATTGTAACTAAGCAATGCATATTAAACTAAATCCTCCGGAAAAATATTATCTGTTTTTTTTTTCGTCAGTTGCGTAAATGTAATCACTAATGCTTAACAATTTAATATCACCATGAAATTAGACAGAATATCTTGAAATCTATTGGTGGTCAAGTTTGAATTCGAATTGAAACCAACCAAATCCTTGCTTGTAAGTATATTCCTTTCTTGAAATATTGTAAGCTCGTATTTATCTTGTTATTTTCACCATAATACTACGATCAGTATGCTACATAAATTAGTTGTTTTTGACATGCTAATAAACCTAGAGAGTTAAAGATATTAACTTAAGAAATTAAAAATTAAAGTTCTAAAAATTTCTGATGGAAAGAATGTCAATATAACTGTAACAAGTTCCAGATATATACCTGCAGCTTTGCAGGTACATGCGACTGACATTATTTTCAAAAACTTGCATTAACATCTTTTCATCCAAATTATGCGCTTTCTGCAGTTTTTTCAGCCCATATAACAATTACCAATGAAATTTTGATAAAATGAGGATAGAAAAATTATATTTTCAAAATTTTCACGCATTACTTATTTTGCTACAATCGAATACAATTTCAATAGAAATACGAATGGAATATATAAACATTAATAAAAATCTTTATCAAAAAAATTTCCAAACTAATTTATCTGCAAAGGAGCGGGCTCGAGGTATATATGAGGTATATATGGTATATATATATATATATATCCCTTTCTTGCTCGCCTTCTCCTGGGCGATCCCTGCGTGCGTTGAAAATCGGCCGTCGATATTTTCGTCATGTTCACACCTGGCCTCACAAGAACTGGTAGTTATGTTTACGAGCGCGAAATCGAGACAGAAAGAGAGAGAAAGATAGCGAGTGAGAGAAGGTGAAAAAAAGAAAGAGGTTTTTTTTTGATGCGTTAGCAGGCGCGCACAGTTGCTCTGAACGGAGGAGAATCTCCGCTTGCAAAAGTAAGCATATATATATATATATATATATATATATATATATTAGTGTATATATATTAGTGTATATATATATATATATATATATATATATATATATATATATATTACGTACATAGAGAGAGAGAGAGAGAGAGAGAGAGAGAGACGCGTCGAGCGTTGGCAATTCCTGGTTCTCTCTGTCTGTCTCTCTCTCTCTCTCTCTATCTCTTTCCCGCTGCTCTCCCGCGTGAATGCGTGTGTATGCACTCGTCGTCGGTGTATATAACTCGACGTAAAAAGCCTAACGCCGAAAACGGGCCTCGTACGCGGCTTCGAGAAAAGGAAAAGGAATGAAAAGAAATGCTAAGCGGGGTCCCCGGCCACGGCTTTTGCGAGAGAAGAAAACGTGGGTCGGTCGGCGGAGGGGAGAAGGAAAGAGCGGGGATCCCTTTAGTGAGTCAAATTTGTTCGTTTTCGTGGTAATTACGTATGGAATTGGGTGTTCACCAATCAATTTTAGCCGTAGAGCGATGCACACGCGATGAATTTTAATTAAACGACCGAGAGGCAGAGAGACTCGCGTATACGTATATGAAAGTATCGAAATTAAAAATGTTAAAGGCCTTTTTTTTAAAAGTTCGACTGGGCTCCATCTTCCACCCTCTTTTTTTTGTTCTTTTACACTTCGACTGGTTCCTGCGTATACGAGAGTCGAATGGACCGCCTCAAATCTATCAACGTTCAAGAAGGCTAAATTTATAAAGAACGAGTGTCTTCATAACAGTATATAAAAAATATATATGCGTGCTTGCCGTCGAGAAGAACGTTCGTAGCAGTATAGGCGTAATTGAAATATCATGTATACAAAAAAACAGGTATCGCTTTCTCCAGTCGCGCATGATCGATACATTCACCGTTATAACGATGCGGGAGGACTGGGTGTGAACCAGTGGACTTTTCTGGTCCAAAATGCAATGAAAATCTAACAACTCGCACAAAGCACTAACAAATAGTACGTATTATATTATATAATTCCACCTTTATAGTTACTAAATGAAGCAAGCGTCAAACGAGTATTTTCAGAAAATGGTGCATCGATTTAAGTTCTGACAGAGAGTACATAATATCGATGAATTGGTCTGCTAAAATTCTTTGAGAGAATATACTTACGATATTGCATTCATATTTAATAGAAGACACACTTTATAGACTATTTTGTATAAAGAATATTCATACTTTCCTAGTATTATATCTTTTTTCTATTCCTAGAGAGAGACAGAGAGAGACAAAGAGAGAGAGAGAGAGAGAGAGAGAGAGAGAGAGAGACTCTGGGGCTGTGCCAAAGCTGAAATAACTAAGTTCCCTGTCCCAATTTATAGTTGACGCAAATGAATTTATCGCTATTTACTGTAGTAACTCATAATAAAGATATCCTCTTTTTATATTCACAAGTATTCCTTTGAAAAGGATTTCTTTATCAAATAAAAATTATTAATCGAAACATTTATCAATATTTTCACATCGATTCAGGGGCATGAGAATAAGTACATTAATACTAATTCGTACTCGCTTCGCTCCCGGGTAAACTATTTCTCGAGGTAAATAATCAATTTTCAAAGTCGTATTAAAATATAAAACTTCATTTACCTCTCTTTAAAATAACGGTTTATATACGTACATATAGATACAAGGAAAGCCCGTTCAGTTACGCTGCGCGCAAAAGTCCCATAAGAGAGTAGAAGTAGCTCCTCGACAGGCGGGCAGAGGATCGTCCCATGCACGCCGAGGCGATTTGGCGAACTTTCCCCTCAAAGACAGTCCGCGGGCTTGTAATCTCTCGTTCCGCGTCGCGCCGCGCGCTGTACGCTAATTGCAATAACGAGCGTTGCTCGCAGCCGTCGTGTACACTGCACATGAACTCTCGACGCGGCCCCGTGCGCGGGCGGCCACGACGATGCATCATCGAAGACGTCCTCTCTCTCTCTCTCTCTCTCTCTCTCTCTCTCTCTCTCTCTCTCTCTCTGTTTCCTTGTGCGTGTGTGCGTGTGCGCGCGCGTGCGCGTCTACGTATGCGTCTTTTCCGACACTTCACTGGATGCGTTTGCGGACCCAACTGTAATTCCCACGCTTGCTTTATTAATAGACAGTCATATGTCCGAAGGCACTCGGATAATTTAATTAATTTATATATTAGATGCCATCAGTGACTGTCTCGGTGAAATCAACAACTAGTACTCGTAAAACTTGCAATCTCCCTGGTTTGGACACTGATAAGGAAAGAAATGGACGTTTTATGATATCTATTGATGGAAACGTGTAACATGGAAACAGACATAAACATAAATCGATATTTGTATTATAGTGTAAATTTTTACCATGTTACTCTCGGGATTTACATGAAAATATTGCAAGTTTTGATTCGTATTACTTAAAAACAAATGTGGCATCGGCAATGTGAAATATTACAGGTTAAATTAGGCATCAGCAACTTCGTGGCATAAATATCAAATTTTTTTATCAAATTTTCGAAAAATTCTCAACACGATGCGAGTCTCTTTGCGATTTACTTAAAAATATACTTCTCATCTTTTTCCATATTATTTATTTTATAATAACGTATACGCGTCGCTCGCTTACCAAACATAAATCATTTGTTCTTACAATTAAGTGCGGCAGGGGATGGGAAAGCTTAAGGCTTTCTACTGCACTTCGTGAATTCTCCTTTATTCTCCTTCTCTCTCTCCCCTTTTCTCTATCTCTCTCTTACAATTAGCATTTTTCTCTTGTTTCCTTCGCCTCCCCAAGAAAAGCGTTTCTGGGGCTCTTTTGCGCGGGGGCCCGCGGCGCGGCGCGGTGAAGATAATGAAGGTGTTTTCCTCGTCGTTTAAAAATCATTATACTATATATATATATATATATATATATATATATATATATATATATATATATAGAGTATGAGAGAGAGAGAGAGAGAGAGAGAGAGAGAGTGAGCGAGCGAGAGGAGGGGGGGGGGAGATACGATGAACCGCGGTGCACAAGCGCGGGATCTATATGTGATGCGCACAAACCATCGGCTCGAACTCAGCCGGCGCGCTCGTTAGCGAGCGAGTTGTAATGCACAGACGTTTAAACGATGAACCAGCGAAGCTCTGCCATACCTAACTTCCACACGATATGAAAGGATTGGTCGAATTTATAAATTAATTCGCTACCAATTAAATTTTGTAAGCTGAAGAATAAATATTAAGTTGGTAAGAAAAAATAGCTTTGGTTAAACCATTTCATTATCTGTATATATGATAAACCTAAAACATTATTTATTCTCATTTATTCTGTGGTAAAGGTAATAATAATAATCAATAAAATTAATTGAATATAAACAATTATGAATAATCAGTACCAGTGAGAATATGTTTTTGTTAATTTGCATTAAATAACATTATCGCAGTATTTGACAAAAACCCAAAAACAATTTGATATATTCCAAAAATGTATAATTATTTGGTTTTCTTTTTATAAACGTGAAGTAATTGTTACATTTACAACAATTGTTTCGGACAAGAAAAATAGTTAAGGCATAAACAGAGTATTGGATTCATCGGTAAAAGCTCCGATGTGTGCTGAATTCTTATACTAACTAGCCTTGAAGTCGATATTCAAACCGAAGTAGATGTTCATGATAAATGGCTAAAAGATTTTTAGTCTACTTGTAATTCGTGTGAAAAGCGAGATAAATAAACTACCATTAATAGTATAATTTTACTGAAAGTATCGCCGTTTTATTAGTTTTATCAATTTAATTTAGATCACTATTACGATATATCGATAAAGTTGGTGATAATAACCATCTGCATTTAATAGATATATTATAAATCTAAATCGTAAATCTCAATTTAATCGATTTTAATTTTAATGTACACGAGTTCGAAAACCACGAGTAATATAAAAGACTTTCCCACACCGTTAAAAAAAAAGCATGGTATGTTTATCTACAGAGAAAAATATCTATCGCTTACAAGATCGTAAAGGTGCATTAAATTTGATAACTTACATTAAATAAAATATATAAATGGAAAGGAACTTAAAAACCACGCTCTCGTGTCGGGATAAAATGTATACGTAAAAAAATAGACTTTAAGCAGAAAATTGAAAATATTATAAAAACATAAATTTCTAACCCAATAATGATTCGTAATATACCGCTCATACCGCTTCTCTTGGTAAATTATAATTCCCACGAAAAATATGGAGCGCGCGTGATTTTGTTATTTAAAATAATTCATCAAAGTGTTAGGATTTTTTGAACTATTATTTACTCTGGATAGAATTATCAGACCACCACCCCCTCCGTTTTTCGTGAGAATTAGTCTTGAATACAAAGTTTATGAAGTTTATTAATACATAAAAATTATTAAAAAAATAATTATTTAAGGAAAGCTTTATAAATAATTAAAAAAATTTGAAGCAACATCGTAAGCGAAGGTGGACTTCTAATTAAGATGCTTAGCAATAAAAGAAAGCAATTTTAATAGTTAATAATACAAATTCAAATTAAATTAAATGTCATAAAAAATTCGACTACATGAATGGAAAAAAATACGTACAAATTTAATTTACAAATTTAATTAAATTTATACTGAAAATTGAAATATTTTAAAGGATCATTTAATTTTAAGGTTTCTTACAACTAAACATTACGATCAGTAAATTAATTTTAACTGGACTCAAAGTGATCTCTATATCAGCCGCATCGACTGCAGAACGTTGAAGATTAACGGAATTGGCCGGTAATAAATCAGATTCGTGGTCTCCGCGCCTTTACTCAAGGGGCCAGTTGAGCTCTTCGAGTCAAATAGCTAAAATGATACGTCGACGTATTGCGAACGAAATGTTAGTTATACAATAAATGTTCTCCCTAGAATGAACCGGTAAACTGCGAGAAGCTCACAAATAACAACAAAACGTCAGACTCTCAGATCAGAACTACCGAGATCACTGCATTATGTTGCGCTAACGTCCATTTTCGATATCTGCTGATATTTTGAAGCAGTCAGAAGTTTATGATTAAGTTAATACTTAAAAATTCCAACATGAAAGCAAAGTAAGCATTAAGTCAGAACTTTGATACATATCTGCAAAAGTCTCGTTTACTCTCATCATATGCATCGATCCCCTTTTCACTGACGTAAAAAAGCTCTCGCTTGGAAAACCAATGATGGAAAAATATTTTAATTTTTTACGCTTCGTACATCGTTATTTCACTCGAATTAAAAATTGTACCTCAAACTAGATCGAACCTCCATCTAATTAATTTATCACCTCGATCTAAATTATTTTATTCGAAGTCTTTCTGGGATTTCCAAATCCAATATGCATTAATTACATCATGAATATTCAATTAGTGAAACTTTAATCAAGAGCGAGAATTGAAACTGCACCGGAAATCATGGATAATTCGAATAAAAATATAGCGAGCTATCGAATTGAATGAATCGTATCCACAAGTATATGTATATGTATATACGATAATACGTTCTGATTATGTATATCGCTCGCTTATCGATTTCTTATAATTATCTTTTATGGGATTGTCGAAATGATTTTTAATTATAAAGATAAATGGGTGAATGCATATAGTTGACGCAGAAGTACTTAAATATTTAAATGGTATTGACTCAAGGTGTTTTGTTATATATATATATATAGGCGTTCGATCTTTAACGTGATTATAATTAATAGCTATAATCGCAACCGGATCATGTTTCTTTCTTTTAAGTGTTAGTTCGTCGAAAAGGGCATAAAACATATAATATATTTGTTGGTATAATTTCTTTTACATTGGACTTCAATTTTTACGTTTTGCGATCAGCTGCAGGCATCTTCGTTAAGTAATATATAGCTCATTTCCTCCCGCACGCATATCCCTGGTAAGACTTGGAAAAATGAGAAACTGAAGATAGAGAAAGAAGCGAGATGAGAGAGAGAGAGAGCTTGAAAGAGTAAAAGAGTACTGATAATAAATCAGTCCCAGGTAGCGTTGCTGAACGAATTGAATTATGCCATACATACATACATACATATATACATGCATACTTATGTATATATAGGTGTGTGTGTGTGTGTGTGTGTGTGTGTGTGTGTGTGTGTGTGTGTGTGTGTATAATACTCGAAAAGTATATATTGCGCGCGTGGATATCTACAACAGGTGCTACGGGCGACCATAACAACGATGATGAGTGAGCGCCGACGCCCGTGTACCTACGCCGAACGCTACAGACGCGCATCATCAGCGGCAGTATATATATGCTGTCTATGGTGTATATATATGTATAGTCAGCTCCAGTAGTAACGCGCGGGGTTTATACAGGCGCGGCGCGCAGCGCAACCAGCAGACCTCTGAACTCGCTCGAAGGGATACACGGAAAGATTTTCTTCTTCCTCCTGTCTCTCTCAGCTATATTATCATTCCTTTTGTTCTTTCTTTTTTACGAGAAAGACAATTACAATATGTGTGTGTGTGTGTGTGTGTGTGTGTGTGTGGGTGTGTTATTGACGTGCTCAACAGAATATGAGTTAAACCTAAACTAAAATTCTATATGATGCAATAACGCTAAAAAGTATATTCTCAATTTTTCTTCTGAAACATTCGCATTTTTCCATTCAATTAAGGCGATCGAGCTCATTAAGTTTATATATTATATTATAGTTCATCGTGGTTGTAACGTATCTAAAATTCAATAATAATTAACAAAATTATTCTAAATTGTCATTGACATCATTACTTCATTTAATTACTAGTTATCGGAATGAAAAAGTCGAACAAAGAATACTAAGGCGAGCAAATCATATTTATATTTAATTGATTAATTGACACGAATAATATAACTATATACACAAGCATCATTATCGTTCCCGATACATAGATGGAGAAATTCCATGGCTGGATTGACAATAAGATACATAAAATGTCATTTGCACGAGATACAATCAGAGCGACAATCTTGCGGTTACAGAATTAGGGTGAACGGAGGCCGAGCGGGACGTTTTACCTAATATACCTCGTCCACACCAGGGGCGACCAGGGCGCGAAGAAAGAGAAAAGAAGAGGAGAGGGTAAAGGGGGGAGGGGAAAGAGTCCAAAGTTCAGATGCAACGCAGGAGACGAAAGGGCGAGCGAGCGCGTAAAACAGGGGGTGCGAAGGCGTGGGCGAAGGCAATGCGGGCGCAGCATGGCATCGCGTCGCGCGAGCCCGGGAATTAATAAAGCGATCGATAACGCTCGTCGCGCGGCCGATGCGCCAAAATAATAATCCCGAGTTCGGTGGTCCCCGCGCTCAACGCCGGGCGCCCGCGGCCCCGGCTCGTCCAGTGGCGCGGCCCGCGCTCCCCGCGCGCACTTCGGGGCTTTCTCGCGGACGCGCTCCGGAGAGGGAGTGAGAGATAGCTGCGCGCCGTGTGTCGTGTGGGCATGCACACCGCGAGCACGCACACACGTCTGCAATGTCCATACACAGAAACGGCTCGCTCGCCGCTGCCGCTGCTGACTCGGCGACTTGGGTGGTCCCGTCGCGGCAGGGACCGCACGCAGCGGCCTGCCCCCACCAGAAAAACGCGCTCCTTCGCTCTCCCCCTCCGCGGTCTATCTACACACTCCCACCATCGGGCCGAGGCCCGCTCCGTCTCGCTCGCTCGCTCGCTCGCCCCGCGCGTATTAGCAGGGAGAGCGGCGCGCGCGCCGGTAGTCGCGCGCCGGCCGCCCCGCGCTATACCAGCGCGAATCCTCCGCGCCTACACCTACATGCGCACGCACGTAACGTACGTAGCGTACGCGCGGGCGGTCGCCTATGCCCGCTCTGGCGAGGCCAGTCGCACCGACTCGCGCGGCCGAGGAGTAAATATCTCTCAATCTGGACGGGCGCGCTCGCGCGCAAATTCCGGCGCGGCTTGTTGCGCGCGCGCGCGCGCGGTGCGGGCTGCCTTCGCCCCGACGGACGGCGACGACGCTGCACACGTATATACACGTACGCGCATACGCGCGTACGCGTACGCGGATCGTAGGCACGGCGTACGTGCCGAGGAAGAATGCGCGTGTGGACCGTGAGGGGGAACGAGGGGCAGGCGGGGGGGGGGTGCGCGGGAGACGCCTCCCCCCGACACACACCCCCGCCCCCTTCGCCCGGGGCTCCTTTTCGCTCGTTCGCGCGCGTCCGCGCGCGCACCGGGCATTAATGACGCGGCTGTACGTCGCGCGTTCTCCCCGCTCTATTATTGCCGCGATACGAGGGAGCAGCCCGCCGTGCGCGAGCCCCGAGCCGGACGGGGGCGGCGGCCGCGGCCATCGACGGTACGCCGATGTTTCTCGCGTATTTGGCGCGCCGACTCGGGCTCCCCGCCCGGTCCACTCGTTCCCTCCTCGCGCTCGGGACGCGATCCAACGAAATTTCCACTCGATTTTTCGCATTAATTCGCAGACAAGGATTTGGGATTACGTCCTCCTTGATAGGCTCTAGAAATTTATACCAGTGACGACTTTTAGAAGTCAGTGTAAAGGCAATTGCTACTTTCTATTGTTCCATAAGTATGTGCTGATTCGATCAAGGTAATCGTAAGATATTCACGACATAAATGGAGAATTTAGTAAACTTTTACAAATTATAAACGAACAGAAATTAATTGGTGTTACGCATAGTACAGCGTAGATATATAATACAAAGGCTTTTACATTAATACAAGTGGTTCGAGCGCATTCTGAGTGCTAATGTAACTTCGTCTGATTCGCTTAGAGAATTGACAAAACGCAAGACGATCTTTAGGATATATTCGTGCAAAATGGTTTTATCTCATTTAAAAACGTTAAATAACATATTGCAAGGGAAACATTTAACGGTATTAATTTAACTACAGCGATTCAAACAAAAGATCTAACGACAGAAAATCCTTGTACTGTTGAAGGTTTAAAAAAATTGTAAAATTATCTTGAAATTCAACAATTCGATGTAAAAATAGATCGACGTTTAAAATTATTATCAACAGGAAAAATAACAAAATCATGGACAAAATTATTTTCATTGTTCAGCTTTCGAGTGTTATAAGCAACAATGTTTTCCAATGTTAGACGATTCTATAATAGAGTTAAGCGATAAATTGTATGAAAAATGTGCGACTGACCAATAAAACTCGAAATTATTCTGAAAGATAAATTACAATTATAATTTGAATTATTCGGAAGTAAGTTTCGGTACATGCCCAAATACAATGAGAAATCGTAAACTATTAGGAAAAAAGTGTACGTGGTGCACTTCTAGACTAATAAGATTAGCCAGCGATCTTCGCATCGAGCAACAAAAAATATATTGGCCGTATATGAGTTTTCGAAGTATATTCGTGTTGTTTAACACAGTCAATACAGTTTTCATCGCCGACAGTTTCATAAGAAGTTTCCTAAAGCTAAATTAAGAAATAATCCGATAAACACGATGTAGAAGCGCAAGTGCGAAATAATTTTATCGCTTAATTAACATAAATCAACGAAACGTCCTTTTAAATAATACATCAGGAATTCTATTTAGACGCCAACGATTTTAATTTTACTAATTGAAATTTTCAGAGTGGAACCCTTTTTAATCTTGAGCTAAAACTCCAGAGCCCGTGGTAAAAAGCCGGACGCTCTGTTTCTACTTTCCCTCTTTTCCTTCTGAGAAGAGAGAAGACATCGCGCCCGAGCGTGCGCGTTTATTTTTTCGAGCTTTGATATCATTCCAACGCGCGCGGAGATATATGGGAATGTGCAGCGCGAAGTCGACGACCAAGTTATTTCGCTACAACAGACTTTTTCGCGAAAGCGTTTCTTTATACTATATATATATATATATATATATATATATATATATATATATATATATGTATATATATATGTTGTGCAACAATTGCGATAAAGACTTAACTGCGCGAAGCTTATAAAATAATTCTTGAATGCGCGCGTTGGCCACGTAGATACGTAGATGTGTACATTATATAGACGAGGAGCACCAGTAGCACGTTAATTAAACATTCCACTCTCTATTTGCCAGAATAGGATTTTAAGTAACGGGTTAGGAGAGAGGGGGTTAAGAGGGATGCCAAGCGCTAATTGCCGGGAGAGCGAGCGCGGTACGCGGGCAAAAAAAGATCACAGCTCGTCATGCGCCCAAGCGCCCAAGATTACATATACATATATATATATATATATATACACGTCGGGCAACTCGCCATGCAAAGAACGCTGTGGGCTAGCGAATGGGAGGGGACGTGGATAAAGTGTGGAGGTCGATTTTTATTCCGCGGAGCTCGCAAAAACGAAAAAAAGCGATAACTATTTGTACATGTAAAAATTTTATTCAATCTATATATATATATATATATATTGTGTGTGTGGTGTGTGTGTGTGTGTGTGTGTGTGTGTGTGTGTGTGTGTGTGTGTGTGTGTGTGTGTATATAGGTACATAAGATACGTTTTGCTCATCTGAAAAGCGTCCATAAAATATACATGGGAGTTCACAACCGAGGATGTCGTGGTATCGGTAGACTCCATACCCGGTTCTGAATGCCAACTACCCTTTTACAAACAACCTGTGTTATGGATGTCCATTCATTTACGTCAATAAATATATTGTTCGGTGGAAACCATTATATAAAAGATTGCAGGAAAAATAGGAAACCGTCTGCGTAGGACTTCAAGCAGCAAAATTTTCGACAAGAAGATAAGAAAATTACTGACCCGATTAAATTTTTAAAAATTTTTATACAACGATACAGAGAGTCTTATTGACAAATTTGATTAACAACAATTCACATGCTTAGTAAGCCCTGCCCTTCACAAAAATCCACACATATTACAACTAAAATTCTTTCGATTGATTCCTTCTCGTATATTATAAAAAACAATTTTTACAAGATTGGACACATCTATAGTTCAGTGAAAAGATTATATCAAGTCTTGAAAATATGCTTAATTCACAATCGATCCATAAGACGTTATCCCAAAATGGACCCTGATAAATTGGAAGTACAGCTTCAATTATTTAGAATTAAATCTATGGTATTTGGACTAAATAGCTTCTAGCATATGAAAAATTTCGCCTAATATAAAATGTAATTATTATTATTATTTTTTTTTTTTGGTATTTTACATTACGTATGAAAGGGTATTAGTTTTCTTGAAATCGCTAAAAACATGTGTTGTAGCGTTTTTGGTCGATTCAACACTTATTGAAGAATTGAACAGACTAATCCGTGTATATACATGTTAGATAAGATAACCAAAATAAATTAATCCAGAAATTCGTTACCTAAAAATGTATACAAAAATACACTATTCGAGGAAATAAAAATTTTTATTTCTAATAGACAACATTCGTTTTATCTTGATTTATTTTTGGAGTATTTGAATACTCCCGAGTAGAAATGAGTTACTGCGACACTATACATACATACATCTACATCGCTGTAAAACTTCTCGCGTGATTCATTAAGACGAATCGCGCGCAAAGTAAAAGACGCGTCGACAAACGAGGAAAAAAACGGGGGCCAGGAGGCTCCCTATATGTACACGCACACACACACGTGCACACACACACACACACACACACACACACACACACACACACATACATATGTACAGGCATCGCGGACGAGACGGTCGTCCGCGCGCACGGATCATTTCGCGGCGTATTACAGCTCTCGCGGCTTTTACGGCGACGGGCGCCGAGGCCTAAATCCCTCGCGAAAAAGGGAGGGAAGGAAGAAAGGAAGGAAGAAAGAAAGGGAGGAAGGGAGGAAGGGAGGAAGGAAGGAAGGAAGGAGAGAGGGTGGGGTAATCTTGCGGTCGCGGCGAGATTCTGTGTACATAACGCTCGCGGAGCGCGCTATCGCGCGGCACGGCGAATCCGCAGATTAAACGTCCGCGGCGCGGAAGACGACCGGGACGGCCTCTCCTATATAGGCATACGACGCGTCTCGCGGCCGCCGCGCCAGGCAGCGCCGTTTCTCAAGGCTGGTGACTCTCGTCTCCAGCCTATGTGCGTGGATGCGAGCGTGTACCAACGTAGCTGTGCACGCGCGCGCGCGCGTGCCGTCGTGGCCACTGCGACTTCCTTAGCGCCCGCGGGCCTCGAGATGGATCGATGGGAGTCCGATCGCGATATGCGCGCGGACTAGACGTCCCTTGAGAGCTCTGTTGTCGCTCGGAAATCCGTCTCTCTCAAATCGATTAAGTACCAAATAACTGTACTTACTGAAAGCTCAGGCGTCATTTTTTTCATAAATTCCGGGTAATTCGCGTAGGATCGGTCGCCAACTGCTTACCCCACGAGTCTAACAAGAAGAGTGTGGAAAGTTTTGACCTCCGACTGCGGGTCACAAATTGTAATAAGAAAAATTTACCTTCGTCCTTATGGTATGATAGATGGTATGTCATCGTGACTAGTTTTAACGTTTCAAATTGCCTGAGGTGTTTTAAAGTATGTCTTTCACAGCGTCTACAAAGTTTTAAGCGTCTCTGCGTTAATTCCTGTTCGTAATAATCTACTATTAACTTTATATAGAGTATAAAATAAAAATTTAATTTAAGGCATAATTACAATATTATGGTTATCTCTGTTCTTAACTAAACCAGTATTCGCATTATAAATAAAGTTAGCGCTAATTTTCCAATTTCTACTAAAAATTATATTCCCGCTTTCTATTCGATACGTTAATATTGTATTTATTCGTTGCAATATTATTTCAAATTATTTCGTTGATATATGTATCTGCATGAGTGAAAAGCGAAAAGATAGGATGAAGTTACCAGAACTAATATTTTTTTTATGTATCTCATTAAATATTTTGTAAATAATAATAAAAATAACAAAAAATTCTTCAATATGATTTATTAAAGAAAGTTTCGTTCGCTCTCCTAAAAGAGCCGTTGAAACCAGCATTGACCAGAATACTGATCAATGCTATAGGAAAAGAACTAATTTTGAAGTTAAAAAACAGTCAAAGCCCGTTTTCGAATATTAAAACGAACGCGTGTGTCGTATACTGAATACATACACAATCCTTTTCTTTTTACTTTACACACCGCGTCCGTGAACTCCAATATTTTCGCCATAAGTTCGATATTGAGGGCGCGATGTCTATAATCTCGACATTGACTATTGACGAACAAATTCGACAATATACCTCCCCCCCCCCAACACACACATACAATAAGCTGCTACTGATATTTATCTATACGTGTCTTTACTTTTCCGCGCTTAATTGATTGCTCAATCATGCCATGGCAAAGATTGCGAGAGAGCGCGGTTCTTAAAGACTCGCAGCCGTGTAATATATATTATTGATAAGAGACAGTAAGATCTCAAAGAAATTGCATTTTATAATGTAATCTTTGAGAAGTATTTGCTAAAGACGTGTAACGTAGTAATGGGGGTACGCTTCTTATTGTTATATACTCGACACGCCCGGTCTAATAATATGAGGTCATGAAATATGGATGATGAATTTTGCTCAGATTGAACTCAATATCGATGTATACCCTGTAATCTTTTAGAATTCGATATTGCCCCCTACTTACGAATGAACGTTCAATTCTTGTAATTATCTTTTCTACATTATGTAGTATCATGAATTTGTTTCTTTTGATTTAACGTATCCGAATATCGTAGAAATTTTAATTAAGAATATAAAGCATATTATATGAAAATCAATGTTCTCATGAATCTTTGTCTGTATAACTACGTAAGTTTTTAATCGTTCTCAATTGGAGTCACCGGTTTCACCTACATTATCTTAGACCCAGCCCATCTCCAGCTGTATTGGGCAATAAAAAAAATTTACATCCCCCCTCACACGCCAGACATACAGACAGACAGAGCTACGATCAGAAATCACCCTGATCTAAGCCAACTCTGTCATCCAAATGTCATGGTTTCTATAATATACTTGCACACAAGTAAGTTTACAAAAAAATAGCCTCTTTCCGTATGCGCTAATCGATTTATATCCACCCTCTCCTCTTATCGCTCCACCTCCTTCGTCCTTCCTAATGCGAAAGTATAATTTTTTCATTCCACGTCAGCCATATGTGTAATCATAATTAAAAAGTAGGAGCAGCATAAATCCTCATAAATAGCTCGAGCCCATTTATTGAAATGGAGCTTGACCCACCAATTAGAACTTTATTGCTCGATTCTCCCATAACCCTGCGCGCGTGCGCATGTGTGTGTATGTGTGTGCGCGCGCGTGCTTCCCAGCGTATAGCAGTCAATTATATCTCTAATGTCATATTTATTCGGGCATTCACCTCGTTGTGCCGCGCGCGGGCGGCGCACCGGCAATATTATCCCGACAAGAGAGTATTTCAGAACCTAATTACGGGAGCTCTGTGTGTAATTTAATTCACGACAATTAAGAAATAAAAATAAATTATATATATATATATATATATATATATATATATATATACGTCGAAGTTAATTATATTGTATTTGTCTCAAATAGGTTCGTCTATATATATATATATATATATATATATATATATATATATATATATATATATACCTTCACAGACGGCTTTGGTTCAGCTTTATTATTTATTGTCATTTTTCCCAAAGGCATAGTGAACGTACTTGACGGTCTAGTTCATGCGAGTGAGTAGGCTCGAAGGCACTTCATACACAAGTGCATTTATTGAAATACGATAATTTAAAAGCTGTATATGTTCTTCTTCGTTTGAAACACAATAGCAGTCCTGTTTTCATTCGATTTCTGCCTAATCCGCCTACTACTACACTTGACTTCATCTGTTACTCCAGTTTTCTGCATACGATGTGCCGCCTGATGGTAATCGGTACTGAAGAAAATTATTGCTGCAGTGCGCAGGTCATTTCAATATATATGCAAATTTCTTTTCAGTATATATTTAACTCGGGTACGAAGTTGGAAGGGAAATGGATTTGAATTAAAAATTCAGACGAAAAGAGGAGAAAATATTTCGAAATAATGTTTATTCCATATTTTAAAAGAATCGTAGTTATATATTATTCAGACGCAATCGGTCAAATCAAAGCAATCTCATATTTTCCATTTCCTATAGTCGAGGAGAACTTCATCACGATACGTCGCAATGTTATATTTGTTATATTTACTTAACCGTATCATTGCATTTCTCTCCCACGTGCGATGTTTCACGAGACTTTTTCTTGCCTTAGTCATGGGCAGACTTTGCTTCAGACGTTTCTATTAGTACTAATTTTCTTTTAAGAACAATGTACTTTGTAATTCCTGAAATCGAAAGTCTTAATTGACTTGTATTCGCATGTAATTATTCTCATTTGTAGAAGAATGGGCGAACGTATTTTATATATCTTCGTGCAAAAACTATGAACTTTAGACATATAATTGTTTTAGATTGTAACATATATTGTTCTATATAAAGTAAATGTAAATTGCATGTTTTTGCACTTCTCTTGGTAACTTTTTAATATATATAGAACACTTCTAAATGAAAGTGTAAAGAAAACTGTATTGAATAATAATTTTGAACTACTATTAACTATTATATCTCTGAATACGTACTATAATAAATCATACAGATCATTCCATTCGCTTTACAATGGCCAAATCTTATTATACAATAACTGCATTTACTTCAAAGCTTTAATAATTATAATTATGCGATTTGATAAAAGAAAGCCCATTTTCAATAAATGCGCTTACACCATGTATAGTTCGAGTTTCTTCCACGGACAAATTAATACAGAACATGCAAGTTTACATCGCAATTCGAATTTCGCGTGCGAGTTTTGCTTATATTGCTCTAAAGTTACCGACCGTTTATTTCTTCTAATACGCTAACATAACGAAGCTCGATGTTTCGCGTTGTGCTTAACATTTTTAATGTAATAATATTAGGTATTATCGAGGTTATATCACACGAAACGAGATATTAGTTGCATCAACGAGGTTGGATACGTTTCGTTATTCCTTCTCATGTCTTTTTCTGCCATTTTCTGCTTTTAGCCTTAATATTATTAGATTAAAGTAAAAGAGCCGACGAGAATTGTCAATATATTTGTATAATTTTTTTCAAACGGATACTATGGATAACTACTTATACGTATATTTCATATCGGATAGAAATGGCACAGGCTCTGATTTAAATCCAAGGAGTTGTGAAGTGCAAGCACGGGCGACAGGTAATCGGTGTATCGCCCGCTTCTAATCGTCCCATGTAACGACAAAAGTCCTGTACGATGTTGATATACCGGGAAAAAGTCTACTCCCCTGCCTCATTCCGCACTCGCCGTGGCCCTTCGCCGCGTGCCTCGCTGCGGACAGAAAGTTTGGTCGCTCGGAAAAAAAAGTTTTAAACGCGCGCGCAAGCGTGCTTTATATTTATACATATACAGACTACCACGCGAGTTTTGCACGAACGATTATAGGCCCAAGTATAATGAAAAAAAGTCGCAGAGCGCGTGACGGGTGAGACGGGAGAAGGGGCGGCGAGGGGAGGGGCGCGGAAAGGAGACGAAAGAGCGTCGAAGAGAGGTGGAGAGCGGGAGCGAGTGAGAGAGAGAGAGAGAGAGAGAGAGAGAGAGAGAGGGAGAGAGTCTTAAGCGAGTTAGAAAACGCAACGGAATCGATTGATAGATCGGGTCATTAAGAAACGTTATTACGTGCCCGACCACCCTGGCGATCGTCTCCCTTTTTTCTCTTCTTCGCTCGCGCTCCCTGTCCGCGAAGACGGGTATGTGCTTCGTCGCGCGAACTCGTTCAACACACATGCTCTCTCTCTCTCTCTCTCTCTCTCTCTCTCTCTCTCTATATATATATATATATATATATATATATATATATATATATATGTATGTATGTATGTATGTATGTATATATATAACACACATATAGCGGAGATGTAGCGAGGTGCACGTGGTGATCGCCTTGACTGCCGGAGCCAATATTGTTGGTCGTATCGGCATTGGGCATCGAAATTCCTGGAGTTTTATACCTACATATACTGCCCTCGCTCGTCGTTCCTGCTTCCGCATCGAGTACGCGTGAGAGCGCTAATTGAGACGAGAAACGCATATATAGAGAGAGGTTATACATATACTCGTATAGTTGAGGAAGTACGTAACGTACACGCGTCGCCATGGAGCTATACAGGATGTCCCAGATACGATTGTCCAGACTAGCAAATCGGTAATAATCCAGGCAAGTTATGTACAAAGCTGTTAAGTATTTTGGAAAGTTGCGGATCGTTCTGGAGCTACGGGCCAATGTTCGTGGAAACACGAGCAAATGCAAATTTGGCTCTCGCCCGAGGTCTCCGCCATTTAATCTCCAGTTCCATGCCCCTCGATCGAGAATCGAATTAGCGTCTGCTCACTGCCTGATGAGCATTAGGTGGTGACGCAAAGGCTATGTGCAACTTTACAACATGCACACGATCTTTCTATATAACCTCCTTTGCTGATTACCAACTCGCCAGTGTGAACGATCATAATTTGAGATACCCTGTATGGTATCGGAAAGTAGAAAAGAAGCATTCGCGTTGTCGGCCGTTGTATTGTGCGAGGGTCCGCAGACTGCTTTCCATGGATTGCCGCGAGGCTGTTTATAGATCGTCTGGCGAATAGTTCGCAGCACGACTCGTCATACAGTTTCTTATGGTGCTCCTTTATTCCGTGGTATATCAATGATCGTTCAAAATAGATTTGACCGAATGCGCCCGGTCTGCCGATTCCATGGGTGTCGCGCGAGGCGACAGAATACGATTGGAAAATATTAGTTTCCTGAAAACTTTTGCTTATTTAAATATCGCGAGGTTCCTATGAAAATAATACTATCGACACAAAAAGCGTATCGAAAAAATAAATCTGCACAAAAGCTACACCGCTTATCTATATTTGTATAAAATTAAATAATAACATTTTGGACTTTACATTCCAAAAGTATGTAGGGGACGTGCATTTATCTTTCACAAATTGTCTATACATGAAATTGTGGACCTGCCTAATTATTTATCGACCAAGTAGTCTCTTCTGCCTTTTGGCTCATGGCGAATATATTGATTGAAACGGGGGGGGGGGATTAATTTTTATCGATGAAAATAGAGGTATAAAAAAAGACAAATACGATCGTTATAGAAAGTCCAGTAACCGATCTCCTCCATCACTTACACGAAGGGTCGCGGCGATCCCCGCGTGCACGCGATATGTAGAGGTGGGGCGGCACTTTTTTCACTTTTCTCTTTCTCTTTCTCTATTGTACTCTCTACCTTGCTTCCACTTTACCCCTTCCCTTCTCATGTGCCCCATTGCTCTCCTTCTATCTGCGTCGCGCTTATTTTTATCGCGAAGCCTTTTTTCGCCGGTTAACTGGAAAAGCGATCAGCGCGCCTTCGGGGCGATCCTTCGCTAATCGGTATACTCTCTATCTCTCTCTCTCTATCTCTCTCTCTCTCTCTCTCTCTCTCTCTCTCGCGGAGGTTCCCCCACTCCAGTGTTACCGACGGTTACTTTGCTTAAGTGCCGAGGTATCGAGAAAATTGTGGGTCTGTTTGCACTGTCAGCCGCTCTCGCCCGCGCGGACTGGTTTCTTTCGCTCGCTCTCTCGAGTTATCGGACAGCCTATACTTGGACGCCGTCTCAGCACGAAATCGCTCTATCAAGGATGGCGAGCGCGGAACCCGATCTCTCCCCATCGTGGAGGAGCTGCGCGTATCTCGAAGCTGCTCCGCACAAGCGCATTTTCTCCCTCTTTCCTCCGCCCTCTCTCTCTCTCTCTCTCTCTCTCTCTCTCTCTCTCTCTCTCTCTCTCACTTTATGTTTCTCGGCCTAACTCCCTCGAGCTCTTTTCCATCAACGAAGCGCGCATTTTATGCAACGCCAGCAGCGCTATCCTTTGTCAATTTCTTGAAGATCGATACAGACGTATCCTGAGAGCCGGACTGCTCTCTATACAACTGCATATCCGTAAAATTTTCACTGATTCAATAAGTATAGCTTATAAAGGATTTTGATTGTCGAAGCAAACATTAAAAAATTTGGTTCTCGAAGTGTTCTATAAATTGCAAAAATTATTATCAGTTATTGTATATAATGTAGATAAAACCTTCATACTCTCCACGGTCTATGCGAATCGCGTAAGATGAATTTCATATTCATTATTTATACACGCTTTTGTAATGTAACTTCTGATTATCGCGTAAAGAATATCAATATGCTAAAATATGAAGAAAGATCTTTAATAGATAATTAGGTCGATTTGTTTCATAATTATTCCTTTAATAGTGCGAGTAATAGTAACTTGATCGAAATAAATTTTTTAAAATTCAATTAATGAGAACAATAGAATCACAAAAAAGGAGCAATATAAATTACGTACGTTTTATATATGTTTTATAATGGTATCTATATTAACATCGTGAAAAATAATTTTACAAGTATTAATTTTAATCCATAATGTTTTATTAACATTGTGCTTTGTACCTCATTAATTCAATCAACATAATTACTCACCGATTTCCGCTAGTAAGGGAATTTTCACTAATTCAATCAATGATTTTTATCAGTCAATGATTTCTTTTTATAAAGCATCGAGAAAAGAAAGATAGAGACAGAGATTGTATATGCGTTTTGCCTTTCTCCTTTTTGTCACTTTTTATCGACTTATTTGCACAGGTATGTGAGTTTAAAGGATGAATAACCTCGTGGCCGCGATTGTTCGTTCAACAAGACATTTCTGTGCCAGAGATAGTGAACCGTGGGAATATACACACAGACACATACATATAGATTAGAGATGGAGGAGAGCTTACCGGAGTCTCACGTCGCACCGCCCTTTTAGGGTATCGACGCCGCAGATGTTTGCTTGATCGGCTCGATTATAGACAAGGGGAGTTTCGCGGAGCTTCTGCATGTTCGACAGCAATATATAAAACTCTTTATTTTATTTAACTTTATTTTCTGTAACTTCGATTTTTTTCTGCGACACAATTATTTTTGAGCATTTGTCTTTGTTTCCGAGAAAAGCTTATAATCGCCTCAATGTTTTTCATTAAAATATTTTATTTGAAAACTAATCAAGTGCTATTCATTAATTATTGAACAACTTTTTCTAAACGCGTGGTTTATTTCGCCAATTTCTGAGCGATTTATTGACTAGATATTATGAAGTTACTATTCGTCGATTATAAATATATGTTGAGAACTACTATATAATTTAGTAATTATACAATATTAAAGTAACACATTTTCCCAATAATGAATAGTCGAAAAATATTCTTAAGTAGTTTAATTAAATTATAATCTTTGAAATCCACAGAAAAACGTATAATAAAAAGCGGCTAATTTAATTAGTAATCTATTATTCGCAAATCAGTAAGGCCTAAATTCGTTTACTAAAGCGAAGTTATCGAACTATAACTTATAATATGTAACTTATATAACTTGGTGATCTGAATTCGAATTCCGGTCTCGGCCGATTGGCACAAACTCCGCTGTTACAATTTACATATGCTTTGTTTATAAACACAACGTACACGTCCGTTACTGATTAACACGAGTACTTGGCAGCATAAATAGAGCGACATTAAATACATAACATAAGAAAAAGAACAAATCATTGATCCTTCCAAGTTACTAATTCAATCACTAGTTATTTACTAATACTAACTAGTTGATTATTTGCATTATTTCGTTGGGATGATTGTTTACTGATCGCTAAGCAGTCCATATATACCGATTTAATCTGAGAGAGAGAGAGAGAGAGAGAGAGAGAGAATTTGTATCGGCACTCCGTGCGTATTTTACACGAATATAAGCTCCTATACCTGCACATCCTATTTTTCACATAGAAAATGAATCCTGGTCTTCGTACATGCATGTACACGTATCAGCTTCCGCTTTTGTATATAGATATAGAGAAAGCCTTGATCGCGACTCGCGATCATTTGTTTCCCGATTCTGTACGCGTGCAAACGCGTGCGCTCTGGTAAAAAGTAATTCAACTGCTTCGTCTCGATCATTTTCTATACGACGCGAGTCGACTCTCTCCCGCGTCCGACGGAGGAATGGGGGAGTGATCGAAAAAAGCACTCGCATATATATATATATATATATATATATATATATATATATATATACAAAAACGAAGCGACGCGACGCAATACGCAAGGTAGTGGCGATCCAAAATGAGAATGAGGCCGAGCGTGAGCCGCGAATTTAAACGCCGCAATTACGTGCCTACTGTACGACAATATATATATATATATATATATATATATATATATATATATATATATATTTACGTGCGTACATTCATGCATGCACGCGCGCGCGTGTGTGTACACGTTCATCTAAAGTCAAGAAATTAACTAGATAAAGATGGAGTCATAGATGCGCAAGAAAGATCGAGAACGATCGAATCGTAAAAATTTTCCCCACGTCCGTCTAACACACGGCCCCACAAACTCTCTCGACTCGAGAATAAAGATGTACGATTCTACAATTTATCTATATATATACACGCTTAGAAGCTCATTCGTGCAGTGAGACTATGTGGGAGAATCTGTAGATCTGTTTAAACAGATATTTATAAGTTGTTCAAGAGACGTAAGAAGCTGTAAAGAAGGAGAATGATCGAGACGTGTCGTTCCCGCACACTGTACATGGATTATGCGTTACCTTAACCTATAACTCGATGCTTATACTTATATAGTTGCCAGTTAACTTTGAAAACTGACTCACTTTTTCAGAAACTAAGAACTCGATAAATATCAAAGGTCTTTTTTTAGAATACTATATGCGGATTATTATTGTTATTTCTTGATCCACCGAGCGCTTCATCGTTACTGCCCAAAATCAATTCAATATAAAAAATTTCAGTTAATTTAGAATTCGATCTTATTTAATAATAACCGAATAAAATAATACTATTGCTAGCTAATGCCGAAACAGGCCATGATACATGGGTCAGGGATTAGGTCCCGATTGAGCGACGTAATTCTGATTGCTTTCGATAAATGGGCCAAACACTGTATAGTTTAAGAGTTAAACTCTCTCCCCTTATCAAACTAGGGACCTTTGTCATTTTAAATAAGTACTTCCCTGTAATTAAAATATTTAAGGGAATTTTTTAACGAAAACTCGTAATTTTTATTTAATTATATAAATTTTTTTAGTTACTGTCCATTAAAATTTAGGTCTTAGTCGGACAAAATTGAAATCTTACCCAGCCGTTTTGTTTATGGAAATATATTATCTGCTTGTAGAGATTCGTAGTAAAACTATTTTGTCGAAATTTTTAGATGCGTTCAAATTTTACAATTAATTTTAGGTACGTTACGAATCCAGATGAGCCTATGTTCTTATAATGATGATTTGCGATCCAACAGATACGGTTACTGTTTTTTTGTACTAAACTATCGACACTTGTATGAATTTATTCCCAATGTCTAAATTAATGAGTCTTTTGTTATCTGTCAGGAACGTTTAGTTCATTCAAGATTCTCATTAAAAAAGGAGCGGCAATCAGGTCCCATGATTTGAATGTACGTATTATCTACGGAATTTTAAATTTATATTTATATACCGAACTTTTAAACGAGTATCCATTTTTACAGATGTGGTTTTACAGACGATAAGTATAAATATATCCCAAGGCATATTTCAATACGTATAATATGATTAATCATATACTTCCAGGGATGTCTTCGAGCGAGGCACTCCAGCTACAGTTGACTTTATTTTGCGTCTGAGCGATGAAAATGTCAAATGACAGATAGCCATTTTACCTCGTGATCTCGCCCTCCCCCGCCCCTCTACCTCTTGTGTCTCAAACAGCGCGACACCGATTCTTGTCCATCAATATGTTTTTGAAAAAACAATATTTTTCGACTCATTGAATTTTTTAAGTCTTCTCTCACCGTACAACCATTCTCCGTTTCCTTTTCCCGTTAAGGAGAAGATCTGTTCTTTGGTCGGGGATTGGATCAGAATGCGCTGGTCGATATTTTTTGTTCGACTCGCGTGATGATAAATTTTTCTAATCTAGTGATACTCACTTTATATAGTACTTTCGTTATTCGAAATAATTCATATTAAAATGGCATTTTAATTTTGAACTCGAACCATATATGAAACAGATTTAATTACGAAGTAAATTATATATTTCAGTCTATTATAATACATAAAGCATTTTGTTATTTGGCTAAAAGATTAACTGAACTTTGCGAGGTTAGCAATTAAGCAAATTGGTTTATCCAAAAAAACTCCTATTGTTAGAAATTTTATCAAATAAAAAAAATCGGCAGACTTAAAGGGCAAAGGAACTATAGAAATAAAAAAAATACTTTTATTCTTTAGTGGGTTGATAAATAATTGACGAGCATAAAAATAACCTCTAATTGGAATTGATAAAAAAACAGAGTATGTACCACCAATTTCCCTACAATATAGGACTATTGTACGTTATAATAATATACGTTATAATATCACAATTTGGGAAAAAAGTTTGTCGATTGCATAAACGATATTTCCTTTATGAAAAATTTATACTTATTTGGTTTAAAAAATTGAATTTATTGTCCTTCCAAAATATATTATATATTTACGACAACTAATTTTACAAAATCCCTACGTACCTCTGTAAAATAATATATTATTCTTTTGTTGTATTCTATAAGTATTAATACTATATATCTTGGAAATGAGTCCTCCGATTTCTCTATTTGTAAAAAAATTAATGAAGATACTTTAGAGCCGCCATTTTATATCGAAAAGCAATGTTTTCACACAATATTAGTTCATTATATACATTTAATGACCCTTAAACAAAGTTCAATCGCGTTGTTTTTTTGTACTCGCGAATACATAAAAAATGATAATTGCATATGTCTTTTCTTCGAGCCTGGAATATATCTAGTATACATTTAATACATATTGCCCGTTAATTATATGATTTAGCAGTAACGAAAACATAATCACAAAATTTTAACGTTAGAAGCTAGTGGTTTAATTGACAAATTTATATGAAATTTGAATTCATTGTAGAAGATTTACATTGATTCACGTATATACTTTGATGAAAACGAATTCGCTTGCAATAAATAACCTTCCTTTTTTCAGTCTCCCGTATCCACAGACTTTATGCGCTAAAGCGAATAAAATACAGTAAAACTTCGCTCCTATATTTATATACACCTAATATAGAAACCTAAGGCTGTACGTCTCGCATTTTAAAACGGTGTCAATACATATTACATTAAACGTTGCATTAACTTTAACGATCGTACGTATATGCGTCGCGACTCCTGGGGGATAGCCTGTATACGTATGTGTATGTATGTGTGTATGTATGTTCGTCCGTATGTATGTTTGTATGTATGTATGTATGTATGTATGTGTGCATGCATGTATGTATGTATGTATGTATGTATGTATTTTTATATATATATATATATATATATATATATATATATATATATAATACTTTATCTTGTTCTCACGCAACCTGCGCAGTAGCGACGGTAGCGGCACCGGCGCACCTGCTGTCCGCGGACATTTTTCATTTCTTTCGGTCAAGCCACTCAAATAAGCAGGGCAGAGAGAGAGAGTGAGAGAGAGAGAGAGAGAGAGAGAGAGAGAGAGAGAGAGAGAGAGAGAAGAAAAAAGAGTTAACCACGCATCGGGAGGAAGTTTCCCCGTAGTTGCGGCATTGCAGCCCTATAAAGAACGAAAAGCAATGCGTGCGTGCCCGTGGCGCAATAGAAGCCGAGCTCGCACGCAAGTCCACGATTGCGACACTTTCATAAATTAATCCCTACATATACGAAACTCCTATTTCTTTTATAGTCTTCGGACACTCAACGAATTTTCAAGACACCAATTACAAATGGTATAATAATTTAACATCCTTAAAAATCATTATTTATATATTGATTTATCATTATTTATATTATTTATAAAGATCATTATTCGTAAGGGAAGGTGTGCTGGTATAAAAGAACTGCACCATATATTGCGCATGTTTAGTTTTTCTTTCACGGCTGAGATTTTTCATCGTCTCCATTTCAACATCATTTCTTCATTTTATTAATTATGATATGGTTAACAACTTAATACAAAGAAAAGTGTTTTTTCCATGTAGTCGAACTAAATTTTTAATAGCCTTTAAAAATACATATTACTTGAATAAGTTCACTTCACCTATAAGATGAAAGTTTACTTATTCAATTTTAAAAAAGTGCACACACTGCTTGCGATAAAGTAATATGGGCCTGAGACCTTGTACTAATGGATTGACTGCCGTACCGAGGTGAGTAGTACGCCGATATAGAAGTAACCGCAACTGCATAATCACAGACTGCGAACCACCCTTTCCACCGCAGAGTAATCCTTTCGTCTCTCTCTCTCTCTCTCTCTCTGTTTGTATCTGTCTTTCCTTGCGATGGAAAATGGGATAGGCGAGATCTCCTCTTGCTTCTCTTCCGACGGCACCACAGGGCGATGACAAACGACCAGACACGAATTGCGCATTTCTGTGCTTTTCCAACCAGCGTTATTGTTATAAATACTTACACTTATACATGGACTTTTGTGCGTGTGGGTGCGTGTCGCATAGTACTGTCAATTATTCCTCTGTATCACGTGCATTCGCCTCGGCGGGAACTCTCGTCTTTTCTGACCGCGATAAATTCTCTGATTGATGGTTCAATGCTAAGCCTTTCTTTGTCTTCGCCGCGCTCCGTCTATTTCTCTCTCGCTCAGTCGTATATATCGAGCTTGACGCGCGCGGGCAGAAATTTTTTAGGGCTACGGAAAGCGTACTTTTTCGCTGAAAAACTGCATTTAAGATGGGGAGGCATCATAATTCAATCCGAGAATACATAATTTGTATACCCGCAGAAATTTGAAGTATAATTTATTATATAATATGAATACATTACTCAAAATTTTTCTTAAATAACACTTTTTCTCAATATGTTTATGTGTATTTATCAATGGTACAATAAGTATAGGTGAAAAATTAAAGTGGAAAAAGTTCAATAAAAAGCTGGAAGAAAGCCGAGCCTGAGAAGCAACGGCGCAGCTACCGCACGAGTAGCAAGCGTGCGGCCCCGCTAATCTCGCAGATCGCTTAACGTCTCAATCCCGCCTCTATATAATGCGGCACGAGCGCGCGTGCATTTTAATTATTGGAGAAAAACTTCCGCGAGCGAACACGTGTTAACTGTGCGCGGGATATGCAAATCGGACTTATTGACTTCGCCCAACCCCCGCCCGCCCCACTCTTCGGTCTCTGTCGCTCTGCCGGTGTGCTACATCCTTCGACCTCTCCGCAGACAGATGCATGCGCGGGGGAGACACGAGCCATCGGTCAGACAGAGAGAGAGAGAGAGAGAGAGAGAGAGAGAGAGAGAGAGAGGAGGGGAGCAAACTATATAAGGAGGAGAGCGGCAGCTTAATCGTCGTTGGATCAGGGGTCGTCGATCCACTAATAGTAATAATTTATTCGGGTCCACCCCGCGGCTCGAACGCACAGACATCACTGCGCCAATTCTCTTCGTCCCCCCCCCCTCTCTCCCTTTCGAACTCGCGCGCGTTCGCACGGACTTGTACATACACGAATATTAGGAGGACCGCAAAAGACGGATAACTGGCCGCGCGCGTACAGCACTATCATATACATATGTGGCTCACTACAACCCGCAGCCATATGTGTATATAGATAGCACCCGTTGTTTGCAATCTGTGCTCTTTTTCTCCCCCTCCTCACGGCTTCCCTTACCATTTTGTACACATCTTATCTCCCTCAGCGGCTTCACCCCGGAACATCGGATCGAGAATTAAACGAATGTTTTGATTATCGTCGTCATGACACGACCGCCGTCGCCAACCTAGAATATATATATGTGTATATATATATATATATATATATATATATATATATATATATATATATATAGAAACATATAATCGGTCGAGAATTTCGGAGCGCCAGCTTGGCGATACGTCAATGTGTGCGCGCGCGTGTGGGTATACATGCGTGCATAGTTGCCTTGTATGCATATGTATATATATATATATATATATATATATATATATATAGTTTCTTGTTCGCATCGCGTCACGCTCGCACACCGCGTTGGGACTCATTAAGTCTAATATTGCAGATTTACTAATCTCGGGTCGGAGGGTCGGGACTTAGAATCCTTACACACGCACACACACACACACACACACACACACACACACACACTAGCGTCGACTGGACTTTTTTCTCTTATTCCTATTCTTTTTTTTGAATCGTGTTTTTGATTTTTTTTATAACTTTTTTTCGCGCAGGCCATTTGCCCGCGCGCTCATTCACTGGATCTGTACGCGCGGGTTCTTGAAACGCACGGGGGACCCGATGTATAAGGAGGTGGCTCCGATGACTCATGCGAAACATTTATATAGTTCAGCAGAACAACATTGAAAAAGGAGCCTAAAATATCTATGTATATATATATATATATATATATATATATATATATATATATATATATATATATATATATATCAATCGACCCGATCAAAGTGACCTCCACGATCTCTCATTGAATTAATGAAATGATAAAATGTTGGTATATATATATATATATATATATATATATATATATATATATATATATATATAATAGAATAAATGAGTTTTTAATTTAGCCTGTTCCACACATAATGCGATCTGGTGTATTTTCTAATAATTGTTAGAACCAGATTACAACAATGAAAAGTAAGATGCATAAATGTTTTTATTTTCTTTTAATTTTATGATTTCGCATTGCATCTGTTGCATCACATATTAAAACAGATTGTAATGATCTTTTTCCCCTTTCTTATTTACCAGTTTCGGGATCGAACACGCGAACTCGGCTCCCTGCACCAAAAATTCCGGTAGACAGTGTTTATAAAATACCTCCGAAGCAAATTTCTAAATGATAGGGAATTAAGCCCAGGCCCTCGAGCGTCCTCGATTTGGAAACAGAGTCCTGTGCTCGTGTGTAAAACAAAGCAACGGTCGTATTATTGCCTGGAGTCAAGGAGTACGCCAATTCAATATTTGTAATCGAAGGTCGTCAATTAGTAATTTAATAAATTTACATCAGCTAAAGTTGAAATTAACAGCCCATTACCATTCTAGCACATGAATGGCCCATTATTGCTGTTGTGCTATATTCGGCGTATAATTAAACAGTCCTATCTGACAAATTTGAGTAGGTTGAAAAATTCTTAATAAAGCGTAAAATGAGAATCGATTATTATTGGTACAAAACAAGCAGATCTTAGAATGGCATATATAAATAATCTAGATGCAAACATGGTTTAAATCTAGAAGCTTGTTGCTGGCGGGAATATTATATAAAATTCATAGCAAGGCGCAGCAGGTATAGCCATTTGGTAATAATTAAGAAATTTTAATTATTTTTTTGAGAAAAGAAATGTGAAATTAATATTTTTTTAAACGGACAAATTGTTCCATTAATATACTTTAATTGTGATAAATATGAAATGCCACTAGTATCCAATATGTATAGAAGAAGATTATAAAAACGATCGTAATTATCAAACAATTCTTAGCAGTAACATATTTTACATATTATTCGACAACTTTTCCTATTTATAAGACATGATACTAATAATAGATATTTATCGCTCTAACGATACCTTAAATTAAATCATTATCTGGAAAATATGTGATTTAATATTTTACGTCTATGAGGTGAATTAATTATTATTTAACTACAATATCACTTAACTGTCAAATAAGTAGATTTACTTGCCATTTGAATTTTAAATTTAAGTTCTAAATTTATGTTTATTAATAAAATGTTCATAGGTAGAATTTTTTCTCAAACATTTTTTCTCTATTACAATACCTCTTTTTTATTTTTAACATTGAAAAAACGTTTTGCTTTTTGTCAGTAAGTACTAGTAAATAAAATATGATTTTTTCATTTATAGAAATAAAATTCTTCACTTAAATAATCTCTATATAGAATTAGAAAAAATTTCTTCATTATCAACACCGCATTGAAATTGTAATAAACCGAAATCAGTCTATATAGAAACTTTTTGAAATACAAAAAACCCAAGCCTTGATTTATATTTGATGCAAAAATTGGTTTATTTTTTGAAGAAACTTGAATAATCACTTCTTATTGTAGAAATCAATGATAAGTATAGCATTGAGTCACTAAAAATAATTGCTTTTTACTAATAAATAGCTAATATAACGAAGACTGTAAACAAGAAAATCTTTCTAATTATAGAATGGCAGATAAAATAGAAGTTTCCTTCGTCCGTGGTTCTCTATACATATTTGCGTATGCGTGCGCGCGCGCGCGCGCGCGTGTGAGTATTTGTAAGGGTTGTAGAATGTGCGCGTACTTGCTTGTACGTGTCCGCCCCTCTCCGCTCCTTTTTCTTTGTTTTTCTCCGAACACGTCCGTGAGACTTTCGGTAATTTTCGCACTCTAATTTATAAACTCCTCGAAAGCGCGAATCGCGACGCAGCATGTGCGCAAGCGCCCGTTTTGCCCCGGCTCGCGATTCTTCCCAACGTGTACGCACCTGACGGCGAGAACGGCGGTGTTGATCGCGGCGCCGCCGAGCTGACGCTATATATATATATAGCTATACACACACACACACACACACATATATATATATATATACTGATGCAGTGTCCGGACGAGCGACTCAATTCTCTGGATTCGCCGAGCACGCGCGCGCTCTCCTTTTTTATATTGGCTCGAGCGTCTCCGCGGCTCTCCCTATTATGTGTATAGAGAAAAAACCAGCTTTCGCAGGCGGGTCTATATATATATACACGTATAGCTGTCTGTGCGTTTGTTTAACGTCTCCGCCCTCACCCCCCTTCACATGCCTTTGGAAAAATCCTAGTCGCGACGATGCGGCGTGTCTCGTTCGTAGCCGAGTGTTTTTGCTCATCCTTCCTCCACGAGATCCATTGTTTTGCGCCCGCGGCGCGCGGCAGGGAAGTGCCGAGCGGAAAATTTACAATTACAATAATTCCATTTTATTCCTCAAGAAAGCATAAAGAATATATCTCGGTTCGCTTCTCGCGCTCTCTTAAGTGCCTGAAAAAAACAGTGCTGCAAGAAAGAAGGGGAGATAGAGAGAATCTGTTTAGCAAGAATACAGAGAAAAAGAACTTGCTGGACAGTTCTTCCTTTTCCTTTAACCATAAAATGGTGCGGTGAACGTAATCGTTCCCTTTTCAATGGACAGGAAAAAATATTTCGCTGATGATATTGCTACAGTTTTACAGTGGGGCGACGGGTCGTCGACTCCCCTTAATCCACCCTTGTCTAAGCGCAGACTGATTGAAACGGAACAGGTACACACACACACACACACACACACACACACACACACACACACACTCAGGCAGAGAGAGAGATATATGCGCATAAGAACCCAAGACGTAATATACGAAAAGTATACGCCCGCAATGGGCGTAAGGAAGAGGCCCTGCCGGAATGATATAATAATCGGGCAGCCGCAGGCGCGCAGAATCGGACAACAGGACGCTTAAATCAAAGCGAATCACTCGCTTTGGACGCGCGCGTATCGCGGGTATGATTGCAATAAAGCGGTCACGCGCGTGCTGCGGATATATATATTATGCGCGCGGCTCTGTCACCTCTCGCTCCGCCAGTCTACTGGTGCTGTTGAGGCGCGCGCCCAACTTTTATAAGGCATGCGTTCATCTGTCCTCCGTGCATTGGCAATTTGAATACATTATGCGCTTCTGGTGTTGGGGAGCAGAACTAACAAATATGCTCACCGTGAGCGAACGATAAATACGCGAAATTTTTATTACACCAACGCAAATACAAAAAGCATATAAAGTATTATAGTAGAGTAAAGAGTGTAAAAGATACATAATGTAAGCTTCTTCACATTATCCACGTCACTATAAGGAAGACTGTTACAGATCACTACACTTTTACAAGAAGTGTTAATACTAATTTAAGCTTTTAGTAAAATACTGAACCTGCAGCTCCTAAAATTCCAAGATCTAATTTATCATATGATATAGAAATGTCGGACAGTTATAAAGATTGAACCAAAATCATAAAAATGAATGCGATAAGAATATAGTCATTTATCGCTGATAGGATAGTTAGATTTCTAATTAAAATACACGTATTAAAATTATTTAAAGAATAAAAAGTATTTGCAAAATTATTTTCATGTAATTTTGTTTTCTATTACTTTATGCATTTAATTATAATGCAAAGAATACAATCATAGCACATTTATCATTGTTTGTCATATACTATGGGAATGTCAAATATAGTACAAAATTTTCTCTGTTTATGTTCTCGCCCCTCCCCCACCTCCTCCCTAATCCTTTCCTATACGAGCGAGGAAACGTCGAACGGTCTATCGCGTCGCAATATTAACGCTTTGACGCACGTGCACTATCAAGTAAAGTCAAGTATGTTTTGCGTTGTAACCCTCCACATTTTGTCTTCCTTGTTCAATTCATCGTAGTGACGTGGGCAACGATGTTCGTTTAATAAATCTGCGCAAAAAAGATTTTCATGGCTAAGGTGATTTTTATTTGTACACTGATTGTACTTACTTCTTATTTGTACACTTGTTTGTACACATGTGTACAAAATTGTACGCATTTTCTTAGTCACTGTTTTCTAGACAATCAAATCGAACGATGTCTTGGTTTTTATTGAAAGTTTGTCGATTATCGTAATAAAATTTTCGTTAAATGTACATGGTACAAGTAGTATTATAAGATATAGTAGTATAATAAAATATTATTTTTACACTAAATAAAAAGGCGGAGTCTTTCAATTTAATTTAGTTCCTGAGAATGAACCGGTGAATTTAAATTTAAGGTGGTGGGGGATATCAGGTTGCCCTTGACTAACATATAATATTGTTTTTATTATTTGTATTTTATTTATTATTTTATTTTTTATGTTATTATTCATTTAATTTTTATTTTAATTTTTAATTTTTAATATAATTTATTGTAGTAATAAGTTATATTACAGATTATTCAGAGGTGACTATAAACAAGGACAGTCTGGCTGAGATTATTTTAGTTAATATCATATATTATAAGGATTGTAAGACCGTTAATAATATTTAGTAATTTAAGATATCTACAGATACTTTTTATGTAGAAATGTTTCCTTGTGATGGTGTTATTGTTAAATATATACTCGTCCATATATGGATATATTGCTATATATAGGTCTAATTGTCGGTGTTTAAATATTGGATTTTTCATTATATTTTAAGATTTATTGGATATAAATCTTTCAAATAAAAAAACGTCTCCGTTTTTGATATACCCAAAGTTAATATTCTTATAGCTGATTCAGATCATTTTATCTACATTACATTATTTCGATTTATCTCTACAAGGAAAAAATGCAAGCATAGAAAATAAAATGAAAGAAACGACGCAGAAACCACGGCTGAGGGAGAGGAGGAAGAGGTCGATGACGACTTTGACACAAAGTCAAGGGCCGTCATGATGATGAACGAGCGTTCGGGGCGAGGAAATTTCTGTCGAAGAGGTATCACCTACGAGCCCGGACCCTCCTCATTGCGCTCAATCTAGGTTGCTTTCACAGTCTTGGCACTCTGTTCATCGGTCTCTCTCTCTCTCTCTGTCTCTCTCTCGTTTCTCCCCGTCCGAGAGAAATGCGCCACAATTGACCGACCCCGCAACCAGAAGTGCCGACTTCGTCGGTCGCTGGTCACTTATTCGGAAATCGTCCCGTATATCCTGTGTCGCGACAATTACTCCTAATCGCTGCGGTGTATTTCTTTTTGCCTCCCCCCTCCTCCCTACTCTTTTCGATCCACCGGCTATATCAGTGCTCGCGCAAGGGACGACTAATTTTGTACCAATTTCCGCGTAATTAGCTCTTACGCGACTATTGTTTATTCCTTTCCTGAAAAACTGCAATACATTAAGAGCTCGATGGGCTCGCGGACGGCCAATTCCATAGTCTAAGAACTTCAGTGATCCGATCGGGAGGCAGTAAGTCGTTAAACGTAAATATTTGTCAATTCGTGTCTTTGGAAAAATTAACGAGATCTTAGAGTATAGAGCATTGAAAAGCATATAATACTGTCTTTTGAAATATAAGAGAATATCTATAGCGTAATGTAGAATAATAACATATTTAATATGTACACAAGATGTTTACGGAATTTCTTTGCTTTAAGCCAGTAGTTAGAGACAGTGCTAGTAACAACCATTCGACAAATGTGTTAAGTCCGATAAAAAAAGTTTTTAAATTGATAACAAGTTAAAATAAGGTATATACTGCAGGAAAAATATTATGAACTTATTGGAAACATAGTTGAGAATTAAATATGAGAGATAGCTGACTTCTGCAGTGAAATTGTATGATTATTTTAATATTTGATAGTATATTCTAAAGAATTCAACTTCAAAGGAATTGCAAATTGTAATATCGATTTCGTTAATTATTACCAAGGCAACCAGAACTTTATTTAAAATTTAAATAAATGATAAATCAATAAGATGTGTCGGTATTGGTGCCAACTGAATTTGAAGCAAAAAAAATGGCCTACGATATAGCACCTTCATGAATCACATGCTCGGATAGAACCTTTTTGAAGCGGGCGCTGAGATAACGCCTTTTTTATACGGAAGCCAGATCATATAAATATTATAAATAATGTATAATCTTGAGAAAAATATATGATTTCTCCAAGACACGAAACGTTTTACAATTGCGACGTGAGCCATCGATGTATCTTAAGGCGATTAGACAATTTGCGAGATTTACTTAATGAGAAGTATGCAAAAAAAAATTTTTCGAAGCAGATAAGGTTAAAATTATAGAGGTTTTTAAATTAACTGAAGAATTTACACTTTGTACGTTTCGCCCTCAGTTACGCGCTGTGCTCGTCGGTAAGACGACAGGTAGCCAATTATATAATAAAGTAAATCTCGTAAATTGGCTTAATCGCCTTAAGATATTACAACGTCTTACGTCGCAATTGTGAAACGATTCAAGTGTTAGAAAAATAATATATTTCTCAAAATGATATTTTATTAGTAACGTTCGTCTACATTTTATTATTCATATTATGTCAGATCGATTATTTACAAAAAGATTTAATAATAACAATAATGTTATTAATAATAATTTAAATAATAGTAATAGTAGTAAAAGTAGTATTGACAATAGCAGTAACCACAAATATTTTTTTATTTTAATCGTAATCGCATTTTTTACATATTTGAAATTTAACATTAAATTATAAAATATAGCGCGCGAGAAAAAGCAGATATACTACGTGCTTCAATGATTTATACAATTTAATTTTTCATTACCAACCCCCTCCCCAATGACCTCTAATCGTTGTGCGCCTGCTACGTACTAACGCCATACTGATAATTGTTAAGAGAAATAACACTCTACCTTTGAAGATACGTGCGAAAAAAGTTATGGCATAAAATAATTTAATTGAGACAGCTTAATTTTTACACCTCAATTAATATTATATACGCAGCATCTATCCTTGCATAAATATCCTTTAGCAACTCGTTACCGACGGAAAAATATTTTTTCAACGATGATTCATTAACAGAAGCTCGTATATTTCAACTACATTTGAAAAATTTACAAGACGAATTACGAGACGTTGCGGGGAATTAGAATATCTGAAGGATATTATTAGGCATTGAGGAATAAATTATAATTCAAATAAAATAATGTCTATACCTGTGAACGTTTTCAGGCTTAAGCTCGGCAATTGCAACTAGATCGATTCCTAGCGATCTACAAAGTTGTAAATGAAAATTTGAAAACTGATAAATATCGAAACGATGCAAAGAACGCGCGTGACTAGATTCTCGCATCACGACAATATAAATATGTCTGATGCATTTGCTCTTTCTCTTAATCGATTCGACGAATTCGAGCAAGAGAAAATTCAGACATAAGAAAGATTTACCAGCGGATTTGACAGACAATTCTCGTTACGTCTTTAAGCGCGAGATGTATAATCTTTTAATAAAATGACAAAAATTGTATTATTAAAATTTCGATATAATTTCCACTGACCAGAGTCTATAAATGACTTAAATTTTTTTTATACTTTTACGTCATAATGAGGAATATTCTATTTTTCTTATCTGTTCTAAATCTATCCATTTCTTCTTATTATAATAGAAAATCTACAGGGAATTAACTTCATAATAAATTCAAACGATTGAAGCAAAACTAATCTATCTTCTAGTTTATACTTTATTTCTATGTCTTGTATAAAATTTTTTTAACACTTGCACAGAAATCATAATATTATATAAATTTCTGTATAGTATAAATTATTTAATTGGTGCATCGTGCGTTGGTATGTGTGTGTGCGTGTGTGTGTGTGAGAGAGAGAGAGAGAGTGAGAGAGGGGGAGAGTAGGAGGGTAGAGAAACATAGAACTCCTACTTAATATAATTAGCAGAGAATTAATATGGCTGGAGAAATTAAATAACAATGTTTGCAATTTTATTCGCTTAATATTTATATACGATATCACGCTGTCTACGAAACCACTCATAGACGAAAAAAACCTATTTAAATTCATGAATTCAGAAGTGTTGAATTATATTATATGAAAATACTCGCACGGATACTTGGGCACTCGTGCGTATATGCGCGCGCAGGAGAATCATGTATATATATATATATATATAATGTAGCTGAAAGAGAAAATAAAGAGTTAAGACGCCCCGTTGTTCTTGGTTCCACAATATTTTTCCCTCCGTGTATTCCAAGAACAAGGATATATAGAACAAGAAAAAAACTTCTCTACATTTCAGACCAAAATGAGCCACGAGGAAGTTCTGAGCACGTATGTATATATCCAAATAAGGTATTTTTAGTGCATAAATTATTATATTATCGAGATATTAATCAAATAAACATGTACATCATTAATAGTATAATATAGGCAAGGTGCCAGAGTAGACGCGTATCAGAAGGATATCCAGGAGCGGTTAACTTAATATACGCGTTCTGTGTATAGTATGCTGTAATATATATATATATATATATATATATATATATATATATATATATATATTCGTCAGAGGCAACACTAATATATATTTTATACTTCATTTTATAACTGCAACTGCCGCGCTCCTTCGGCGTAAATTTTATTACAAAAAGGATACCATAAACGTTGAGCGCTCTTCAGGTATATATATGCATCATTGAATTGTTTATTGTATACTACTAATTAACGGTAGCTTATAGTTTATTATAAATATACCTGAACATACATATATATTGTAATTGCTCGAGCTAAATCGTGTATGTAACGACTCGTCGAATGTCAGTATATACGGAGAAAAGTGCGTCAGATGGAGAAAGGAGTATAAGTGAGGCAGAAATGAGAGTGAACAAGAAGAACGCGAGAGTTATAAGAAGTGTATTAGCGGTAGCAAGATTTAAGTCATAGAAAAGGAGGCAGTCGTTTCTCTTCGGTTCTGCCAAAGACTTGAAGTTGTAAATGAACCGACAGATTGAACAGGACAGGCCAGGAAGCTGATGGAAGCTGAAATTTATAGACTGGTTGCACATCCGTAATAGCGTATACGTATAACGAATAAGTGTTTTTTCTCATACCTTCTAGAATTATTGTTATTGCTATTATACACAAGCACGCACACACGCACGCGCGCACATACACACATACACACATATTATTTGGATCAATTTTAAATATTAACGTATATTTAAAAATTTGGAAGCATTTTAGTCTATTGTTTGAAATTCGGTCGCGAACTTCGACAAATTATGTTCAACGTGTAATTAGAATTATACATACGAGTATCACCCATAATAGGTAAACGGACGAAAAATGTTGAAATAGCGAATATGATAAAAATAAAAAAAAAATATCGGTTCATATCATAATGCAGTCGGTAAATTGGATTTAAAGTTTACGAGCACAAGCAATTTGCAGTCCGTGCATTTTTCAAATATTCCATTTTTTAAATCACTTCACGCCGAATGCTCGCGTATATACACATATACACACATAAGCGTCCTCTCGCGAGAATTCGCGCCATTTCAATACCCACGAGAGTCGTGAAAGGCCGATCGTGAAATTTCTCGATTTAATCCCATTGCTCTGAAAATTATAGCGTTGTACATCGTAGCAGTAGTAATATATCGTTCTGGTATATAATTGAACGTTAGTTTACAATTTTGTTTTGTATTTTCTAATAAAGCAAAATTGAATAATAAGCCGAGAAATGACGCTAATTTGTACAGAAACGAAATTATAATTTGCCGCAGTGCGCGCGTTACGTGCATGATTCGTCCCATGCAAGACACACACTCTCTCTATATATATACTCTATATATATATATATATATATATATATATATATATATATATATATAGCTAGTCTATTTTCCATTGCCCAATCGAGAAAATCGCCACCCTTAGAAATGGACATCTATAAGCACTTACCCGAGGGAAATGTTAATGCCATACGCTCGTATTTATTAGCGTAAAAATAGATATAGAAGAAAGTTAACGATTTAATACTTCATTGAGTGGAAGTGTTATTATCGGTAAAGAAGAAAGCTTTGAAATAATTAAGAATTTTTTAATTTATATAATAAAAGAAATTAAAAATAAATTTTTAGAAGAATTGAATAGTTCAAGACTTAAGACTGCAAAAACCGTTTTAAATATGATTACTCAGATTATTTCACTTTGGAAACAATTATAATGAAAAGGTTGAAATCTCTTAGGAATGGAAAATGGGAAAATCCCGGAGTGCGAAGAAGGTGTAAAAATACCGGACATGGTATGTTGAAATGATATCTCTGAAGATTAATTAGCTGGCAGACACTATACTATAGCGAAAATTCAATAGAAATCTATAAACTCGAAATTTCATCTGTGGATTCACGCGTTGGTAAATGTCCATATTTATATGTATATATAGATTTTGTATATATTAATACTTGCAACTCGACGGTGCTTAGTAATGGGAGGACCTTAAGATATTAATCTATTCAAAATTGTATAAACGTATATTTCTAGAATATTTGAGAGTGAGAGGTGTCAATAATACAGGTGAGAGTATTTTATAACAAAGCTTACTGAAATTTCATTTATTTAATAATTACGCAACCGCGTATGCTATAGGTATAGTGCAAACATAATATATCAAGATATAGGCAGGGTATTTTCTAAACGATATTTTATAGACGGCGATGGTGATTTATTTTTATATAAATTATTGTGGGAACCCGTATTCTCTTGCACATTATTTCAATCAAAATTATACTGCTCATTATTGATGCAATAATAATAATTAATGTACATGTTTCAAAGGAATATTCAATATTTTTACTACGCTACAATGTGAATCATTGTCTTTACAAGTGTATATGTATGTGTGTGCGCGCGTATATACATATACATATACATAGGTACATATAGATAGATAGATAGATATAACAACTCTCGTTTGATCTTACTCAAGTTTTATGGCTGTCGATGTGCAGATTCTAGCATAAATCTTACTTTGAAGTTTTCCCGCGCACAATAAAAAAAAAGCCTTTATCGACATACAATCATCGACTAATGTATAGCTCGAGGAAAAAGGAAACTCGTTATTACTTTTATATCCTACACACCGCATCGGGATAATCAGTGCCGAGTAGGTATAGATATCGCGTGCATTATGTATACATATCTATTAGCGGAGTCGCAATTCGGTATAGTTCCACAAACATATATATGCGAGGAAGGCGTACTGCCGCGTTATATTAATTTTCTGTCTCTACGCACTTATAATACATAGAGTTGGAAAATGGAAGGCTGTACGGGAGACAATTTCTTCTCTCCATCCTAGCGCATTGTCAAGACCTCCCGTTCCGGGCGATTATCACTCATCACGCGTGCGCGCTCACGGACAAGTGTCGTTTCGCACCGTATTTCAGCCACACCTTGCCGGGCAGGCTTCGCCATTTCTCTCCCCCTCTCTCTCGCTCCGATTACAACAATAAGCCGTCCCCATACGATATCCGCGATCCTCCCTCAAATACGCGTGTGCGAACATGGGTTTGTCTTTGATTGAAAATAGCAGGTTGCCCGAGGTATAATATTCGCTGGAATATTCGCAGTCGGTCTAATGTGCGTTGGTGTCTTTACTCCACGCGACGGCAATTTGACGGAGTCGACGCCTCGTTTGTTCCTTTGTAAATATACTTTTTTATTCGCATACCCCCGCATCATCCTTTCCTCCTCCTGACGCGTATGTTCTCGTCTTTTGTACATTTCGGTTTCGCGAGAGAGTCACCGCGCTGTCTGTCGCCGCTTCTCCTCGTTCTCTCGCATTGTCTTCCAGTTCGGGCGGTCTGCGCGCGCGGATTGTTGTGTGGCATCGCGCGCGCGCGAGTGAAAGAGAGAGAGAGAGAGAGAGAGAGGGAGAGAGAGAGTTATGAAGAAAAAGATATGTCTTATGAGTTCTATATATTTCGTGCGCGCACTGTTTCATATACCGGATCTAATGCGAGCCCGGGAATTTCCGGCAGATTCGTAAGTGAACGATATGGCGTCGGGTATATTCTATCGTTTTTATTAAAGCGCCATATACGTGTTTTCATCTATGCGGTATTACAGGTACTTATATAGCTCTTTATATATAAGCAACAGTCCGTGTCCATTTTTCCCGGTAGATATAAGTTGTTCGCATTATCAATGTTAGTTACATTTTCAATGTAACAACTCGTTCGACACCTGCGACTAAGAGTAGAAATTAAAAATCTATAGATCATAGATTTAAAGTTTGAATCTGTATCGTTAAAATTTTCTAAAGCTCGTTGGTTATTTGGAGAAAGACTGTGGCAATAACTATATCCGCTTCGACTATACTACAAAGGCCTACCGCTTCGGTTGTACTAATCTTTGACGAATTCTCGCAAAATTTTAAAGAATTAGAACCAGATGGATTCAGTTCTAAGCCAGTGACGATGAATTGCTGACGGTTTCCTACTAATACACTAAGCAAGATGGCTCACTAAAATTTACTAAACTTTCTACTAGTAGCGTGAATAGAATAGAAAATTTACTATAATTTTATGAATATTTATTATACTTGAAGTAATTTGAATAAAAGTTCTACTGAAAATCAGTATATTACGCATAATGAAATTTTTCAGAATTTAGTAGAAAATAAAGCTATTTAACACTTTTGTTATTCATGCTCATCACTCCTTGCGAAAGAATTCTGTCCATATATAATACATTGAATATTCACTGATTTCTAAAAGTCGACACCTTCGCTGTTTTAATTTTGATTGTATTGAATTTATCACCGATTATTCGTGGCAAATCATCGACACTCGGAAATTCAATTGAAATTTTACCCACGTTTTCGAATTGACAGTTATTTGGAGTTATTTGGAGAATGCCTGCAGTATTAATTGCGCGCGTACGTCCTCGCTCGTGCTCTCGTCAAATTTACAATTTTACGGAAAGACCGAGAGGTTATACAAAGTCACTACACGGGCAGGAGACAAATGCATTCGTTGAAAGAGACCTAGTTGGCAAACGGTCGGGCAGGAAAGAGGAGCGCCGACGAGCAGGCGGGGAGATCGCGAGGAGAAGCGAGAACTTGGAGCAATTAGCGTCAATCGTTCATTCCAAAATCGTCGCCGCGGCGACTCTTACGAACCACCTATATATATATATATACACGAGCGAGAGCATCAGTCCGCGCACCCTCTTGGAAAGCTCGGCGACGCGCCGACCGACGTGCGTCCGCGCGGGACCCAAATATAATTAATATAAACTCGCGGTCGGCAGACTCCGGCGTGTACTTCTCGCGAGGGGACGACACACGCGCGCACGCAGAGAGAGAGAGAGAGAGAGAGAGAGAGAGACGGATGACCGCGCGTGCATAACGAAGAAAACGCGTCTGTATATAGCGCGTATAAGAGAGTTAAGTAAGCGGAGAAGAGAAGGTGGGAGGTGGCAGAATAGGAGCGGGCCCGCGGACAGTTTAACCGAGAAGTTGATACATCACGTAGATGGATGAGTGACTACTCCCCCCCCTCCGCAAATATATATATATATATATACATTACTGCATTTCCTAATCGCCCGTGCGCGCACTACGCGTCGTTAAAACGCTTCTCTGTATAGCATGCGTTTATGACCGTGCGCTTCAGGATTGACCCTCAATTTTCATATCGCCTCTTGTGTCGGTATTGTCATTTTTCCGCGGTTGAAAAACAATTGACACCAAATGAAAAAAAAAAAAATAAAAAAAAATCACAACAAATACTAGCAATAGAGAATGAAAATCTAACGAAGTAGCTCGTATCCCGCATGTTCTCCCGCGTGTCTGACAGCGCATTGATATTCTTCCTGAATAGAATGAACAAATGTATCGGAGTAACATTTATTTATACTTCTCTGAAAGGCAAATAATTTTCAAAATAATTTTTACAGAGATTATTAGTAATGAACTAAATGGAGTAAATCAAATGTGCAATTAAATCTAGATATTGGCGACACTGGTATTATTACAACTATTAACATTAGAAATGACTGAAAAAATGTTTGTGGTAAAACGCTAGCTATGTACAATATGAATGGTAATGGAGGAGTTCATAATATTATAAAGATTTATAATAATCCACTCAATAATAATTTTTTTTAAAAATTATTTTCAGTGCATTTATCTGACTAGAATAAATATGAATGTAAATGTTGCTTCGAATTTATTTCCAACTGGCGGTTAGAACAATGCAGAAAGTGCTGATAGACAGATCGGTATGCAAGGAACAAAAGAGCTTGTTCCCTGGAGTTGTTTGAGTCCTATGGTATTTGTTTCTTGTTATTTTTTTCTCTTCAAAGGTCTTTAATTTATATATCTATACGCCGAAGCTGATGCTGATATAAGTGCCCCGTATTGCTGCTGGCGTTTGATGGATTTCCAATGGATATATATAGCTATAGATAATATTGAGTTTTACAAACTGTAATATATAAAGCCCACCTATTGCTGAGATGCGGTTCTAGACACTTGATGGAGGCATTAATAATGTATCTCAAAAATGTCGATCTAATATATATATATAATTTTCCATCTGTTCTTATTCAAACTTTTTTGTCGATAGTGTACTAATATAAATTTTTTCTAAAATTGTAATTCTTGTATGCTAAAAGCCGTTTGTAAAACTTTATATTATCTTACTATTATAATTATTATTAATTCTTATTGTGTTCTACAAAACATAATTTATAATTTATCTCACTTATTATCAATGTATATAGAGCATAAATACAAATCTAAATAAAATCAAATTTTAAAGTCTTCAAATTTTTTATAGATTTCTTTATAGACAATTTTATCGTACACGAAACCGTGTAGAAATTTATTCTCGAGCCTGACTGGTATCTGATTATTTTTCTTTATTTATTGTTAGAGTGGAGTAAGAAAATCTAGTATAATCCTAGTTCTGATTTGTTCTACTTTTAGTACTATTTCTATTTGAGAACAAAGAGAATTTAGCAGAAATAGACCTAATTAGAAATTAATAAGATTTATATCTCGTTCCAATTTTTTTCGCTTGACTTTAGTGAAATATCTTTTAATAACTTTTTAACTCTTTTAATTTTTATTTATTGAAATTTAGAAAATTTGCATTTACGTAATTTCATATTGAGTTCTAATAAATACAATTTCTAAATAATTTACTGTATGTATTATTACGTTTATGATCGACAATTCTAACAGTTCCTAATATATTTTGGATATGATAAATTTTTAATATAAAATACCTTTGCCGAAGAAAAAAGTATTTCAAGAGAGTTGACTGAAAAAAGGCGATCTCTGGTGATACTTAACTGACGACCCTACCATTAACAAGCTAATGCATTATCCACTATCCTAAAATGCAATTTGCGACGATAATACTATACTTTGGGTACGACCGTATATATCTTAACTACATTATATCGCATAAACACAAGATCAATCATCGGTTAATATATATTTGTTATTCTCTATCTTATGCTGAAAAAACTTTAACAATTCTAATTAGTTAGATTACCTATAGTTATATTTACTCGTTCCCGCTGAAAGTAAGTATATGTGAAGGAGAACAAACGTTACATTACTCAAAGCCTCGAAATCTAGGAGCACACGTGCATAACTACACACACGCGCGCGCACACCGCACACAGAGCGAGAACACGATTACGCCACTAGCGCGTATGCTCACCGTGTTGACCGCTTTTCGTTATATTCGACACGGGGCGAGCTCTCCCGTGCGAAGGAGAACAATTGGCTTGTTAAAGCGCCGCCGGATAAGTCCGAACTTACGTACGGCCCAAACAATGAAATGGAAAACAACGAAGCTCGGGCGAGCGCGACCGCTTCTTTCCCAAGGCGTTCGTAATGCGCGCGTGCAAAGCGCCTCTTTTTATGTACATCCAAGTATGTACAATCTCTGCTTAGTCGCTCGATCTATTTGGCGCATATCGGTTTATTCTGCAAAGGGATCGTTAATTTGATCCCCTCCTTCTGCCCAATACCCGTGTACACGTTCCGTTCGGGTATGGCCAATTAAGAATTAATTGCGAACAATGCGCGGTATTTTCTATAAGAGCATCCGCACGAGATCCGTGCGTAACTTATTAATTATTAAATTATGAAAAATCATCCGATTGAAATATATGCACTTGTAATCTGGAGAATGTTTTAGGCGTTAATCTATTATATCGGTATTAGATCGACGACTCTTGTATAATAAATCGGCACTGATTGGCACTTCGTATGTACGTTCGATTTAAATATTATATCGAATCCAGTGGGCTATTCTACCTTTGGCGCGAGCACCGCTACTTTTATACCTCGCATTAACACGAATTCGCCGGCGTTATAGCAGTCGGCCGCGTCTCGGGCATTTACGCGGCGAGCCGATAATTTAATGGTATATAATGCCAATTACAGTTACCTGAAAATTGAGCCATTCCATCGAGTTTTACCGCAGCGGTGCTCCGGAGGCGCGCGAGTGTCCGATTCGCTCGATCAATTTGATTGGACCGAGGATAATGGACGCGTAAGTGCGCCGCCGCTGGACGAGTGTAAAATTCCTACTATATATAGTAATTCACGCTAAGAAATAGGAGCCCTCTTTAGAAAATTCATTTTCAAATACACTTAGGTACTCGTAATGCGTAAAAACGAAGATTGGCTCATTACGTATAAATTTATATATAAACTATCAGTTCAACTTTATCAATAATATTCCTACAAATGTGGATGTGCATCCTTATTTACAAAAGAGAAATGAGACAAAAGCGAGGTAAACATTCCTATCTCCAGCCATTGTCCAATATATATATATATATATATAAATGGTAAGAAATAAGTTTATCCACGCATTATATTACTCGGTCAGGATCGCGCCTGTGACATATGCACGATATATATACATGCAACTTTGCATAGATTCATATACTTACATGTAAATGCACATGGTGTGCCTATGGTAAGACAATTGATCATTTGGAAATTGACGCGCAAAGTTGCGTATATATAAAAGTCGACATACGATGTTTTTGGTCAGTTACGAATCGCTTTCGCGCTAATATTACCAGGCAACATGATCGCCGGTATAGCCTATCGTAATTTATGCATAATTTGGTCATTGTCCCTGGATGGATATATATACCTTTATATACATTCGACTTCGATGAAAAGTGGAGCGAGCGACTAAGACCGAAACTATCCTCTGCTTTTGCCGTATTTCCGCCGGCTTGTCGTAAACAGGCGCCGTTATATCCTAGAAAAAATTCTTTCGATTTTTCAATATATCCCGATTAGGGCGAACATTAGGGCAGACAGCGAAAAATACAATTCGCAACCGTTCACAAAGCCTATATCAAATTTTATACCAAAAATTCACCTTCTCGATTCCAAGACATGTTATATGTCATATTTGATTCAGAGACAACCGTCGATGATCGTAAAAAAAATTCGGAAGATCCCCGCCTCCTCCCCCCCCTCTCTCTCTTTCTCTCGCTTTCGATAATCGCAAGAAAAGTCTCGAAGCGCCGAGACGTGATTTGTTGTCGCGTGCTCGACAAGGGTAGAGGCGCAGCGTATTTTCAATGTAGTCGTCAAAAGACCGCCGGGTCCCGTGAGAACGCCCGATGTAGCCACCCGCGCAATCATCTCTCATTGTCTCTGTGAATTATATATATATATATATATGCAATAGGCACGGCGAGTCGAAAACGAAAAACGATTGACACTTTGTAACAGAACGCACTTTGCTTCTTTCTCGATCGTTCTTTCGTCGGATAATTTATTTGTTCTTTATAGGTACAGAAAAACCGTCCAACTGCAGGAAAAACGTTGAAAACCAATTCCACATTTCTTATTTGGTTTTAGAAAATTTTTGTAATTAACACGCATTCGTACGCACATCGGCATAATAAACGTCATCTTGGGAATTCAGCCTTTTCTACAAAAATTCCCATTGCCATATACTTAATTCTAGCAATGCAACCGTTCCCAGATTATCGGCGTCGACTCGATCGCTAATGTTGGTGCGCGGAGACGCGTGAGTATGTATTTGCTTGCGCGTGCCCGTCTGGAAAATTAGCCGCCGCGGAGAGAAGCGCATTCGTATATATATATATATATATACAATGCTTCCGCCGCTTCGCACGCGGGCACAAACGACAAACGGATAAGAATAATTGTTCCGGCGAGTAGTGAAACACCAGCTCTATAATTAAACGCGGACTTTACCGCGCCCGGTCGCATCGTCGGAGCGGCGCGGAGTCGTACAGTCCCCTCGGCTTTCCTCGGAATAATAGAACACCGCTTCTCTGGGCATTGTCACGGAGGAGGACGAGGAGGCGCACCCCTCCCCCCCCCCGCCACCGAGGCCAAAACCCGCTAGACTTGACCATCGTGCGACGTGTAGAAGCCTCGTGTCTTGCGATTTAAGCGGGATGCGGTATGATAATGTATTTGAAACTGAAATAGCGCGAGGCTTCATTCAATTCAAATGCTGAAATAATACGCTTCAAAGTCCAATACGATCTCTCGGAAACTTTGACAATTGTTTCGATGACTTTGCATTCGTTTTCACATCTTTTATACTTCAGCTTTTATTACGGATATCGGGGACAAATTTGAAGATCCCTAGAAAGGAGGTTGCTATATACGAAAACAATATTCTTATGTAGCTGATGCAGAAATAACATTGCTTCTAGAATTAAGTAATGGAAACGGAGTAACGGCGCCCAGGCGTGTAAAAGGCTCGGAACGAGAGCTAGATATTGTTATTGCCAAGAGCGACAGTAGCGCGGAAGATTCCTACGTATCCAGCATGGCAATATGTAATATGTAATTCCTGTATTGTATAATATTGCGTTTTCCTTTGTCGTCATTTAAAGTGTTGCGTAGCGTGTCAACTGTACGCGTTCTAACGAATGAAATTTCTGATCAAAATGAAATACCTATATAGTATATTTAGTCAAGGTTAAAGTTCAATTAAGAATCACGAAGACCGGAATCGGGAAGAATTTTTTTACGAAAAATTTCTTAAAAGTATAGCAATTCGATCAAATAACAGCAAGACGTATAGGAGAGACACTCGACGAATATTGATGTCTCTCGCGGAGCAGTCGTTTTATCTATTCAATCCTTTTTTGCGTATGCAACTGTATCTGTTTAATTATAGGATATAAGAGAGGCAACTCTTTAATTTATACGGAAACCTGTATCCCGACTTCAATTTTTAACACAAAAGATTCGTACTCGGATTTCGAATGGAGACGATTTTCATAGAAAATCTTAAACATTAGTGAACCGTTTAAAATGTTATTTTCAATCCTCTCTTTTCTATTTGAAATTGTACCTGTATAGTTTTTCGCTGAACGCTCAATATTTTTTATTTATATTATAGCTATATATATATATATATATATATATATATATATATATATATATAAACAATAATTTCCTTTCGATATGGATTCGTGATAATTCGGCGCTTTTCAAAATCATCTTCGTAAGTTTTTCCGCCGTTCATGGATGCTATTTATAGAATGTTATGTGTATATATATATATATATATATATATATATATATATATATATATATATATATAGACAGTGGTGTGCAAACCGCCCGCGCGCAATAGCACAGCACATTACATGCTTCGCTGGTCTCTCGACGTGTTATACATATACCTATATATTATCTACCTGCTTATCACGTTTAATAACTAGTATATATAGAGAACAAGTTTTTTATTCCACTTTCATATAGCCGCATGCATCGATGGCTCGGGAGTTTATAGCAGGATTGTCGATGGGAAATTGATAAACACACACACACACACACACACACACACACACACATATATATATATATATATATATATATATATATAAATCTTATAAAGGAAGAATATAATTATCGTGTTAATCAAGTAATTAGCGTTTCGCTTGTATTAGTTTGTAATGAGTGTGCATCAATGTTGCGCATGTATATATGCAAAGCTCTATGTAATGATGTTCAACCTTTAAGCCATTGCTTTTATTTGACTTGTTTATTTGTTTATTTATTTTTGTCAAAATTCGTAAAGAATTATAAAAGACGATGAGAAATATAAATAACGGTAATAAAAACGAAATGAATTCGAATGAATTATTTACTTTTCATACAATTTCTCGTTCTTTTATTGCTTTTTGATGGCATTTCACGTCACAGTATTGAATTTGACTTCGTATAAACAAATTTTGACTAATAAATTTTACTCTTATTGACTGGACTTCGTGTAAGTATTATTGATTTTATGAGAATAGCGAAATCATATGCTCTTGACTGCCTCAATAAAATAGAATTTTACTACGAAACCATATTCTGTGTTCTTCTACAATAAAAGCATTGCATTGTTGGATTTCTAAACTTTAAATAAATTTATTATGTCGTTGAATGGTCTATTTTTATATTAATTGAACATTTTATCGGATATTATTTTGCAATTGTAGTATACATTTAAAACAAATATATATATATATATATATATATATATATATATATATATATATATATATATATAATGGAGATTTTTAGAGGGCCATATAACTTGGAACATATAAGTGCGCGTGTGTATGTGCATGAGTAAATAGCTTAGACGATAAACTTAAGGGTTTTATCTCGCACTTTCCTTTATGAAAATTAGAATAATTGCGCGACGCTTGTGGCTATCGTTTGGGGAGCGAGAGGAGGTGATGAGGCTGGAGAGGGGATAACGTATACTATACTACTATACACGTAATATAAGTTCTGCATTTTCTATGATCGACGCCGTCAGAGATACGTACTTCTTAATTAAGATACTATTTATAATTATATGCGCTGTTGCTGATTTATAATTATAGAAGATTTGCAACTAATCGCGTACATATATATATATATATATATATATATATATATATATATATATATGTGTGTGTGTGTGTGATTTTTTGAACGTGTGATCCGTTCTAACTTTTGGACTATAAACTCGAGCTGCTCCTGTCCTTCGCAAACTTTTCAGCCGTTTATATGAAACATGTTTAACAACTTCATGTATAGAAATGCACAATAAGTCTTTAGGCTATTTGACGTTCGAATACTGGGAACGGCTCGAATGATACGAACAATACGATCGCGTTGAACACTATCGAAGACTCGGAGACAAGTCCCAGCCTTAGTGTACCATTATAGAATGCATACGCTATGTAGAATAAAAATGATCAATGTGAAAGACCAACGTGAAACCTGAGGAGACTCACCGGAAGAGGGCCTGTCGGAGTACCTCGTGCAGTAGACCCAGGCGGGCCACTGCATCACCTTGGACGAGGAGGGCGAGGACGAGGTCGACTCCGCGCCAGCTGCCGGCGTCGCGGTGCTCGGCACCGGCGGATTGCCCCCCGGCAGGCTCGGCGAGGCGTTCCTCGTCGAGGCCTCCGAGCCAGCGCCGCCGCAGCCCGCGCCATCGGCGCCGCGCCGTTCCGAGCCCTCGGACGAGCCCTCGAGAAAGTCTCGGCTGAGGTCGATGGGCTGGCGGGTCGGCGGCTTCTTCGGCCGGGACTTCTTCAGGGATATCGGGTCGGTGATCCGCCTGCCGAAGTCGCCCTTGAGTATGTTGTCGATGCTGAACTTGAGGCTCGCCTGGTGCTGGCTGTTGTTGTCGCTGGCCGCGCCGTTGCTGCCGGCGCCGTTCCCCGTCCCGTTGTGCAGCAGGCGCGGACGGTGCGCCGGCGGCTCCTCGCGCGACGGCTCGGGCGACTCCTTCTTCGGGTTCCTGGTGGCCGAGAGTCGGCGGTGGTGCTGCTGCTGCTGCTGCTGCTGCTGCTGCTCCTGTTGCAGGGGCTGCAGGTGTCCCGCGATGCCGTGCTGCAGGAGCTGTTGCGGCTGCGGCTGCGGCTGGCCGAGCCCCAGGACGTCCCTGCAGGCGCTCGGGTGCAGAGCCGGGCTCGTGGGAACCCGCAGCACGGCGACCGTCATCGGCGGCGAGAGCGAGAGCCTCGTGACGACGGGCACGGCGATGGGCGTCCGGTGCAGCCGCTCGGCTCCCGGGTAGACGAGCTCGTGGCCCAGCCCGTGGAGGGCCAGCCTCGGCGGGTAGTCGAGCTCCGGCGCGGGCGGCGGCTCCCTGGCGCTGCTGCCGCCGCCGACGCCGCCGCCGAGCGTGTAGGAGAGGAGGTGTTGCTGCTGCTGCTGCTGCTGCTGCTGCTGCACGGCCGCGGCCGAGGCGAACCTGGGCAGGCTCGCCTCCTGGGAGAACTCGGCGCGGCCCGGCGACGAGGCCGCCGCGCTCGAGGAGGCCGGCGACCGCGCGGAGGAGGCGCCGCCGGGCGAGGGCCTCGGCTGGCCGTAGAGGCGCGGCGGGCTGGGCACCGGCGGCCCGCAGCCGCTCGAGCTGGCCGGCGAGGGCGTCCTGGAGGCCCTGGAGCCCGGGGGCCCGTCGAAGTCGCCGAGGCTCGGCGGCGGCTCGTTGCCCACGCTCAGCACCTCGCTGCCGTCGCTCTCGCAGTCGCTGCCGGCCGCCTCGGAGCCGGGCCCCGAGGCCGCCGACGGGGGGCTGGCCGACATCGCGCGCGACGCTCGCCTGTGAGGGCGGCCGGGAGTCAGCGACGACGGCGCAGCCGCCTGAGCATCCTGCCCCGCTGCCGGGGCTGGCTCGCGGCGCGTGATTTCGGCGGTGACGGGCTCGGGCGCGCGGGTCACGGGCCCGGGCTCACGTCATCGGACCGTCCGCGCGTGTAGCTTGCGACGTCGGCGGGCTCTGCTCCGGCTGGAAGAGTTTCGCCCGTGGGGGACGCACTGGCACGTGGCACCGGGGCGGGGTCGTCGGGGAGATCCTCACTTGGCCGTAGGTGGCCGGGGCGCTCGGCGCGTCCGGGCCGTCCCGCGGCGCCCGCCGAGCTGGCCGGCGGGTGCGGCCGACATCCTCGACTTGTCCAGTATACAGTTCACTATTATTCTATTCTACGTGGAAACGCACTAGCACGGGCGACGACGCACAGGAGCACGCTCGCCCTTCGACACTTCCTCTCGCGGCACTTTGATCTCGTCCTTTTTCGCTGCTGCGCCGCTCGACCGACTCGCGCACCCGCGGAGAGCCCGGCGAGCGATCTCGGAGTGAGAGAGAGAGAGAGAGAGAGAGAGAGAGAGAGGGAGAGAGAGGGAGGGAGGGGGGGAGAGTGAGAGAGAGAGACAGAGAGAAGGATGGAGGGAGGGTGGGAGGGAGGCAGGGAGAGATTCTGAGGGAGGCGACGACGTGGCTCGCTGGTGGCGGCGGCCGGTGAGCGGCGCCGTACTCGCGGCACTCTCTCTCTCTCGCGTCTCGCTCGTGCGTATCACACGGACACCGCGGGGCTGCGCGGCTGCCTGTCCAGCTGCTTGCCGCGGCGCGTCTGCGGCCCCGCCGCGGCGGAGGGCAGGCGAGTGGGCGGCGACGGGGCGCGGTCCGCGGGCGCCCGCCCCGGGGCCGCGGCGGTAGGACGAGCGCGCGCGGCCGCGCCCGCCGCTCGCGATCGTTGGTCGCGCGGCGGGGATCCCCCACTCCGCGGGCGCGGAGGACGCGCGCGGGGGAAATCCTGCTTCTTTATCGCGCGCCCGAAGCTGCGCGCCCCCTCTCTTCGACTGGCTCGTTCGCCTGCCCCCACCCTCCGCCGGCCCTTCGCCGTCCGACGCGCTCTCTCCCTCTCTCGTTTTTTTCTCCTCCCTCGTCCCTCTGGCCTGACCCGCGTTCGCTCCCTCGTTGCTCCTTTTTCGCCCCGCGCGCACGCTCGCGCACGCCAGGACGAAACCGCGCGCATTCAGTTATGCGCCGTGTGCGCTTAAGTAGGAATTATATGTTTTGCAACGTCGCGTGTGGCCAACTGCTCCCGCCAGCTTTTCATCTCTGCGCTCCCCTTTTTCTTAATTTTGTCTTCCACCACCTCCTCCTCCTCCTATCCTCCTCCTCCTCCTCCTCCTCCTCCTCCTCGTCCTCCTCCTCTATCCCTTTCCTCCGGCTCTCACCCTACCTCCTTTCCGTAATTTTACTTTTTTCCTCACTTTTCAGCTTCTGCTTCCTTTCTCGCTCTCGTTGTCTCTTTCACTCTCGTCGAATCCTTTTAAGTGTTTCGTTTGCACGGCGATATGCGTGAAATCTCCAGATATTCATCGGAACGTTCTCACAAACACACGCTGAATGAGATATCAATGAGAACTTACGTAATCGTCGACCAGCCGTATATATACGGATTTCCAACTTTGACGAATAAATTTTGATCTCGGAAAAAATCTTCGGTACTTTTATCTTTTTGAGCGTTAACCGTGATATAAATCTGCCGGCAATCGATGCTTTAAATTGATTTGGCTGATCGGACAACCGACTACCATCACTCGACCGGTGCCGCCGTTCGTTGCTTTATCGCGATTGAACAAGACGATTAAAAAATAAATGTAAACCGATATTAGTCGAACCGTAGAGTATGATTTTTCTCAAAAAGGGATAGTACATGCAAGAAAGACTATTATAGGATTCGAATAAACGTACGCGTCGACATTTTCACGAAATTCCAAACTTTTGCAACGCAAATACCGTGAGAACAAAGGGAAACGGAAGTAAAATCCTCTTACTTATTTATACTTATGGTCTCTGATAGAAATGAATCATTCTTGTTCCACCCGAAAAATCTCTTTACAGAATCTCACAGTATGTATGGTAAAACCGCACCACGGAGTTACCGTATAAACAATATAATACCGCTTGAGTTCTCCGGAGCTCAAAAACGTGATTATTTGTAGATATCTGTACATCCTCCGTACCGGCGCACACGTAGAGCTGCAAATATATCAGTCTCGACTTTGTAATATACATAACGAGCGGAAACGCCCTTTATCGAACCCATCGCAACCGCCACGCTTTGTGTGTCTCGACACGGCCAGTCAACGCTTTACAAACCAGAAGCATCCTGCCGACATTGCTATTACAATACGGGCGCGAGCGCCGTAAGCGGCTCGTCCTCTCCCTCGTACGCGTATGCAGCCTGCCCCGTCGCTGCAGGCCCCAGATGCGGCCTGCATCGCCGGCTAATGTCACGGGGGCTCGTCCGTCGATGGATCGCCTCGCGGTTTTTGTTACAATACGGAAAGCGGCAGCGGCTCGTCCCGAACGCGCGTCGCGTGGCTGAGATATATATATATATATATATATATATATATATATGTGTGTGTGTGTGTGTGTGTGTGTGTGTGTGTGTGTGTGTAATGCGGTTACGCGTATATGCCTCCACATAATACGCATTCATCCGAGCCAGCGCCGAATGGTCTGGACCCGTGACTCGCCGCTGCCCGCGCACGACGTGCACGTTATACCTGCGCGCATAATGAAGGAGTTCCGCTCATTTACTCGAGCCGTATATATGAGATATATATTCGACAGTTGCACAATATTTTGCCTATTCTCTCACGCTCTCCCCCTCCCTTTCTCTGGAGCTCTCTTTCTTTCTCTCCTTCCCTGCGGTCCTGGACTCGAGGCTGTTCGCTTTCTCCCCTCCCCCCCCCGCGGCCCGCCACGCCCCCCTCTCGCCCTCTCTCTCTCTCTCTCTCTCTCTCTCTCTCACTGTCTCTGTGTCCGATCATTATTCATTCCGTATTTGAGAGAGCGACGGAGTCAGGGAGTGCGTGAGAGAGCGTGAGGGGGGGGGGAGGGGGCGCGCGCGTATACCTGCGGCTTCCGTCCGCGTTCTTTTCCTTCGGCTCTCACCGCGCGTCTTTTTGTTCGCCGCAGTTCGCTCGTTGCCTCGTTCGTCGGAGACCCGGGCCCTCGATAACGAGACAACGACGTCGCGAGCGAACGAACGAGCGCGCGCGCGCGCGCCTAAGATGCCAGCATATGCATTTATTGCCGATCATTGAAAACTACTGCGGTTGCGTGCGCGCTTAAAAACCTCTTTTCTTTTTTCGAGCGTGCATATGTGTATTTGTCTGTATGTGTGTGTGTGTGTGTGTGTGCGTGAAGAGGACGCGCACCACGAGGCTAACGAGGTTTTCGAGAAGTTCACGAGAATTCTCCCACCGCCACCCTTTCTACCGCTACCCTCCAAATGGGAACTTTTTGCGCAGGCTCGAGAGATGTGCGTTTTAAAAGTACCGTCAAAAATATAATACTTCTTTTGGCGCAATGCAGATAACAATTAATCGAATTAAGCGCGCCATTAGGAGCCCGGTTTATGTGGGCGCTCAAAGCGAAGAATTTTATATATATATATATATATATATATACGGAGCGAACGCACGCAAAAAGCTTTAGATATTCTTCTTCGTTCGTAACGAGCGCTTTAATGTTAAAAGTAATGGAGCAGGGTACTTTCTTTGAAAAAAAAAAAATTTAATTCTAACAGTTATTGTACGAACATTGTAATATACGAGTACATACCAAGGGTAAAGTATATATCCTTCCGTAAAATTCTTTTCACCGTACGCTCATGAGTTTTACTTAGTATAATAATTATTTTAATATTGCCATTTATTCCTTGAAAATTTGCAGCAACGAGCTAACTTTATTTTACTGCCTCGTTTAGCATACGAAACAAAGACTTTTGCTTAAAATATTAATATTTTCAAGACATTTCCTCTTATATTTATTTTTAATACCTTGTTCCAAAATATTGACTTTTTCAAAATCGAAAAAAGTGAAGCAAACCTAAGCAACGCTCTCTTATGCGGAATGTAAGATTCTTCGCTAATTATACCGATGTTTAGACATTTCTATTTAATACATATCTACCCATTAGCCCGATTGATTCTCTGTCACAAACATTACAATGAACTTTATAAATTATTCCACCTCTTAAACATTTATCATCGTTAACATTATAATTGTTAAATCAATTACCTATAAGTCATTCTTATTTTTTTAATCATTATTAAATTTGTATATAATATTTTTTTAAATTACAATCACTAGATTCGTTCCGATAGACCTTTGACATATCGTAGAACAACAACTATATTATTTTTAATTTTGTTTTAGAATTTTTTCCCTATTACTCTTATAAATTTCGTATAATCTCTCCACAATTTTTTTTTTTTTTGCAAAATCTTTACGTAATAAATTGATTTCTCTGTCAATGACTCCCTTTAAAGTAACTAACTATTTCCGAATTGATGTCGCGAGTCAAAGTTTAACAAGGTACATGGTTTTCCGTATGTTAGGTTTTCTATGACAATTTAATTTTCCTCTGTTACTATTAACCCTAAAAACATGAATACCCAAAAAAACTCTTTTGTAAATTTAATTCTGTCTTGGATGAAATTAAAAACATCCACCATTTTGTCCACGAAACATTCTGGTACAATTCTAAAGACGGTATCAACGTATCTTTTATACACGATTAGTTCAAAATATAAGTTAGTCAATGCAGTATTTTTCTAATTTTTCTGTTTCAAAATTAGCTATGACAAATTTATTAGATAACAAAAACAACGTTGGACGAAGAAAATACCTAAAGATGCAATAAATTTTATGCTGAGAGCTGTCAGATTATATTCTTTGCTAAAAATAGTCTATACGTGTTAACTTTTTAAGTGATTCTACTAATGGACAAATAAATATATATTAAAAAATACTTTGAGAAGACATTATTTTATACTATTTTCAAAATGCGAGAAAAATGCTTCGAAGTTGGCATGAGCAAATGAGGCTTATTAAATAAAATATTTTTTACTATTCTATGATATTTCTAAATAAGGCTATAATTCTTAAAATTCACGTCAGTTTAAAATTATGAAATGCTTGGATCCTTTCAGTAAATATCGAAAAAAAATTATTTAACAATATATTATAAATTATTATTTAAACTAACTGACCAGTTCATGTGATTATTCAAGGAATTTACATGTGCTATATTCCTAAGTTATTATATATATATAGAAACAATCGAATTATACTTTATTAATAAAGATTGAAAATGAACTTAATGATAAGTAAAAATATATATTTTTTAAAATGAACTTTCTATAGGTTAAAAGAAGCCGTGCATACACAAACAGTGTAATGAAATCGCATTGTTGTACTAAAAGTAACTTTTAAAAATAAATAATGTTCGTGAAACATTTATTATTTTTACAGACAAAAGCATTTAATGAGGAATCATTGGTTGGAACCGTACAGCATTGATCAAGTGTAATTAAAGATTGCTTGTATAAAAAATGCACACAAGAAAAGAAAAACAACACATTATCCCGTGTAGAAATTCATTCTCGAATTTCATTCGTATCGGGTTAGTTTTCCTTATTCAATGTTCAGACCCAGAAGGGAAATCTAGTCTGATCCTAGTTCCGATTTGTCCCACTTTTAATAGAATTTTATATAGGGAACGCGCTTCGATTTTGGTAGGTCTACCAAGTTAGATACTAGACAGAATCTAGTCAGAAAATCTAGAAATTAAGACGATTTATAAATTATTTTAATTTTGTTTCCTCGATCAAGTGAATAACTTTTTGACTCTTTTAATATTTATTTATTTAAAATAAAAAATGTATTTACGTATTTAGGTAACGCATACCATTTAATTACAATTATAAATTATTTTCTATATGCATTATTACGTATTACGATTTACAATTAACGATTAATAATTATTAATATTTTTTTACACTAATTATTGTAAATTTTAATATTAAGCAGCTCTGTTCAACGTATAAATTATTTTATTTTGATGAAAAAAATACCGACCTCCGCTGAGTATCGAGAACCCACGACCCTACGATTCGCAAGCTAACGCATTATGCACTATGCTAATACACAATATGCTATTACTATACTATACTTTGCATATGATCGTACAGCACTTAAGATAATAAAATAATTTTAGAAACACAAGATAAAACATACATGGTAAATAAATTTTTTAGATTCTTTCCCATGTTGGAAAGATCTGCGGGTATTTATATATATATATATATATATATATATATATATATATATATATATATATGTGTGTGTGTACACGCGCGCGCGCGCACGCACACATTTATAAAAACACATTCATTTATAAAAAATATATGTGTGTATACACACCCACATCCATCCGCACACACACAAACACGCACAAACACACACACATTCTCTCTCTCTCTCTCTCTCTCTCACTCACACACACAATTTTCGTACTCATAAGGTCTTGACTAGAAAAAAATCGTTCTTTCCAATATTAAAAAAAGTTGGGAAAATCTAACTAGAATCAAAATAGAAAGTCTAACCATTTCCTTACTTCTCCTAGATTGCAGATTCCGTCTAGAAAAACGCCATTATTTCCAAAATAGGGAGAAGTTAAGGAAATCTGACTAGATCCAAGATAGAAAGCCTGAGAATTTCCTTCAGTTTTCTACTTGTAAAATTTTGACTAGTGGAAACACGTATTTCTTTCTAACATCAATAAAAGATAAGGAAATCTGAATAAATTCGAGAAAGTAATAATTAATATATGACGATTATTAGATGATCGTAGGGAAATCTAACTCGGATCTGGCGAGTATTACCTACATGAGGAAATCATCAGTAATACTGACTAGGATCTAGCCCGAACTAGGGATAGGCCGAGTATATTTCTGCACGGGATAATGAAATAAAATGAATATAAATTTTAAGTACTTGTCAATGTTTTTTTAATAAATTCTCAAAGTTTCTTTTGATAAATAAATAATGAATACTATAACCAAGAAAAAAAAATTTATGATATAACAAATGTCGCATAACAAATATAAAATTAGAAACTTTGTATAGGACATAAATAGCATATCTCTACATAGATTATAATATCTATGTGTATTGTACAAAAACTAATAGTGTACAATTCTTGACTACATGCGTGAAAAAGAAACACGTACATACATTATGCAAAGTTAAAAATCAAAAAAAAAAAATGAAAAACAACTCTAAACATTTATTTGGTTATTATTGTCCGCTTTTTCCTCTTTGGCTGCGTAAACCACTTTTAAGGTTTATATATATATATATATATATATATATATATATATATATATATATATATACTGAAAAAATAACAACTTCTTATATAATATTATACTTTGGCTTTTAAAATTTTCCCAGTATTGCATTTCCGCGCGTATAAGCGCTTTGCTTACCCGGAACGCAGCGGTGCGCTAACCGACCACTTTTCTCAGTCTCGCAGTCACACTCGAGCTCCTCGCACCCCTCCTCCTCTTGCACCTCCCGATGTAGCGTATCAATTTTCGACAGCTGGCCGTCGGTGCGAGATACAAGCGCGTACGTCTTCAGAGAGCGTGCGGAGAAAGCCTATATATATAGGTATATATATATATATATACATATATATATATACATATATATATATATATATATATATATATATATATATATATATACACAAATGTATTATATGGATATGAGGAAAATGGCATCCCGGCGCCGGCTGTCCGCTCATCGCGACGCAACAGCTCTTCCGAGCACTCGATATGGTGCGCCCATTGGATAGTTCTAAGGCGGAGACTACCCATAACCCTGGGATTACCTCAGGTTTCGGCCATTATTCATCTTGGAAAGGCTGTTCGGGTCTCTCTCTCTTCTTCTCCCCACTCGATATAGCTATGTTTTTGTTTTTCAACTTTTTTTCACCTCTAGCCCCAGTTTGTCCTTCCTTTTGTGTCCGACTCCTCTTTCTTAGTAATTCTATACCTATATATATATATATATATATATATATATATATATATATATATATATATATCCCTCTTCGAGAGAACAACTTGAGCGTTTCATTTTCTTTTTTAGCTATATAAAATGGTAAGCAACTTTAAAAATTTGATAATTCGATGACAAGTAGGACTTTTATGTCAATATCACAAGGAACAAATACGTTATTCAAACTATTGTCCATCGCTAGCTATGGTCTATGTGTCGACCCCATTAAGGCAATTTATGGATTCCGTCTCAAAAAAATTTCTCCTCTCTTAAGATCAGGAATAAATCAAATTAATTTATTAAATCTTCGCGTGAAGTGAAATATTCATCGATCAGGGGATTCTGCATTGATCGAAATAAGTGCTAGTCAGAAAGAGTAAAGCCCGAAGGACAAATTTTCGACGCACTGTTTTTCAAATAATTTTTGACTCAATAATCGACGCTGTAGCCGAACATTTTCACAATGGAAAACCATTGTTTCGTATCTGGTTTCCCATTCTGGCCGTTTTCTTGCAATGCTCCTCAATTGTGTACGCTTTTTCATTTTTTATCTTCAGTAATCATGTGATACAGAAAAGTCTTTTCCTTATAGTACTAAAGAAAATATCCGAAAGCATAAGATGATTTTCGACATTTCTCACCATCAATTTGTACAGCATACTCCCTAACTTCTAGATAAATCTCAAGTTATATTTTAGATGCTTGGAAATTGAAAAATGTGTTGCTGTCTTATTTCCAATGATGCTGCATGTTCTGCTCGCGGTCGATACGAATCTTCATCGAGGAATACTGCCAGCGCTTCATCCTCAAACTAGTTTGGCTGGCCGGGACGCTCTTTGTCTTCGATGTTAACATCGCCACTTTTAAAGCGTGCGAACGCCTTTTGATATATTGTGGAGCATATTCAGAAAATGCTACTTCTTAAATCAAGCGATAAGTTTTAGCTACATTTTTCTTGAACTGAAAACAAAGAATAAAACTTCTCGCGTATGCCGTTTTGTTGGTCCGTTATTAGACATTTTCAACTCAAAAGAAAATTTTGTGTATAAACTTATGTTCACTTTGACAAAACAAATTTAATAAATTTCTTACGCTCTTAAACATGTAATAGCCGTCGTTCTCAAAAATGGCGCAGAGGAGAGATATGAAAATCGTTACAAATATGAAATTTTAAATTGGAAACCATCTCAATATATATATATATATATATATATATATATATATATATATATCGGTGTGACGCAACGATGCACACACTACTGCCTCTCCAGCTCGTTAGCGGGGGTAGTTCGAATGCAAGAGCGCGAAAGAAAGAGAAGAGGGGGGGAGAGGGAAGGAAGGGTAAAGGGGACTTACTCCCGTAGCTCCTTAACGAGCATTCGTGCCATGGCTCGTTAGTGCGCTCCCGCCGATCTCTCTCGTGCGCGCAGCGATACTGTTCTTTCGTATTCGGTATATGTATGGTATATGTACATATAGCGACATATAGGTACCGACCAGGCTAAATCGGCGCTAAGGCCAAACATTGCCCCCCCCCCCTCGACCTCCTTCCATACTCCTCTCTCCCTCTGTTCTTGTATGCTTATACGTATATATCTTGGAAATAATGTTTCCAGATATATGGAAGAAAGAGCAGCTTTCGTAATGAGAGGCTCTTGTTGTGGGTGGAGTCATTTTTAATTAGCTATATACGGTCATAGATTTTCAAAATATTTTCAAAACGAAATCACGCGCGTAGTTGCCGATACATGAAAAGTCTATAATTTAAATATTCTTTTGGAGTTTTTCAAGAGCTTACAACGTATATTTTGGATTATTTTAAATACTGCAAATTTCATATAATAAACGTTCGATAAGAAAAATCTAATCAATCAAAAAATACTGCGAACTTTGTGCAAAGAGTAGTTTTTATAACAGTGTATATAATAGCTTTGATTAAACAAATTCTCGAAGAAATACAGGGGGAAGAGAGCAGGGGATAGATAGTCAAGATAATTTTTATGCATTAGCACACCTTTATTAAATGATCGTGATTAACTATTATTTATTCACCTCTTCATTTTTTCTAAGAATTTTTTATACTTTTATATCAAGATCGAATACGAAGCCAAAGCGATTATTGCCACCAATATAAATAACTACAGTCCTCGGTCGAAGAGAAATAATGTAAGAATGTAACAGGGTGTGTGTGTGTGTGTGTGTATGTGCATGTATGTTACTTGAGGGCAAATATCAAAGTGATAAGCTTCCTTAGAAAACTCTTTCGGACCACATACGTAGATATATTTGCTGGTGGTTACTACTGACGCGATTGTAGAAAGGAGCGTTTTGAAAGAGAGCATCGAGGGACGATGGTGTTAAGAAGCGCGCAACGATCGTCGAATGAGAAAGAGAAGAAGTATACACACACACACACACACACACACACACACACACACACACACACACACACACACACACACACACATATATATATATAAGCGAATAAGGGGGCGGTGACTGAGAAGGAGTCGGAGGCGGGTGGTTCGTTCGCGCGCTCGTTGCGTGATTTCTCGCCGCTGGAAACATGCCCTTTCGCTTTCACCTTCCCTCCGGGAATTAGCATGGCAAAGGGGGCGCCAATTTAGAGAAGCCGATAAGCTCCCTGTCTCTCCCCCCTTTTCTCTCCGTTTCCTCTCCTCTCCTCTTCTCTTTCTTCTTTTATTATGTGCAGCCTTACACCCTTTTGTACCTATACGCGCAAGCCAACCTTCATATATACAATATAAAGTTGGAAAAAGGCTGCGGAGTCTTCGCGGAAACTCCGTATTCGACTCTCCTTCAGCAAAATTCCTTAATTATGGTAAAACATTTCCCTCTGGCTAACTTCTATGTATGCTTTTTCGGAGGTGCATATACATGTGTGTGGATATATATATATATATATATATATATATATATATATATATATATATATAGACACACGTTACAAGCAGTATGCGGATGTAATGAGGATAGTGGTTATCGGAGGAATGTATTTATGTACAGCTTGTGGTAGAGCTACTGCGCTCAGTATTGAAAGGCGTAGTGACGAAGAACCAAATCCTCAAGAATCTTGGGGACGGGTCAATGTGGAACATAGATATGTATATACTACTTCACTTACAGTCGGAATTTCAAAGCTAGCGAGTAGTACGCGGGCGCAATTATCCGTCTGCCTCCCGGATTTCGATTCGAAAAGTAAACGAGATTTTCCTATATGCATCTGTATATATTTACGTTATATTGATTTATGTCGACTTGTTATTTCCCTGCGCGCACCAGCGCACCTTCCGTCGGAATTTGTAATGGGGAGGATACGGGGTTTAACGAGCTGTTTTATAATGTAATATCGTTATATTTTATTATGCGCGTATAAATATACCGTTTTCGATTTAGAGAAAATTCAGACACAATTTGCCTATTAATATTATTTATAAAATTAAGAATGCGAATAATAAATGAAATCTTTGAAGATTAACATTAATTCTTCGTTCAAGTTAAATTATAATATAGTCATAATTAATTTATTAATAAATTTGAATTAATTAATAATTATCTTTAGAAATAAGCATTTAAAAAATTAAATATTAATTCTTTACTAAATTAAATGTGCATTATTCAAATGAATGATGAAAATGTAATATATTAGATAAATTTTATAATTAAGAATTTATTTCAAACTTTCTGAAAATGATACTATAAATTGTAACGCAATTTAAGTCCTAGATTTGTCACATTTGTTTCATAAATTGGCTTTATTATATAAAATTCAAAAATTTTCACTTCAAAGTAATATTAAGATTTTTAATTAAATTGTGAATAACAAATATACAGAATTTTTTCAACATTTCTCTCTCAAAATTCACACTTCAAAAGGTTAAAATATCTTGCTTGTACCGCGTCTTTCGAAAGAACAGCGAAACTGAACTTCGCTTATAGATGAGATACTGGCAGACTATATTGGCAATTTTCTGATTCTAATACTCTTATAATTGTCTTTTATTATACGTGAGACAGGTATGGTAATCATGATAAAAAGAGACTTAATAAGAATGATAGCTAGATATTTGATCATAATAAGCTATATTTTAATAAAAAGTTAAGAGATTTTTGTTCTGAGCTATTGTATTAATTTATCAATCATATTAATAAACCATAACTTGAAAATTAGATCTCTTAATCTAAAAATTTTTACAGAAAACGAAAATTACAAGGAAGACGTACACAATTTATTCCTCGAAGATGAACCACCGCGGCTCGACATCTAAGGTAAATTTAAGCTTAAGGTGGTGGATGCAGTCAGGTTATCCTTTGCTAATATAGAATATATAGTTTCTTTTTATTATTTTTATTATTTTTCATTTTTAATCTAACTTTATTTTATTTTCAGTCGTATTATATATTTCTGGTTCTTCTGAGACCGATAAAAATATTTATTAATTTTAGTCTACTGAGAATATATGCTAGCTATATACAAATGATCCCATGTATGACATACAGATTTTGATAAAGCTGTAACAGTTTAAACATTAAAATGGTTCGTAATTAAAATGATTTTCAAAAACTTTCTCTGAAACTTGAATATTGTGGTAAAAATTGTAGCACAGTGTCGGCGGACCGATATGATGACAGTGGTTCTAAAATTTGCACTTTTTATATTGATTTCCTATAATGTATCTATAATATTGTTGAATAAAGGTGCATTAATTTTAATGGTTAAGCGACTGTATGATAATTTAGAAAGGTGTACAGTGTTTAATTCTCTACTTCTTACAAGTTGTATAGTTGTCCAAGTATCATTTTTCAGCATCAGTTAGTCGAAAGAGTAAAAACCAGCTAATTAACACTCACCTATAATAGGAACAAGTAGTGACGACTATTGGAATACGACGTGGAAGGGACATTTTTGACCAGCTGATGACCGTTGTAGACAAAGCGTACAATCAGCCACATTCTGCACATAAGACGGCAGGACGATAGACAGGTTTAAGACTAATTTTTAAATTAAGCACGACTACATTTGGTGATCACCATTATCACAGTCAATTGCATTCGACTATCTTTATCTACAATACCAATCCGAAAAGAGGTATTATTATAGCTATCTGTATAATGATAATCCACGATTGAAGAAGAAAACTATCCTGACATTTTATATATAAGACATAAAGCAGACGTAAATTCACCAATGAAATGAATAATCAACTGAAAGGAATCCATTTTGTTCCAATGTCGACAGATATACATATAAATATATAAAAAATATTGTAATGTATAAAAAGAGAAAAAATTTTATTTTCAAATTGCCCATTATGTTTATGATAAAATATTAATTATCTATTGGAAAAACTATTTCACTAATCTATTGGTTATCAAGCAGATAGAACACTTTCCATATACCCGAAACAGAAAAAAGATAAATTTCGGGAAAATGTCAGGTTTAATTTGCAATTAACTATTAATTCAGAAATCGCTGGTAAGACATTTAAAAAATGAAATTGTTTTAGAAATTTGTACAAGTTCAAAAATGGTCCATTCCAAAAGTTTAAAAAAAAATTATTCACTAATGATGATCCTACGTAAATATAATTTACAATTTTATTTGTTTCCAGGAACAGAATGATCAACTAATTTTCGCGACAGTTAACCTACCATACTCAACTAACAAACTCAATTTTTTTAATTAAAACTGGACTTTATTAGATTTTTCACTTTTTAAACTATATCATCGTGTACTACGTAATATAATATGATATAATATATGAAATTTTTAGAAAACTTTTAGACATTCAACTTTAATATTTTGAGTTTCAGAATTCATCCAGAATTTCAAAATTTTAATATACTTGCAACGATTCTAAATACTTATATTATAATTTATATAACAACATTTCTGAATAGGCAAATGTAATTATCGGCAATTATACAAAAATTACAAATTAAAGTCTGAAAAATGAACAACTTCTATGACTTCATAAACTGAAAATCTATAATATTATATAATTAGCGACCATATTCAAACTTGTTTCATGAAAAAGTAAATAAGAATATATTTTTTATTTTAATGAAGAATAATTTTTAAAATTAAAAATGAGATAAAATTTAGTCATTTGTAGGATGCTATTTCATGAGATTATCAGCCTGTTTCTCGACCTGTTACGAATGTACTCGGAGTGACATCTACCGTTCACATAATCAATTATGAATGGAACACATGGTTGCAGATTCCTACATTATCATTTAAGGGTTTTAATAATTTTATACAACTTTTTAAATTGTTATATAAATATGATATTTATGAATATGTAATGTAATAATATTGCTATTATATTATTTCTAAAAATTTATTCCTTCTTTTTTTATTATTTTTTCGAAATTGATTTGAACTGCCATCATATGGTAAGAAATTCAAACAACATATGATACATCAGAAATTATTGGATCAATTTTGCTCTAACTTCAATTCGCATAATATAATTTAATTTTTTTAATAAAAGATGGCTCTAGCTTTAAATACATAATATAATAAATTATTTTCATATTTTTGTACTGCTTTTTGAGTTTTAAAAATTTTAAGGATATAGAAAACTCCATTTAAATTAAACGTAATCTTTTTAAATTTATGTACTCATTTATAAAATCATTATAAAGTAAACTTTTCATAAATAAATTTTGTTCAAAATTTTAATCAATTCTGGTTGATAAATTTAATATTATTATCAATTGAATACAGAATTTTGTATAGAAATTTAAAAAATGTAGCCTATCTACTTACACATATAATAGAATTTTAAAGGTACTAACATATTACAATTAAAATAAATCATGATGTTTAGCTTGTATAGTATTCCACAATAATGAAATATTAATTATAACAATGGGTACTTGATTTAATAGTTTTAAACCACGAAATGAAGGTATACGTATGTAGTCATAATGCAATTCAAATATATAGTAATAATTTTAATAATTTAAAGAGTATTAAAACTTAATTAAAAATGAATTACAACTATAGTTTATATATATATATATATATATATATATATATATATATATATATATATATATATAGAAAACTGTTTTTCATGAACTCTATTATCACCATAAGTTTTCAATAAATAATATGGGCTCAAGTAACGAAATAGTGTATAATACAAATTTTTAACATATATTGTGTTGGTAAATATATCATACAAGTATTGGTTCCTTTAATTTGGAATCAGATTTAACTTTTTTGGATAAATTTTTACAGACTTTAAAGAGTAAAGTATCATTTCATATTAATAATTTAATAGTAATTGTGTATATATATATATATATATATATATATATATAGTAAAACTCAACGAGGACTAGGATAAGATTATAATATAAGACTATATATTGTATTCTCTTTATTCTTCGACAATTTATTTATAATTATTATAAAGGCAGCAAGATGTTTAATCACTGGTTCGATTTATTTACTTATTTTCAAAGAAGTTGTTTGCTGTAAAAAAGCAAATTATCTTCAGATCCTTGAGATGAGTGAAAAAACAACCCAGTGAGTTTATCACGTTGTCTATAGTAAAAACCAAGTGGATATTATTGATTAAAGAAGCATTGAACAATGCGACTATCAAAGGCTTCAATGGAGTTAGCGGAAGAATAGAATAGAGATGCTTAGAGAGTTTGAGAGAACTTGTAACATCGTTTATAATAGAGAAACTAAAACTCATATTTGCATAGTCAAGCTTTTTATTTTAATATTAGAATTGTAGACTGCTTTGCGATATGACATGAAAAAGTGCAAACTGACAGGAAAATGCAAACTGATCCATCATATTCTACTCCTCTATCTCGTTTTCCTAGGTCAAATTTTTTTTATTGTGTTGAGTATTATTCTGAGTGTTATTCTCTATTTGAGTATGTTCCTTATAATAAAATACAGTAATTTTATGTGTTAATGACTCGTTTTTTATCTAAAAGCTTGCGGAGCATTACCTTTATCGTCCATTATATATACACATGTACATATTCATATGGAGAAACAATCGATTATAGAGTTTTAACAATATAAATACAACAAAGTGAAGAAAATTTTTGGCATGATATAAAAAGACAAAAATAATACTTAGCACATTACTTCAGTCCTGTAAAAATTAATAATTATCAAGTACTGTGTAAAAAATATATTTATTAGTTATTTAGTATTAATTTGAAGAAAAAAATATTAACAAAATACTGAATACATCGGGATCGGCCTTATATACTATATAAGGTAAATGCGCATCAATAACTGACTGTCTAAGCTTGTCATGATCGTATTACGCGGTTGATAAAATATGATGAACTCAACTTATTCGGATATAGGTGGATTAGTCGCTGGAGGGAGCACTCAGATCGTATTTTGCTAACCATGTTTTTCTTTCAGGATAGTCAATTTGCTGAGGTCAATGCATTAATTAACAATCATTACTATGATAGATACTTTTATAAAATAAAACCATAAATCTTCAAACGCTTTGTAAATATTTTGTAATAAATCAAAACCTTATAGAAAAGAAGTGAGTTACAGCATTCCACGATCTTACAAATATGAATTCAAATGATTGTAATGACAATTTTTTCTAATTCAACTCTACCTAATATTTTTATATTATTTTTTAATTCTATGAGTAATTTTAATTTATAAAAAATCTATTATAATGGATATCGTTATATTCCATTATAAAGTAATTATAATTATAAGGTATATCAATCTATATAAATCTTTAGCAGAGAAATTATAAATAATCATAAATTTTAAAGATGCGTGTACAATGCAAACTCATTTGCTTTACACTCGTTCGACACTAGAATGCTCCAAATCGCTGCCTTGGACACATAAAACCCGCAAGAAAAGACGAATTTCGTGCCCGCGAGTAACAAAATTTTTTAAAACAGCCTATATATCAGCAGAGTTATAGTTGTTTATATCCACAAACGTTCCTGTTGAAAATGTCTCTTGAACTTTTACTAAAAATTAGCTCGTGAAACAGTTTTCTTCAGTAAATAGTTAATCCATTATAGCTGTAAATAGCAGTGTCCAAACAATCGCGAATTTTTGAAAAATCTAATCGGTGAGTCAAAATATTTTAAATATATTCAAGTCTATTCTTGGAGTTGTTTCAAAAAATGTATTTCTTTACCACATTTTCTATGAAATAGTGTTCAAAAAAATAATTTATGAATATATGGTTATGTACAACGAAAAAAATAGTTCATTTTAGACAAAATTCTCGATATTAACTATTGTAAATTTTATTTAGCAAGCAAATATGGAAAACATTAGGATTTTTTTATTGAAATTAAATTTTTTCTCATTTCATTTTCGGTCAAATTAAATTTTTTTATCAAAAAAATTATCGAAATTTTCTTCACACGAACTAAAAACAATAATTTAAGTTTCGAGGCAATGTTGCGCTCTCGATACTTTCAGTCGTGAATAACACGTAATTGTCTCGATGAGCGATGTACAACGAATGGTGTAGCTAAATGACCGAAGGAGATTAACAACCAATATATGCAACTGCTTCGATGCTGAATTATTTATACCTTAGAAGAAAAATTTGTATAGTATGTCACTGAAAGAAAGCAATATCCAAGAACTGGAAGGATGTATAATAAAAATAACAGCTTTTAATTTTAGTCTAAATTATTTATTGGAAACCTCGATACATTCGACGTATTATTATGATATTACAACTAAAAATAGTACACTTTATTTACAAGTAGTTCATTAAACAAAGGGATACTGATACGGCGTAGCCCATGTTCAATATTAAATTAAAGTATATAAGATGAATGATTGATCTTGTACGTCCAGAAGGAGAATTTATTATCTAACTGTCACATATGATGAAATGAGAAAGTACAGTAAAAAAAATTGCATAATCTATAAGCTCGAATTCGTAATTTTTGTTCGCAAATAATAATTAATCTCCATAACGTTTATCCTTATGCATTAGAAGCAGTTATAATTGCTATATAATCAGGTTTGACAAAATGATATATATTTTATCCGTACTTGATATATCGAATTATTTGAAGACTTCCAAATATTCTCAATTGTAAGATATATTCTAGGATTACTTATTGGTCTGTTGAACTTAATTTGAGTTAACTCGTCCAGTTACTTTTTAGAACAGCTATCCAAAATTTTAGAGAAAATATAAGAAAGAAAAGGAAGTCATAAGCAAAAAATAAATGGCTATGGAGATGTTCCTTGTCGTCTTGTTAAAAAATCTTTCCAAAACTAAAATGTCATATTACTTTTGTTGATCGTACTGTGGCTTAATTTTCAACAATTTAAATTAAAAGATGCGTCCTTTAATCTATGGTTAATTGAAAAATGTAATACATGCAATTATCTATCTTATTAATTATGATATTTTATATCATTCTATCATTATCCACGAACATTCAGAATCATTAAAGGCTTCATTTTCACTCATTTTCATCATCTGCGATCGCCGTGTTTTCAATTTCTGTGTAACTTTTACAACATTGTCTCTGTAATTAAATCATTACAGTTTATCTTCGTCCAATTAAAAACATCTGATGAAACGTGAAATATGAATAATATTATTGATAGGCGATTCTGAAGATGCAGAATAACGCTGGATTACCATGATAATATTTGTTATAATTGATTTGAGTACTTATACAAAATAATTCTTATTAGAAAACGCATTTGTATATGTAGAAGTAGTTGATGCGTTTTTATGTAAGGCACTGCAACTTTCTATAGCACTATATGTAATATCTATAAAAATGTTGCAGTCATATTAAGAAGTCCACCTGTTAATTCAGAGAACATAATTATTATAGTCAATGTCGTTTGACTTTATTTCATTATTATTTACTGCATTCATAATTCAAATTTCATTTCCGATAGAAATTTCATTTATCCTTAATTAATGCTTTGACAATTAGATACAAACGACTGTATATATTTATAAATTTCTTTATTACAATAGAATTAATTCCGCGAAGAATAAATTTAAAGAATTGTCTTTTTTCTATATTTGAATCAGTGGAGACTACTGAAATTAAGTGGCTATATAATATGGATCTATTTACCTGTGAAAATACGGTCATCGCTCGGAAATTCACAGGATTTCAGTGATTTTCGACTGATTTAAATTTAGAAATTTAATTTATATATTTTGACTAATAGACTTATTGTTATAAATTTTAATTTATTTATAATTTTATAGTGATTGACACTAGTATATCTTATCATTTATTTACTTATTATAACGATGTATAAAGAGTACATAAATCGTTATAGCGATCTTATACGAACAATCGGTTCTTCTAAAACCTTACTTAAATTCGAGAAAACCGATTGAACAAGATCATTTATTTTCTTGATTTTGAAAATTTCATTTTCAAATTCAATACAGTTCTTTTTTATCTAACTAATTAGTCGATCGAAGAAACGTACATTTCAACGCACATTCAAAGGATTTACTCAACTTTGTATACACCGAGCCCAAGTATAATATTCAAAATTTAAAGAAAAAACCTCATACTACACGTAATATTTCGTATTTCTTATTATTTAAGTTAATTATAATTTGATTCATAAGTTTCGTGTTATGAATTTTCCCTATAGTGAAATACAACTTATTCAATAAAATAAGTAGATATATAATAGTACGCTTTTTTCAACAGATCTTAACTGTTATTTGTTTTATGACGGATTACATCGATCATCAGTTTTGTTAAGAAAATTGTGATGACGCAAGGTATTAATATATGTGTATGTGTGTGTATGTGTGCCCGCGCGCGCGCGTGCGTGCGTGCGTGTATGCGTGTGTGTTAGTGTGTGAGTGTGTGTGTGTGTGTGTGTGTGTGTGTGTGTGTGTGTGTGTGTGTGTGTGTGTGTGTGTGTGTGTATGCGTGTGTGTGTATGTACGAGTATTTCAAACTATACGTTGAAATAGCCTAAACGTTTTCAAAGCTGAGTATCGTTTTCATTAAATTTGTAAATTAAAGCTACAAAGTCAACCTATAAATTATTGTTTCTTCCAAAACAAAAAAGGCTCCCTAATTAAATACTTTTTGTTGACTAAAACTATTCAGTTCGTTGACAACGACATTAATTTTTATTTCACACTACAGTTGAAAACGCTATTAAAAGCTAATTATCATTATTTCTAAAAAAGTCGTATCGATAAAAGTCTTGCTCTTCTTTTTTTTTGGCTAAATTTAATGATTTAGGAAAAAGACTAAAGCAGGCTTAATTAGAGAATTCTATATATATATATATATATATATATATATATATATATATATATATATATATATATATATATGGAAGAAAAAGAAAAAAAAAGAAAGAAAAAAATAATAGAAAGAATGCCGAACAGCATTGTTGCATAGAGAGCGTGATAAAGTAAAATGTTCTTTCGAGTTGGCTAAAGAAAAATCGCCGGCAAGGCACAATCGGCAGGTTATCTATATATACCTATATATATATATATATATATATATATATATATATATATATATATATATATATATATATAATCGGGATCACCGCGACGACGTTATATAATATATCATTTTCTTTTTCTTTTTCATCGTTATATTAAAACTTGCGCGTTTTTCGCCTGAGCGCGCTCTCTCTCTCTCTCTCTCTTTTTCTTATGTCTCTATCTCTCCCCTCTTAATTGATCCGTCCTTTGTGGGTCATGTAGCTTATGCTGTCGGAAAGGAGCTTCTCGCGGGCGACCCGTCGCATCCTGGAGCACATAGCCAACATCGTGCCGGCCATTATGCACAGAAGGCCGCAACCGAGGCCGACGACCGTACTGACCAGGGTCGGGCGCAGGCAGACACGGTCTGCGTTCGGATCGTTTGTACCTACGGAGAGGAAAAAGTAACTTAGAAATCAATTGATATATTTACAGCGATTGTATATGTGCTATCTCTTTATTCCTCAACTGGCGCGAGTGCATTAAAGGTACATTCTTGTAAAATTTGCCAATTAAAAAATCTTACAATTGTCTCACTGAAATGTAATATTAATAGAAGAGTGAATAAAAAGCGAATTTCTTAGAAAATTGTCAAAAAGATAAAAATATCTTTACTTATTTTATTTAGATGTTGACTTTCAGAAAATGATTTTTTATTGAACGGGCGGTCAATTAACCTTTTACACGAATTGAGTAGTCATTGCTATATTGTTAATAATATTATGCATAGGTTCATCTTATAAATTATTGTACATATTCGTGCGAAAACAAAAAAGTCAAAAGCTTTTTAATAAGAAATATTTCTTAGGAATAGATTTCGCGACAAAATGCTTTTTGAATTTTCAAGTGTCAAAAAATTGTAAATTTTAAAAGTTTATAATGAAAAAACTCGTTTTAAATAAATAAATCAGGTATTTTTTGTCACTTCTATGTAAAAAGGACGCTATTAGAAAACAATATATAAGAATAAATGATGTTACATTGCAAACGATCGAAAAGATATGTTTTACCTGTATAATTTCAACAATAATTTTTTAAACTACTTTGAGCGTCAATAGAAAAATATGCATTTTTTCCGTTGACTGATTATACATTTTCTGGAGGGTCGCGAATTTCTCTTTAAAATTTTAAAGGAATATATATATATATATATATATATATATATATATATATATTCTGACATGAGCCTATATATAATTTATGAATTAAATAATAATAGATGATAATAATAGACGAATTTCCACTTACTGCTACGAGACGGCGTGGTAACATTCTGGAATAGTTCTGTGTCGGCTTCGCCCTCTTGCAGAACTCGAAGGGACTGGAAGAGGTTTACGTTCTCTGACAAGCTGGTGGCTGGCGTTGACGGGCCATCGAGAGCGTCTACTGAACGCTTAGCTACGGACTTTGCATTTCTCCAGTGGCAGGGCTGACTCTGAAAGAAACCAAATATTCAAGTTAGATATAAGTATATAGTAGATAAGGCAATTAGAAAATTCGATCATTTGTTTTTTCTTCTTCCTTCTTACTTTTCTTTGTTTTTGGGATTTTTTTAAAATAAATATATCGATGTTTGAGGATGAAATTTGAAGACAAAAAGACATGCTCTAAAACGAATCTACAAGTCTATGGAGAAAAAATTTCATTTCTAAAAAGAGTGATTAATGACATTGAAAATATGGTAAAATTATACCCTAAGATTTGTTCGGGCACGACTTGAAATTTTAAAAATATTGCTCTATAGTGATGGCTTGAATCTGTAGCCGCGAGTAAAGGATGGCAGTATCATTTCGGCGAAAAGTGTTCACCACCAGGTGGCGATACGGTGTTTTTAATACCCGTGCATCTATAAATATTGATTGTCAATTATATTACTGGATCATGAAAAAATTCCATCCCAATTGCATCAGCTTTCGTGTTTGTCGGGAAAGTCGATTTTGTCGATGGTGCTTTTTTCCTATGAGGCAAACCTTGCAGTACGTCCAAAATTTTTAAGGGTATTTTTGGTTTACAAAAAAGAACATCTTACGTTTAACAGAATTTTACTTTTAATTTTTTCTTCCTAATTCAATGAAATTTGGTATTAAGATTTTTATCGTGCAATTAAGAAAGTTCATTTTTTATTTATAGGTACAACAAAAGATAAATCATAATTTAATGGAGCGTGAGTTTGCTCGAAATTTTAATTCTCAATACATTTGTTTTAAAAAGCATTGGAAAGAAAGACTGCAGAGATGTTCGACACGTATTTGCGTGTATTAGAAAGGAGCCTAGGAGTTAGAGCCCCGTCTGTGGCACAAACAGTTGAAATTTTCTGTATTAGTATTTTGTCCGGCTTATGGTATTATATGTATAATAACGTAAATAAATGAAAACTTTGTCGAATATTTCTACTAGTACTGCATATTTTTGTACAGAATCAATTTTTTTACTTCGTGTACAAAATGGAAAGTTGAGTACTTATTTCTTGGAACGGAATATCTGAAAGCGGCCTTTAAGGGAATTGTCCTACTTCGACATTGCGACAGAGGCTAAAAAGTTAGTCGTAGAGCTTGGCTATACGAATCAAACATTCAAAGGTTTAAGGTGTACACTCTATATATAGGGTGGCGACGAAATTCAACGAAGAGCCTATATGGTTCCACACGTGGAGGCGCTTACGTCGTCTGCCTCGCTGCGAGAACCGCACGCACGCGTGGCGTCGTGACAATTATATTTACGCAAGACGCTGCAAGTGCGCGCGAGCATTAATGCCTGGAGGCGAGAGAGAGAGAGAGAGAGAGAGAGAGAGAGAGAGAGACGCGAAAGGGCTCGTCGGAGCGTGGCGCGCACTCACCGGACATCGCCCGTGGCACATTCGGACGTCGCACTCGATGTAGAGGGCCGGCGAGCCCGTGAACCTGAAGGTCTTCATGTAGGCGAACACCTGGGTCTCGAAGAGGCCGCTCTCCGACCAAGAGCCCCGGAATCGGCTTATTAGCTTGTCGTCTACCGGGCAGCCGTACTGATCGATCAGCTGGATGCGTTTGTTGCCGCCGTTGTGTGCGTAGCAGTCGTTCACGACGATGTCAAAGCCGTCTGCTGGAATTAAGTCGTTTTTAGCTTCGAATGAGTTTTTTTTTTTTAATAATAATATAACAGTATTGCATTGCGTTGTGACTATGTATATATACGTATATACGTGTTAAAAGTTCCGAGTAAGCAGCGGTCAATAAAAGTGAGTGTAACATATGTGGGATTGAAAATCTCATATGAAATATTATCTACAACCGAACACGACCTGGAATATTGCAAATATCGGAAATAATTGTGTTTATGTATTTATTAGCGAAAGATTGCGTTTCGCAGGCTTGCAAGTCTTATTCAATTATGGATCGTCCATCTCTATACGTCTGTTATTGGCACATTCAATTTTTTTTTTTACCTTATATATTATTAATGAAATAGTACATTCATAATCGACTAATAGCTGCTTCGACTCTTGGAGCAATTTAAAATTTAATATCTATATTAGTTTGTATATAAATTGAATTTTGCGCATACATGGAGATCGTCTTCGCTGACTTTTAGTAGAATATGCTGTAAAAAAATGGTTTACAGTTGTGCCTCGAAAAGGGACCAAACGAATTAACCGGCTCTGAACATTGGCATAAAAACATCAATGAAATTTCTCTTCAATTATCCAAAAACAAATACATTAGAAGATACTTTGTATTATTTGTTCGAGTATAATTCTACGATCATTTTTATTATATTTCCTCACGAGTAAAGCAATCTCTTCCTTCCTTTCTATTTGCATCATTTTATTTCTTAGTATATACAAAATCTTCTGTCTAAACAGTAAAGTAACAATATTTAAAACATCGTTTTTCAATCTATTGTATCAGTTTAATACGTATCTACATTAAACTTCGTTATGATCGCTTTAACTTAAATAAAACTTAAATGGAATGCATTCCGATAATATGCTGTAAATATTCACCGCTCGCGTCGAACGTCACTGTCATATTTCGTTTAAAAAATGTATTCTTTACACGAGCCGTCCAGGCATGCAAGACTTCGGCCTCGTAACATCGGGAAGTATAAACAGCTTTTATATTTTTTTTATCTCGTAATAAAAAGCATACGCAGCATCAGTATACAAATTTAAAACTTACTAATCATATGTTTAAAATTGTTCATTATCGAACATTACCAAACGATATTTAACGATCCCGAATAAAAACCGAGGCATATATTTTTTTATGTTTTAAAGTTAAATCCGACAGTTTTATTGGTCAACGGGCGATTCGCATAAATTGATGTAGTTTAGAAAGAAGTAAATGCAGTTGAAAATTATATGAAAATTCTAAAATCAATTGCCATATCGATATTATCTCGGCTTTTATCTGAAAATATTAATAGTATACGATATATATTATTATATATCGTATCCCATTAACTTTGCGAGAGTCGTCCGCATTGACTCAGCTGAAAATCACTTATTAACAGTGATTTTATCCCGTTTTCTATAAATGTCTCCTAATTAATATGCTACTATTAAAAACCATAGAATCCGTGCTTGCGGGTGTAATGGATAAGGATCAAATCACGAATCATCCTAAATATATATATATATATATATATATATATATATATATATATATATATAGGTGCTCACATGTGTGTATATATCTAATGATGCTAAAGCTTTCATTATTATATCTTTCAATTAATAAATACTTTTCTTGCGGTCTTTATAATATAGTATATTAGCTAAAATAATAGTAAGTTTAGTTCCTGAGGATGAACCGTAGCGGTTCGAAACGTCGAATACTAAGGTGATTCTAAATTTAAGGTGGTGGGAGCAGTCAGGTTGTCCTTTACTAACATGGAATGTCTTTTATTATTTTTATTTTATTTTATTTATTATTTTATTTTTTCATTTTTAATCTAATTTTATTTTATTTGTACTGGTATTTTCTATTTCAGATTCTACGGGGGTGAACATAAACAAGGGCAGTCTGATTGTCATTATTTTAGCTAATATATTATATTATAAAGATTATAAGACCGATAAAAGTATTTATTAATTTAATTCAGAACAGTCGACATAAGTACAATTTTTCATTCTAAATTATATCTTTCAGTTATCCATTTGTGTAGCGCGCGAAAAATTTCGTATATATATGTACATCCGTGCGAGACCCCTGCGAGATCCGCGCGAGACCCGTGCGAACATGGAAAATGGAGGAGGGGGGGGGAAGGTGAACGGACTTTAATATATAGTATCGCCATAAATCGCAGTATATAAGTCGGAGAAATAAAATATCGCTATACTCAATGATCTTTGAAATGTTATAATACACGGTAACAGATTTGAGTTAGTGCGCACCGCCGCATTCGCGCAGGAAATACATGCAATGTGTGTGCGTGCGTGTGTGTGTGTGTGTGTGTGTCATCGCCGTCAGAGAGAAGCATTTACGCTCATCTTAATAAGACATACCGTATTTACTGCGCATATAGATGATTAGCGTCAATGGATCGCCAACTCGAACTGGTCCGGCTACTCTTGTACCTGTCGTCCCGTAGCCGTATCTAATTTCCATATAACATTCCGGTGGCTGCAGTGTGAATACTACGGGATTACCCGTCGCAACTCTGAAAATAATTTAACCGATGTTATAAGGACTCTCTCTCTCTCTCTCTCTCCCTCCCTTCCTCCCTCCCTCCCTCCCTCCCACCAAGCGTTTACATGCGCAGCAAGGAGGCACGCGAATTTTTACCGATTTGCGAGCTTTTTGTTGTCAGAATCAGCACCTATATGACCATATTTTTTAATTATAGATTCCAGCTCGTCGACGATTATTGTGATTTACGCGAGGGACCGAGGCCCTTTTATCGAGTCATAATTCAATCGAAGACGATGCTTTTACTATACGACTGGGAAAAAGGCTCTATATTTGATTAGTGCAGTTCCTATTTGCTTTTTTTCTCACAAATAAACGGGTGATTCTATTTACTCTGATCTTCAAACTTATGTTTTCCATAGTTTCATTGGTTCTCTCATTCGAATTTTTACGCAATAAAACAGTCACGGCTAATGAAGGCCGGATCTTCGGGTCAAGGATTTCCTCTATCAGGATGAGAGCAATAACGCGTAATGTAAAATTGTAAAAAGAATCCAAGATTTATTTAGATAATCCTTGATCATTATCTATAAGGTATTATCTATTGGTCTCTATTTTATTCCCATTGCAACGAAGATAAAAGCAACGTGAAACTAAATGCTAATACAAAAATGTAGTTATTCAGGAAAAATTTATTTTCAAAATAAACAGTAGCTTGATAAATTTCTTTTATCAAAAATAAAATATTTTTCATTTACATTCCATCAATATTTAAAACGGTAAATGCTTATATCTATATATAAATCTTTATATCTATATACATAAACTGTTTAATTTTGTTTTTATTCAAAGGAATGTAACTAAAAGTTTCATCTAACTTGAAAAACCCGCTGTGGTAATTTTTATTTTAATTCGCTCGATCAAACAGATCTGTAACGAACGTAAACTTAAAAATTGATAAAATTATTAGTATTTTAAAAGACATTTTTATACTTTGCAGAAATATTAACGATTTATTTTTTATAAAATAAATTTAAGTTTAATATAAAAATCTGTTGCAACAATGAACGAATGTCAATATAAGCGAAATATTGTCCGTTTTCTAAAATAACAGTTTTTGTTACATGAAAATATACATACTCGACGTCAAGAAAAGGAAATGTGACGGTTTTCCAAAAGTCGTAACCGTATTCGCATGTGACCTTGAAATGTTCATCAAACTCCTCTTCGATGAGCGGATTGTATTGGACGGTGACGGTGTTCCACATCAGATTTTTCTAGGGTATTGAGTAAAAAAGAAGAAAAATTTTAAGTATTATATCTCTTTATTTCATATATATATGTATTTATAAATAGATTTGATAAAATCAAAACCCATTGTTCCTACTTTGTTTATACAGACAGTCCGACGCACTTAAACCATTTCGTTCATTATTTTTTCATTTAGGAAAGCGTAAAAATGTAAAAAAAGATGCACTGCATATTCATTAAGCAGTTTGAATACATGGAGTCGTATGTGAGAGGTATCTCTACTTTCTCGACACCGCATCGGTGGTATCTCCATCGAACCGGCAACACATATCCACGTATATATATATATATATATATATATATATATATAAGAGTCGAAGCGGTGCTGCTTTTATCACTCACTCTCTCTCTCTCTCTTTCTCTCTCTCTCTCTGGCATTCTCGCACTTACCGTGGGATTTTTTCTGCTGTCCTGATGGTGTGTATTCTCGCCGAGGGTGCCGCATCGATTCAGCTGAATGAAGAATTCATAGTAATCACGGCCCGTCCCGTTAACGTACATACAGTCTGAGTCGTAAGAGTAACCTGGAATTAAAAGACAATTGTGCATTTTTCTCTTCTTCTTTTCGAAAATTCCATGCGTCGGAATTTGTGATTTCAACGACTGAGGTTCCTGGGAAATAAAAAGAAAGGGATGGGAGATGGACGCAAATAAATGGAAAAGGGTAGAACAGTCATGCGCGGAGGAAAGTGCGAACTTTTTCTCCTATTTGCCTTCGGGATTTAATTTTGAAATTTTTGCTCGCAATCTTTACGTTCTATGGAAAATGCGAAATTGTTTTCGAAATAAATAAGGAATTCTTTAATATTTGTTTATATTGAAAGGAAGTTTTTTCGATCACCCGCTTGGACGAAATACCATCAATATCAACAGATTAGCATCAATCAGTGTATATACACACCCATATGTATACATACATTACAGATACTTGTAACGCACTTGCTATTTTTGTTCTATGCATGCGCATATAGAGTGAGGACTCTCATGATGGTTTAATTTAATATTTTTTCAAATTCAGCCTATATTATATAATCTCATTTAAAAATGGGAATGCAACAAGTAGGAAAAACCCTCATGAATATTCGAGCCACGGATACGACGACGTCGCTTTCGATATAATTATCCAAGCGTTATAATAACGCAAACCGATCGATGGCGCGCGGACATCAAGTATAGATAATGATAATAATCTAATTTATAAAAAGCGAGATACAATGGAGCTCCGACAACGGAGATATTACAAGTGCCGAGGGAATAATGCAAGCGTCGATGACTGATATATTAAACGAGATAACGCAGCGGGATGCCAAAGTGCCAGGGATTTATATATACACTCGTGTATACATATATATATATATATATATATATATATATATATATATATATATATATATATAAGAATGCGAGGAGGCTTATCCAGACTCTATATACACACCAGGATAAATTTATCGAGAGCAAGGAGAGGAGGTCTTTTAACACGGAAAGCTTTAATTTCCTTCTCCTGTGCGTCCTTTTTCAATGGTTAGCGTGCGTGTGTGTAGGTATATGAAAAAAGTAAATCAAAGCCATTGTTCCAATGTGCGCACGCATACGTGCGGGGGACACATTTTAAAACTCGATAATAGAGCTATCGAAGCGAATTGTCGGTCTCCCGCGGCTCTCGTGATGTACAAACAACGCGAGCAAAATATATCTGAGGAATATATATATATATATATATATATATATATATATATACGCGCTTCTGAAATGAATAGAGCAATAACGCCTTGTACATCCCTCTCCCCTCTGTAGACCCCGATTGAAACTCGAGCAATCCCGTGCGCATATGATAGTTCGAGGCATCAAGTACGCGTCTCTCTCGATCCGTCTTTCGCTCTCTCTCTCTTTCTCTCTCTTTTGTAAATTGCCAAAGTTCCTTCCGGGATGATTTGGCTCGGGCCTGCAACAAAGCGAGGCGAAAGACTGCCCTCTCTTTCCCCTCCCTTTATCAATTTTGAATCTTCATTTATTCAACCCCGAGCATCGCCTGGATATCCTGTAATTTATCGAGTCATTTATTTTTATTATTTCTTTGGCTGGCCAGGAGAGAGAGAGAGAGAGAGAGAGAGAGAGAGAGAGAGAGAGAGAAGGGCAGGGGGATAGGGTCAGGGCACCGAGAAGTACAGAGGGCCAGCGCGAGCGCTCCTCAATCGGATTGAATTCGTGATCGCGGCCAGTGCGCGCGCGCACACATACACACACATACACATCCATATATGTGTATATATGTAGAAGAGAGAGGAACGCGCACGCGGTCGCGCGGATAGAGCTTTGAGAGAAAAGCAATAATTCAAAGGGAGTCTTGACGAGAGGGAAGTGTATAAGACGGGAGGGGTGGGGGCGAGGAAACGGTGCGCGCTAGCGCAGGAGAGAAGACAATATCTACGATGTGCGATCATCCGTAATTTGTGATGAGAGTTGGTGAAATGTGATTTCCGCGAATCGGCGCGGGCATCGGCCAGCGAGCTCTCGCTGTATATCTATAAGCGACTCCACGGCAACCGGAGGAGACAGGAAAGAATTTGCCTTTTCTCCAATTTTTGCAAAGAACTTTATCTCCTCCGTCCTCTAAGTAACCCGGAATTGTTAAGCCGTGGTTTATTATATACAGAGGCATTAAAACTTTGTTAAAATCACGATTTAGGATGGATCGCGCTATTGTCGAAATTTTTGACGAGACAGATTTTTTTCCAATTTCATAATAAAAATGACCGAATTAAATAAAAAGGCACGAACTTACTTCTACATCAAAGTAAAATAGGTATTTTCAAAGTTTCTTAATACAATAGTGTACTATAATTTTGGATATTCAATATTTTTAGCGTTAATTGGTACAATACAAAGCCATTGTTAAACTTTCTTAAGAAATTAATATATAAACATAAAGTACTTCTGGTTTTACGTAGTATTTTTTCTAAAGTGATCGTTAACTTTATCTTTTTTTTATAAAATTTCAATTATACACGGTAATGTATGCAACAGTAGTTGAAGAAAAATTGAAAGTGAACTATACATTTGGTAGTTATCTTTGAATAATGCACATAATATTATTAGAAATACTAAATACTTGAATAAGCTTATATAATGGCTGTACTTAGAAATTGGTTAATATATTAATTTTAGATTCTAATATTACTCGAGTATAAAACATAATGTGGATATAAAATTATTTTTAATAGTAAAATATTACTTATGCATATTCTTGATTGATTTTTATGAAAAAAATAATGTTATTAATATTATTATTTATAATTAAATCTAGTACTTTTCTTAACGTTTACTTTTTTAACAAATCAATTATTAGCCTGACTTGTGGGATAATTAAAAAGTTTGTGCACGTACGTTTAAGAAGGATAATATTTTAAACGAACTTACTCAATATACGTTCTGCTAATAAACTACACGTTGATTTGTACATGGCTTCAAATGTTTGTCTTAGAATTACAGAATATATAAAATAAGGGAACTACTCGGTTATTAATATCGAGAATATTTCAAGGAAATTATCGTCAAGCTTGAATTGTTGTATTGTAGGACATAAGCGGGAGACGAGGAGGACTTTTCACAAAGCAGATCCTTCTTTTGAGCAAACACAGCGCGCTCCGCGCTATAATATATCATCTTAAAAATTCTAAGTTCATGGCTAATTGGAACTCACCCGCTGAGTATAACAAGCCGTTGAAAGATCCATTAAAGCCAATGCGGATTTTCATATAGTCATCTTGGCACTCGGCTTCGATATCTGTAACGAAAGAAGGGATGGTATATTAGATCATGAATTGTAATTTTAATTATCGTATTTCGTGAATCTGTTTTTTATTATTATTATATATATATATATATATATATATATATATATATATATACAGACAGACAGACAGACACAGGCACACACAGCTGGCACGCTCATCGCGCAGAAATGCGCCCCTGCGATGCGTGGCCATAACAAAGGCCTCTCGTCGGCGGTGCAGAATGTGCTTTATACTTATATTATTATTGTGACGAGGCGAATAGGGGTAGAGAGAGGGGGGAAGAAAGCGAATCGATTAGCCTCCCCCCTCTCACCGCCAAGATTAGATTTACTACTTATAGAGGCGCGGACGAAATAAGATCATATCTCTATTATAAGATTTATCGCTACAATTAGCTATTACTATTTATTTTGAATAATGGAGAGAATGCACTCCTTGTCGATAATAATATAAATACAGGGTGAGTATAAAATACAGGTTGCAAGTTTCTTTTCAAGATATTTTCTCATCTACAATTCTATTTGTTATAAATAAAAAATGCCTATTTTTATAGACAAATAATTCTAAGCTGGGTAACGGCGTTTAAGAAAACACTAAAAATCGAAACCAATTCTTCACGTACTCTCCTTGAGTAATAATGAGAATGAAATATTGAGCTTGAGTTAATTATTAATTTATTGCAGAACAAAAAAGTCGAACTTATCACTGATTTTATTATCAATCCAAGTATATAAAATATATAAAATCAAAAGCCCAATCAAATACTTTGCAGATTCATAAAAACATCTTACGCATTCATATTATTTTTTTATGGTTTTATAAATATATATATATATATATATATATATATATATCGGTCTTAAAATCTTTATACTAGAATATATTATACTAAAAAATGACAGTCAGATTATTCTTATTGATCACCCCCCAACAATCTAATATAGAACTTATTACTAAAAATAAAATAAAATTAGATTAAAAATTAAAAATAATAAAAATTAAAAATTTATTTTAATTTTTACAAATAAACTATATCGGTTCGAATCGTTGTAATACAATAAAGGAAAGTTTAAAGTTAAGGTGGTGAGTACAGACAGGTTATCTTTTGCTAGCATAAAATACAATCTATTTTTATTATCTTTATTAATTTACATTTTTAATTTTATTTGTAGTGGTATTTTCTATTTCAGATTCTACGGGGGTGAACATAAACAAGGACAGTCTGACTATCATTATTTTAGTATAATATATTATATTATAAAGACTGTAAGGCCGATAAAAAGATTTATTCATTTAATTCAACACAGTCGTCATAAGTACAATTTTAATTTTTATTTATATATATATATATATATATATATATATATATATATATATATATTCTTGAGTAAGATGCAAGCAGGAAGATTGGCTTGACTTTTGATGCTATCGATATACATACCGTGCCAAAGTAAGATCGCTTATTCGCATCTTCCGACAGGATCAGCGGGGAGACGGTGGAGGGAGAAGGAAGGGTGGCTCGCAATCGCGGGCTTTGATTAATTATCCCCGCTTCATACCCAGGGAAAATTTGCGTTTAACAATGAACAATCGAAGTCCCGACTCACGAAACTTATGTGTATATGCACAGGGTCATTCGCGCTGTACGTATTCTCTCTCTCTCTCTCTCTCTCTCTCTCTTTCTACACACACACACACACACACACACACACACACACACACACACACACACACACACACACACACACACACACACACACACACACACACACACACACACACACACACACACACACATATATATATATACGCATGTATGTACACCGGCTATATAGAGAGTAGGTTTCGAAATTACTTGAATCACAGAAACGAAAAAGGAAAAAAACCCATGGGTGTGCGGGCATGTGTGTGTGCGTGCGTGTGTGGTACGACGTCCAAGCGTTAGAGGCGAGGAGATTAGTAGACGAGAGCCGGTGAGGGATGACGAGTGAAAGTCTCGGGCTTCCCTCCTCTTGCGTCTCCTCTTCCTCGCTCCTGCTCCTTTATAATACCGCGAGAGTCCCGCAGGCGATCTTCGTGGTAAAAGCTGCAGGTTTCCGCGGACGTAACGCACCAGTGGCACGCGCGTGCACGCTAGCGCTCGCACACACGCACACACACATATATATATATATATATATATATATATATATATATATATATTTATATGTATGTATCTATGTATATAGTTACACAGAGAGGCGCGTGCAAGTATCTACGAGGGACAAAGTGATGCCTTGGCGATTGTAGTGGCCGATAGTCACACTCGGCCTCGCCCCTATGATACAACTCTGCCCATCCTCCTCCCCCCTACCCCCCTGCTGCCACGTTATCATCCGCGGCTTTACGAATGGTCCCTTGTACTACGCTATTTTAACCTCTTTATACCGAGCGTGCGGCTTAGAGACCTCTCCCTCTCTCCCTCCCTCTCTCTTTCTCTCTCTCTCCCTGGCTTTGTATTCATCGTCCGGCAGAACTCCGCAGCATATATCTATACAATGTGGGATGTTGCGCAAAGCGTCCTTTTAACAACGCAATTGTGTACGGTGAATAAATTTGTGAAGTTTTTTTAGTGCTATTTCAGACGCCGAAAATTATTCGCGATAATGTTTTATACTTAAAGTCTATTCTTCGTCTTAGAACCACCAACTATATCTACACCTAACTGCTGCTAATTAACGTCAGTAATTTTGTGTCAAAGCTAAATGTGATCTTCTTTCAATAATATTATTGAAAGGACGACTTCTTCAATAATATCCTTTCATTAGTAAAAAAAAATTAACAGTATATATTTGTAATATTTAACTAATAATGTTTTTTAAAACTTTAAGGTTTTAAAATTAATTAAATCAGCGTTTAATTGAAATATTTTAATTGTTTCATGAATAGAAAATGATTTCATGAATATGATAAGTCCTGTACACGTTTAAAAAAAATATTTTTCCTTTGATTTTATTCTATCATTTTATTCTATCATTTCCTTTGCCCAACATATCTTCTAATGAGCTAAACATTTTCATATGAAGTTAATAAACCATAATTAAAAACAAAAATCTCGTAACCAGAAGTCTATTAAAATCGGTTTTGATCCTGGATTGTTAGAATTTGCGGATGTCAGTTCTTGCAAAAAAATACCTCATTTTACACTTTATTACTGTTACAAATACTATGAATTATATATATATTTATCAAAGTTATAGTCTTGAATTACAGAACATCAACAACACATATCGCATCAATGTATTTATTCTTCGAATTTCGAATTGTTAAAAAATAAATTAACGAATTAATATCAAAATGATAATTATTATTATTATTTGTTGTTGTTATTTTTGTTGTTGTCGTTGTTGTCGTCGTCGTTGTTATTGTTATTGTTGCTATTATTATGATCATCATTGTTATCATCCTCATGATCATCATCATTATCATCATATTCGTTGTGATATATAATTGCTCTCTGTTATTGGTGAAATAATGATATATTCTTTTTAAAAACACGCAAGCTTCGAATGCATGGGAAAACTCATAACTATGTAAGTGATTGATTCAGTTTAATTTAGCATCAAATTATGAATTTGCTTATACATACGTATAGATAAAGATTTGGTTGTATTAGGAGAAGAACTTAGTTTCTGACCTTCACGTTTAGATGGCGATATAAGTAGTACGAAAAGTCAGATGTGTCGGATCTAGTACTTATATTTTAGTTTTGTAATTTATCAATTAAATTCAGTTAACAGGCGCCATAATTTGTGTAAAAATTATAATTTCTTGATCAATGAAAAATGAATCGTTTAAATTGTTTTTTCGACATGTCCTTTTGCACTATTTTGTATGTAAAGAATGGTTTCAACGATTTAGAAGTGTAGATACTGATGTACATGACAAAGAACGTTCTGGACAACAGAAAAAGTTTGAAGATAGTGAATTGCAAACATTATTAGTCGAAAACTCAGCTCAAGGGCGGAAAGAACTCGCTAATCAGTTAGGAGTCAGTAACAGACAGGTTGGCAAACGTTCAGATGTGATGGGAAAGATTCATAAAGAAGGAAAATGGATGCCACACAATCTGACCAAAAGTGCCATTATGAATCGATAATGGCACTTCGTACATCACACTGTCTTGGTTGCCAGGCAAAAAAGAAAAGTTTTCGTTGTCGTATTGTGACTGGTGATAAAAAGTGGATTTACTACGACAATCCTAAGCACAAAAAGTCATGGGTGGACCCAGGCCAATCTACCTGCCATCTTGCATGACAAGGCTCGGCCAGATGTTGCGAAAGCCGTCAAAAGCACTCTGTTGGAGCCAGAATGGAACTGTTACCGCATCCATCTTTTGTCCCCATATACTCTCCTGACATAGTGCCTTTTGATTACCACCTATTGAGATCGATGGAGCATGACCTCGTTAACACGCACGTCCGATATGGTCAAAAAGTGCGAAAATTTGCTGATGATTGGATCACGTCGAAACCGCCATCGTTCTTTCGCCGCAGTATCGCCATATTGCCAGAAAGATGGAAAAAAGTAGTAGAAAATGACGGAAAATATTTTGATTAAGCTAACGTGTATTCATTTTCCATCATAAATGTCCTTTTTCCATTAAAAAAGGTCGCAAACTAAGTTCGTCGCCTAATATTTAAAGCACCTGTTACAATTCGCCCAAGAAAAAAAGGTCCATCAATAATCTGAGCGGTCCACACACCACAATCATTGTGGCATTAATTTCATACTCATAAAAGCGCTTAATACTTGATATATATATATATGCTTAACCTTTCCTAATTAGAATACAATGAAACTATTTTCCAGTCAGTGGCTTTCGTTCAAAGCGTTCCAGGTATGTAATGCTTGCGCAAAATGCTTCATAATTATATTTTATTAATATATAATGAATCAACTTTTGGCAGAGTAAAGCTTACCATATAATGAGCGCAGAATGAAAATATAACAAAAGAAAAACACAATATATATATATATATATATATATATATATATATATATATATATATATATATATAGGTAAAAATGAATACAGAGAATATCATGAATATTGTAAAAGATACATTTTGTAATGTAATGAAATTACAGGTAGTAGAGTAGGAGAAAGGGTACCAAGATTTCGGACCGTGTGCGCATGGTGCTAGGCATTCCATATCTCTCGACTCGTAACTGAAGAGAGGGTATTAACATCCTGGGTCTCGAATGATTTTTTACGAATATATATATAGAATGATTCTGCAGTGCGCAATGATTGTTTTCCGGTAAAAACTTACCGAGTCGATGCATCGGTGAAAGATATATAAATAGGATGCTCTTCGCATATTTATATGCGTACGTGCGCGCTCATCCTTTCTTGATCCTAATTAAACTCCCAGCTTATAAATTCCCACCTCTCCCCCTCTGTTATATCAGACGGCCGCTGCGATGCAGCTCTAGAGCAACAACACCAGGGGCAGCCAAACAGCCGCGATATATACACTTTATAACCCATTCCCTTAAGCTATAAGACGATAATGAAGTTGATGATGGGTGTTGATGACGATGACTTTAAGGCTATGTATATATAAATTGAGAGAGAGAGAGAGAGAGAGAGAGAGAGAGAGAAAGGGAGGAGTGGGAGGTTGTAGGAAAAGGTAGAAGGCGGAAAGTAGAGATACACCAAGAGAAGAGTATGCAGGGTCTCTCGTTCGCCTCCATACGACTTCCGACACCGTTTTAATTGCTGGTCTATAACGGGAGCTCTTGTGCAGTGATGCTGATATATATATATATATATATATATATATATATATATATATATACCTAGTCGATCATAGTTTGCTCTCTCGCCTCTATGGAATTCATAGGAGGGGAGCACACAAACACTCGGCACTGTGTAGTAGTGACGACAACGCCCAATCACTTACCGACATTTTATGTGTAATGTGTATGTGTGTTCATTTTATCTATATGAAATGTTAAATGTCCGATATAAACTGCTAAAAACATAAATATTCATAAAGATGCAGCAGAAATATATAATATATAAGCTTGAAGCGCGCATGCGGGGCTTATCCATTATCTTTATCGGATATGACTAGAAGTATTGAAAATTATATTTGATATATAAGAAGCTGCCGTCTCTTGTTTACTTGCACATTCAATATATGACCTTCTATATATAAAATGACGAAGAGATTGAACGATGGAGCTTTGTACATTGGAATAAACTATTTTTATTTTCAAAATTCAGGCTGTCTAATTAACTCCAATGAATAGCAGAAGATAATGATTGCGAAAAATTTGAAAACTATTTTTTTTTATAGCAAACCAATCACTTTCAGGAACTTCATATACAATTATACATTTCTGACAATATCAGAACAAATGTTTATTCTTAATTTAAATTAATAGATTGTAATAAAATTTATTTTAAATTAAAATTTTAGTTATATGCCGATGTTCATCTATAGTACATACATGTATATGCGAAATTGTTTTTGAACAAAAAAATATACAAAATCGTAAAGGAGTTCCCTACAATATTGCAAAAAGTCATAAGTATGTACAGTTACTTCTGAACCGGTGTACGAAGGAAAAAAAAGACTATATTTACTACAATATTTTTGAAACTTGAATACCCGGTATCTCAAGCTGGGATGCTACTGGTTATCCATCTAAAAGTTTATATACATATATATGTAAATATATATATAGTGCCGCCTATTTTGTTAGCAAAAATAAGTACTTTCTGTAACATGTAACTAGTAAAACGGGCCTTTTTTAATGGAATGTAGATTAAAGAATTTTTTTATATTCGATGTATAATAAATTTTATCGGATGTTGCCCAAACAATTAAAAAGTATGAAAAAGCCTTCATTTGCCGAGATCCATTCGTCAGAAATATATAGCGTCCCGCGAAAACCCCGTCGTTGAAAGGAAAGAATTAAAAACCTCTATTAAACAAAGAAAGAAAGAAAAAACAAGAAAAACCTGTCTAAGATATGTATATAGAGGTTTAGATAAAAATTCTACAGATTAATTTTTTACGGAAATTTTTTCTTCGCTTGCCGATAACTTAAACGTAATGAATCGTCCGTAATAGTTTTTATCTTGAAGCATGCGAATAATGATTCTTCAACGAGAACTTTAAGCTTCCTAGTCATTGAACAAATCTATTTTGATGCAATTGTTTTTTTATTTTTCAGCGTTGCTCTGTTATATTTTAAATTAGATAGCGGTGCAGCTTTTGTAATGAGATTCATCGCAAAAAATTATAATTGTCGGGAAATTAATAAGCAATTTGTAGAGACCAAAATTAAATTTCTATTCGCTTTTACAGTTATCTCATTTGTTATCTCACTAATAACATATATTTTGAATTAAATTCTTGTAATTTAAAATAAATAATCAATGATAGCAGACAAAAATTAATCCTTAAAATTATTTTAATTTACACAAGATTTGTTTTAAAAATAATGTTTTACAAATATTTATTGTTCGCGTTATTATTTAAATTTTATTTCTAAGCTTTTGAAAATTTTATTTTATATTATACTTCTATTGAAATACTTATAATTTTTGTAATTTAAATCAATGAAGAAATTCTAAAGCTACTCGAGCCAAGCTGCCAAATTATGTACTCGTGCATCCGATTAATAAATATGTATTTTTATAACAATTATAATTTTCTTATGTTACAATTTCACTTTCTAACAGCAGTAGAGTAACAATCGGATGTTCAGCTTGTCTAAATTCATTATCTCCTCTAGCATTATATGTTTTTTTTTATTCTATTAACTATATAATTGTTTATGATTAAATTTTATTATTAAAGCTGTGGGAAGAATAAAACATATTGTAGTAACTATAGGTACTATTTTAATTAAAGTTAATGAAAATCTGTAGTACCTAATCAAAGGCAGTAGCGAAATAACATTGTACATTAGATTTTGACTTGCCCTATTACAGCTTATGTCAACGAGTAAGAATGATCTCCATATATATATATATATATATATATATATATATATATTTCTGAAAATTTACTTTTTATAGATAATTAATTTATAGTTAATTTGAAATGATCTTATTACCTTTTGCGGAATATTATTTTATCTCGAGCATAAAAGATCGATTAGGCGCTGCGAGGTGCACAGGCGAATAAACCGGGAAGAATGCCATCAGCCGGTAATAATTGAATTCGCGCGGGGAATGTGTAAAAAATTAGAAGGGTGAAGGTAACGAGAGGGCGGGAGGAGGGCGAGCTAAAAGCTCGATAATGCGAGCTAACGACGCCGAGAGCGCGAGGCTCGCACGCTTCCTCTCTATATATGGGAGATGGGGGGAGGGGGAGTAAGAAAGAACTCTCGACTGATGCTAGTAGTAGCAGCGGTAGAAAATAACGAATCCTGCACATGATCGTGCCCTTCGGTAATGTATATACGGATGCGCATACACACATGGAGAAAAATTAGCTAGTAAAAATTATAATTCTGTCCAGTAATTCGATCTCAGGCTGTAAATGACTAAAAAATTTACATCCTTTTTAAAAAATAAACCAGGTTAATGGCAAATCTTCAACTTTTCGCCTAGAAAATTATTTAGAAAGAATGGTAATTTTTTAGTTTTTTTCATTCTGCAATCCACTTCTTAAATTATATTGTAATTTTTACAGACACACGCACACACACGCACACACACGCACACACATTCGAAGAAAAACACGGAGGAAAAGAAAACGAAGAGCGTAGATACTTATTCGTAGCTAGAGAGATTAGAAAAAGTTGAACTCACGCTGGACTCTCGTGGTGTTGGGCCTGTAGCGCCTGTGCTCCCGGTCCCAGGACTCGGGATGCCTCCTCCAGTCCTCCTCGGCGGCGAGCCCGGTGCCCCCCGAGCCGATGATCGCGCCGCCGCCACCGGCTCCACCACCGCCGCCGGCCAGACCCTGGAGTCCCTGCAGTGTCTGGAGCGCCTGGAGATTGGGGCTGAGCGGCCGGTTCTTCAGCGAGGGGACCGGCACGTACGAGGCGCCGGCTCCGTCACCCACGTACACCACCTGAAAGGATACGTTCGAGGGTCGTTAGTCGGTTGTTTTTTTTTTTTTGTTTGTTTATTTTTCTTTTCTCTTTAGCGAAGTATGCTATTACACACGCACACACGCATACAGAACACACACACACACACACATATATATATATATATATATATATATATATATATATATATATATGCATGGTACATAAACGTATACGTGATACTTGGGGAGGATATTGGCAGAAGCGAGCGCTGAAAAGCGAAGGAGGGAGGGAAATGGGTGCTAAAAATCCCTTTCGTTATTACGGCTCTCGTGTTTTTACATCTTTTGTCTATGTGCGCCCATGTACCTTATATACACATTATACATCGTGTACGTACATTAGCCCGCGCGGGAACGTCGCTGCACACGAGACCGCCAGTCTTAATTACACGCGCACTCGCACTCGCACATATAATTTCATGGGATATTTTGCCTCCCGTACAAAAGAATACCGACGCACTCTTATAGCATATGCCCGCTGCCTTTTTGTCGCTTGAACGCGATCCTTTAAGGGCTCCGCCGTTTTTATTTACCCCCTCCCATCCCTCCTCCACCGCCCATAATAGATCAATATAATTAATATGTGTAGCAGAAAGGACCGTTTCGAGTACACATACTTACCTATATATGCACATCTGAAGGAACAAAGAAAAACGAATGGGAGTTTAGCGGGGCTGAGAGGCGGGTGGGGGCGGGGAGAGAAAAACAATTTTTAACGTGAGCTAAAGGGAGCGAATAACGGGTTATCTTTCATAAGCTTCTTCACCACACCGTTCGGCGACTTCGAGATCATTATAGCTACCTCTATGTATGCATACGTGTATATGTATATAGAATTTCGAAACGCTCGCGATCAAAGATTATAACGTCTAAGTGATTTTACGTATTAGCCGAGCGCTCGCACGCAACTGTTCTTAGGAGCTCCTATCCGCATAAATTTCGTAATTAAGTTGGGACGCTTCATTTTGCAACATGTTCGAAAAGAAAAGTGCCTGTAATGGAAGATCTCTGGAGAATCTATATAATATAATAGACATAATAGATATACTGGTCGAGGATGCGACTATTATACATATATATATATATATATATATATATATATATATATATATATTTGTTTATTGTGATAAATAATTATATATACATATGTATAATTTATATAATATATATAATTAATATAATATATATAATATAAATATTTAATATATATATAATTCGGCTTATTCATTGGCATTTCTTGTATTGAGCACGATAAAACAATACCTTTATCGAATTAATTATAAAAAAATATTAAAATGAGGGAAGTACTAAATTAATTACTGTAAAATATTTCTTAATGAGTTGATAACGTATGAAAATAAAATCCGTTTGGTCTATATGACAGCGTTGATATTTGATAGTCAGCATGATGTGTTGAATACAGGCAGAAGAGAAAAAATTACCGTAAAAGCCCCGAGAGAAAATTAGTTGACATTTGACAACTCGAGCGCGTGTCTTATAACGCCTATTATGTTCCTCGTAATAAATTATGTAACCCAGATCGCCGCTTCATCCTGTGCCCGCTCACGCGCGCTTCCACGGTATAATTTCATATCAAAATAAAATTTCCTGAAATTCAGTTGGAAAAAATGGACAAAAAAAAAGGAAGAATAGAGCAGGCCCAAAACGATAGATCATCGCTCTTTCAACTGCAATTGTAATATATATATATATATAATAAATGACTTTTTAAATCCTCCGTCATCCTTGCCCCCCCCCCTCCCTCGCCCCACTGGACGCGCTCCGAACTTCTCCCGCGGCTGGCAGCTCACCGCGAGAATCCACAGTGATGCGCGCGATACCCCAGAAAAAAAGACGACGACGGGACGTCGACAACGAAAGGTATGCACGCACCCTGCGGTTACTGGCACTGCACTGCCTTCTACGCAATCATACCAAGGCAAGACGACGTATATGATACAGCATTGTCTTCGTATCGAAAATGCATTATCCATTCGAGCTTTATCTTGATCTTGTACGTGAGAGTCTTGGGATCGTCTGTGTCATGCGTTGATATTAACAAAAATTTATAGTCTTAAGTTTCTGCATTAGCCGTAAATTTCCTTAATATACAATATACAAACAATCGAAAGACAAACAATATATTTTAGTCAAGAACAAATTTTCATACCAAGATTAATAGCAATAATATTGCCAAATTAAGAAAAATTTCTCAAAATAGATAACTACCGTATTTAATGTGCATATCGATTAGGTTGTAAGCTTTTCTTTATATATTCACTTATATATAATAAATCTTTCCTTTATTTGTTAATAAGCAGTTGCGCTTTATCGTCGTCTTACTTCCGCTAGAACAAAATCCTTCCAATATATGTCTCATATTATTCTTATTCAATATACAGCTTTGCAAGATTTCTATCGCTGTCTAATATAATTGTAGACACTAACCGTAAACGATTTAAAATTTCCTGATTACGTATTGACTTGATTACTTTTCGGATACTATGCATTTACAATAAATAAACCAGGCATTTTCCATTTTTAATAATTTACCCAAACTGCCAATCTTCATTTAAATCTCAACCCTGCCAATTTAATTCAAATAATTTTCATCGACGGCACGTGGTGATTTACATTTTTGAATATTATTTCAAACTAACAATTATTAGTTAATATTATTATGCTTTTCCAATGCCAACAATTAATTTCAGGACGTACAGTGCTAAAACATGTTATAAAAAATTGTTTATCTCATATACGGAGACGTTAAATGCGCGACTTTAAATTTTGTCTACGTTCACTTCTTTTAGAATACGTAATTTTTTTATAATATATTATCAATTACTTTTCACTGAACCTTATTTACTTAGGAAATAAGCAATTATAAACTACACAACGCGAAAGAAACTTTTTAACTAAATACGCATACAAGTTTTAAAGAAGTGATTGTTCGCTTATTCATTTCTAAAAAGTACAGTGCAAATAAAAACTTTTCCAATATAACAATACTCTTGCGTGTTTCACAGCTTTTGTCGTGAAATTTTTTATACGCTCTTCTCTTGGCATTGGCCTTGAATTAAGATACCAGACCGGATAATGCTAAGATTAGTCGTGGGTATTGGCGAAGACCTAAGTCCGCTTCTGATGAGAAGCGTGGCGCACTGCGTAGCGCATTAATATCTATATATATATATATATATATATATATATATATATATATATATATATATAATCGCCAAGGCAAAGGTGCGGGGATCGATCGGCGACGCGCTTTAACGAGGATAGAGGCTTTCTCCTCCCCCGACAAAGAGAGCGTATACGCGTTTGGCGGGCGCAGCAGCCTCTTCTCTGCTCGCTCTCTCTCTCTCTCTCCCTCTTTCTCTCTTTCTCTCTTTATCCGTGCGAATGCCGAGGAAGAAGGCGCGCGCGCGCGGAAAGTGAGGGTCGAAGTACTCCGCGAGAGAGGTAAAAGAGAGGAAGACGACTGGGAAAGGGTACGAGCAGAGAGAAAGAGAGAGAGAGAGAGAGAGAGAGAGAGAGAGAGAGAGATAGAGAGCGTGGAGAGCATTTACTTTCTCAGAGCCGCGGGTCTCTCCCACGTTAAGCGCGCCCGCGCGCGCTGACTTCTTCGCGGGCTATTTCTCTCTTGCTCTCTATCTCGGTCTCATCCTTTTTCTAGCTAATGCACTTCCACTCTCTTTCTCCCGCTCCTCTCCCCCTCCTCCCGCACTCCCCCCCTTCCGCAACGTCCTCCTCATCCTACTTCTTCTTGTTCTCGCTCGTCTTCCAGTCGAGGCGTCCTGTTCTTATTTTTCCTATATACTAGTCCGAGGGAGGCTGAGAGGGATTGGAGGAGGGATGGCCCCTCTGTCTCCTAGTTTCTTTTGTTACTTTGACGCTTCGCCCTTGCACGTTATCTCTCTCTCTCTCTCTCTCTCTCTCTCTCTCTCTCTCTCTCTATATATATATATATATATATATATATATATATATATATATATATATATATGGGTACATCTCCTTTACATCTTCCCCCCCGCCCTTCGTTGTCCGCAAGAGAGTCAAGACTCCGGTTGCTGCACGCGCGTGTGCGCGAAAAAATCGCAATATTGCTTCGGTGCGGATGGGCGGACGAGAGCGGGAGGGGTATATAATATACGGAGTGAGAGGAAAAACAATTCTATGGGCGCGCTTTGCGCGTGACAAACGATTTACAAGTCTATTTCCCGGCGCCCTCCCGCTCTCTTTCTTCCCCCACCCGTCTTTCTCTGCGGACTATAAGCATGCTTTCTCACCCACCTCCTCTCCCGCCCCGTTCACGGTTTCTTTTTCTCCTCTTTTTGCCCATTGTTGAGTGACTCCGCAGGATGGGCCTCTCTTCTCTTCCCCACCTCTGCTTCTTCGGCCTTCGTATAATGTCACACTCGGTGCGCGGGACTGGTACTGGGAAAAAAAAGCGTACACGGCCGAGGGAGGCGCGCGGAGGAGGCCAAAAGGAGAAAGAAGCGAGTCGCCGACGCGACGGCTCGACCATCCCTCGGGGTGGGCGAGAATCGTCGCAGGATGCACCCGGGCTCGTTGTCAAAAGAAGTCGGCTCTTTTAAACTTACTCGCCTCTTTCGCGCATTAGCGCTCGATATTCCATGCGCATATGTGGAAGTATGTAGGGATTTTTTGATAAAAGTTAACGCAAGATCCGTCGGCATTTCTTTCGGATGATTCTAATCGAATTTTCTTTAAAAGACGTATAGATTAGTGCCGGAAAAATTATTCGTCCTAAATGCATTCTAAAATTTATCGCGGCGCGAATATGAAATATAAGTTGATCAGATGTCTATGAGAATATATTTAAGTAAAATATTTCGGTAGTTGGTTTTACGATATCGTCGCAGTGTCGTGTGTTTTTCAGTCGGGTGAATCGTCATCGCGAGCAAGCTAAAGCGACGCTATTCCGCGCTTGGCCGGTTAAAAGCTATACGACTCATTCTAAAAACACACCGAAGTAGTTCTGTAATTTTTTATCATTCGTTGAAATTTTTAACGACTGTAACGCAAATAAATAATGGGACAAGCATAATTTTTCACGGAAAAAATTTTTTTATTCTCAAGAAAAACTCTCGCACGGAGAGAGACCATGACTGTGCAAAATATTGATAACGAAGGTAATCCGGATTAAGCAAAGTAAATCTGATTATTTGCGAAATATCTCCTATAAGGATTAATCTTCTAAGTTTTAATTTTTATACAGTACGAAGATATAGTTCTCTTTTACAAACAAATAATACTTTTTTTCAATTTCATCAGATATACTAATGTATCACCGGATTATATTTTTAATGGAAATTTCTATTTTTACCATCGAAGATAATAAAATAATAATATTCAAATCAAACAAGGTCGAACATGGACGTAAGTCGTTACTCATACATATACGTAGTTCATTACTTATTGCTTTGTATACTCATATAGGATGGGGAACATTGAAATAAAAAATCGACTTTTTTCAATAAAACCCAGGCAGATTAAAGCCGAATTGACAGTTAAAATACACAGTTGAATGCAAGTATTTTAAAGACAGAAATAAAAAAATTTATATTCGAGCATCGATACTAATGGGAATGTAATTTGGATTAAACATAAGTTCTTAAAGTTTGTCTTACTATTTATTCGTGCTATGCTAACTTATCTTACAATGTCCAAATCAATTGTTGGTATGGATATTGCGTTCATGTTCGTTTAATATCATTATATAATAAATTGTTACAATTACCTTTTAAGATTGTCCGAAAATAATAAAATACTTCAAAATACGAGCATGAAACTGAAGATTGTCTTTATTTATACCAAAGAAGTTGCTAATTAGTGGTCGCCATTAGGAGTTATCTTTAGTTAACTTTTGTTCCGTTAAATGTATGCGACACATAATTTCATCAGTTAAATTCTATCAATTCATTCGAACTAGTCAATACTATGAAACTATACATTTGAGAACATGGGTTCATTCAAATGCTTCTACTCGAAATTTGATTCGTTAAATACATGTATGAATGCAGTTCGTATATCCCGTTTAATACCGAGGGAAAGACTAATTATGATTTATAAGCAGGAAAGTAACATACTGAAGCAATGGAAAAATGTCGCGCTATAATACTTTACAGAACTTGTTTTGGATACAATCGAAATTATTTTACTCGATCTGGACTGAACTCCTTACCAAATCCTCGCGACCTATCATTGATCTTATCGGCGTAAGAGATACACAAAAATAGAATTTTTTACGTCGACATCAATTTCAGATAATGTAAAAACACCGACTGGGGCATAGCATAGGATTACTAGACTATAGAATCGTACTGCGTGCTTGTGGGAGCGTTTCTGTGCTTGTACGTGATGTCAAATAACCGCCACGGTTAAGTTAAATTATGGAAGAACGCCGAGTGGTGTTAGAATGAATTTGAAGGACGTTCGCACCAAGCAAGTGTCCGTCTCTAGTGTAAGTGTGTGTGTGCGCGCGTGCGCGCGCGTGTGTGTGTGTGTGTGTGTGTGTGTGTGTGTGTGTGTGTGTGTGTGTGTGTATTGTGAAATGGAAAAACAACTAGAACTTATAATACGCAACTTTTCCTCGTGAGTTGCTCGCGGCCGCTGCCGTGTGTACAAGCGCGCGCGATCGCGCTACTTCCGCATGCCTCCGTGTATTTGCTCGTCATATAACTACTCCCCTCTCTCCGCTATCCTGACTCTCCACTAAGGATATATTAGGGCCAGAACCGGTATCACCGATATCTCGATTGGCGCTCGGCCGTCTGGTTCATGCTAGATTTTTTGCTCGCACGCGCAAGGCCGCGCGCGTTAACGAGATTCTATATATATATATATATATATATATATATATATATATATATATATATATATATATGACAAATATTATAAACACGGAATCGTTTCTGTAGTAATTTTTCGTCATTTCCGTGTCCGGGCTATGTCCGATTAGCCAAAACAGATGGAATATACATATTTTAATATAACGAACGTACTCTTGGTATATACGTACATTTTTTACATATACAGCCAGAAAGAATTTTCATTTTTATTTTCACTTATTGGGAGGTTAAGGACTCGTAGTCCAACATAAGTGGTAAGCAGTATATGCTTGTACTTGTATATTATATTCTTATATAAGAATATTATTGCATATAACTACATGTTTTGATATAAATAATAAAAGTGACATTGAAAATTTACAAATTATTTTTAAAAATATTTTAGACGCCATCTGTACATATATATATATATATATATATATATATATATATATATATATATATATATATTAAAATCAAAACTATTAAATTTGTACAATTTTAAAATATTGTAGTCTTGAAACACAATTGACTATCTTCGACTGTATTTGCCCTGTGCCATTCGTCATATCATAAGTGGAATGTTATAAATCATAACAAGACTTTAAATTTAAATATATAAATCTAAATAAGTTGTCTAAATAGATCTAAATAGACAGATATGTGCCGAGATCTCATTCCATAAATGTAAAGTAGCAATGGTAAAGGAGTACAGATTGCGTGACAAATGGACCAGGTCAAGATGTAGAGGTACGTCAGCGCGGCAGAGTCGGCTTAAGCTATTGCTTTTTTAAAATTTTAGCTCATTACAAATGTAGAGCGATACACCGTATCGCAGCACAGATGCCGGTAACGTAATCGTAAGATAATCTCTACGTAAATTATATGGTAGAACTGCTAGACTTCTGTTAGCTGGCGAAATATGGTTGGACAATTACTGTGTAAAACAATTACTGCATTTCCGTAATCTCGCTAACGCTGCAAAATATTTCCTTGCAGCGAGCGTGCCTTGTGGGTCTCGTTTTAAGACACTATCAAAAACACTATTAAAGATACCGAGTATTTTCAACAGTATCAATTGCAGTGATGGCAAATCCGCGATTGAAAATCGATTCGCATAGTTCCAAATACCTAACCATATTGCTTGGGTTGTATTCGCGTTAATTAAATAAATGCCCAAACGAAGATAGCTTCTGAAGTTCTGTTTTTATTTTATCAATCGCAGTTTATAGTTCGATAAATTCCCCGCTAATGTAAATAGTAAAATCGTCAATATAGATATGGCATGTGCTGCAAGGAAGATCTAGCCGAGCGTCATTAATGAATAGCGAGAAGAGCGATTGGACAAGTAAGCTGCCTCGCGGAATACCGGACGTGCGAGCCACGACCGAAGAAGTCTCTCCTGAAGTTGTGGTAATGAGAGAAGGGTGATGGGCAGAGGGAAGAGCCACGAGAGAAATTTTTCATTCGGCCGCTGGCACGAAAGTTGAGAATGCTTCCGGAAATACAAGACGAACGGTAGCCTGATCGATTGGGTAGAGAGAACTGAACAGTTACCTTCTATACGGAGTCTGGAAACTATGTGTTCTACATAAAATAAAAATCATTTTTCAGCATATTATAACAGTCTTTGTCTCTGGACGAAATAGAAGTTATATGTGGACGTATAGGCACGCGCGCGCCTACACACACGTATGGTAACAGTCGAAAAAGATTGATCTTTTAGCGGAGCCGATAAATCTCGCCGGGTGTAATTAGTTGGAAAAACTCCTCCTGCTCTCGAGGGTCTAATTAAGCTTTAAACTCGTAATAGAAAAGTGAAACTCCGCGCACGAATTCGTTTAAGGGCGAGGGAGCGAGGGCCGGGAGGGGTATGGGTAGGAGGAAGGGAGAGAAGAGACCTTGCAAGGCAGTGACCAGCGAACCCTAAGGAAGTCCGGCTCGCGAACGGGAGGTAGGGTCACGTTTGCGTTTTCATCGGCTCGAGCCTCCCTCCCGCCCCCTCTTCCCGCTGCACCCCTCGGTTCGCCAGACTCCTTAACAAAGCTAACAAGAGCTCTGGATATCGGGCAAATTTTTCGACAGACTCAAATTATCTGATTTGCAAGGCGCGTCGTACAATATTCGAGACGTTCTGATTGCCGCACCGCTGCTCCTCTTGAGCACTTCGCACAACGTAACAGTATCCATACAGTGGGGGGGGGGAATTACGAGTTATATCATATACAGGTAGAAGAGCGCGAATTTCGAAGCTTTGGCGCGCGTATACGTATCGAAAATTAAAATTACGGTTCTTTCCCTCGGTTATGCATACCGAACAGCGATTTCAAGATCCGCCCAAGCGTCGTGGATGCAGAGGAGGGGGGCATAGCGGTTCCGTGTAAATATAAGACCGCGGCGGCAAATAAGAGTACAAGTTTCCATTGTACCGCGAATGATCCGCACTGCGATATCATCGCTGGGTGCGCGCGCGCGCGCAAACGCATACATGCACACGCGACGAAGATAAGGAGGCGAGCGAGCGAAGCTCCCTCGTTTCGTCCCAATCACGCCAGTCGAGAGATATAACTATATATGTCCGTTACACATATATAATACACGTCGTCGTCCCGGATAAAAGCGCGCGCGGTTGCACGCGGAGGCGCGCTGGCGGAACACTCACCGAGATGCTGAACACCGATGACGCGTGCCACTAAGTTCTGCCCGCGTTCTTGTATAATACACACACACACACACACACACACACACACATACATATATATATATATATATATATATACATATATGTATATATAATAGCAGAGAAAGGACAGGCTTGCCATGAGGTGTGTACACGCGTTATGTACAAAATAAAACATCCCCCCCCCCGGCCTTGCGGAGAAGGCGCGGGAATTATAGCGGATTCCACTATATAATTTTCACGCGTTTCTTAACATTTCCATTAACAATATATATATATATATATATATATATATATATATATATATATATATATATACACACACATATGCATACATACATATATATATATTTTTTTTTCATGTATACAACTACAGGGCGTGTACGATATACTACAGAATATATATATATGTATGACTCAATGAACCGGGCTGGTCGCTATTCCGCCGTCATCGCCTTGCTCGGTCGCGCTACCGCACAGCAAAACACAGGACGTATTGGGCAGTGGTGATTAACGGGCCCTCAGAGGAGAGCCCGAGGGGAGTGAGGAAAGGTTTACGGGGGTGTCGGAAGTCATTAGGCGGGCCGGCGGCCGAGCTTTCGAACTACGCCCCCCTCCCCCCGCGATCGGCGACTCATTTCGAGCCGGCAGAGGCGAGGATTCCGCCGGAGATAAGCGCGAGCGCCCGGACGGTGGTGCTGCTGGTGGAGAAGATCGGAATGCGGGGGAGCATATAGGCGACCGATCGTGTTCTGTTCCTCGGGACTTTTATCGAGATACACATATGCCTCTGCGTGTGTGTGGGTGTGCGCACGCCTGTGACTGTATCTGGGTGTATGCACAGGAGTGGCGGAAAAAGGGAAGTAGGAAGCCGATACGCGCGGACTAACTGTTTACGTCGAGATTCACGGCCCCCCCCCCTAATCCTTCCCTTCAACACTTTTCACGGGTGGAGTTATGTGCACGGGAAAAAGCGTTGTTGCGCTCGACTCTCTCGTAGGTGTGCGCGCGCATGGCAATCATCATGCTCGACGGGCATTCCCTAGGCTCGCGCAAGAGCCAGATATGTATATATATATATATATATATATATATATATATATATATATATATATTATATATATGTGTGTATATATATATGTATATAGATCGAGCAATATTTAACGGATTATCGGGAATAGCTTCCGAGGGAACGGAGCGCTGTTTATTGGGGTGGGCTGACCTCTCACGATATACTTTGTATCGCGCAGCGGGAAACCAGAGGAGGGATTTTAGCAGCGCGGAGCAGTATCGCAGCGAGCAACGGGCTCTCGAGCCTGCTACAACTGTGCTTTGTGAATGATGCGTTTCGCCTGGCTTTTGCCTTTTCCTTTTGATTTTATTTCCCTGTATCGGTATGAAGAAGTTGATGCGCACGACCCAAGGTTCGTTTTATCCGCGCAGTCGTTGCCGTTGTTTCTGTTTCAATTTATATACTGTACGTCGAAAGACCCAAACATTTTATTTTCACCTTCTGAGAATAAACTTCGGTTTAGTCCTTCAACATGAACCGTAGCGGTTCGAAAGGTCGACATTTAAGGTACATTTAAATTTGAGGTATTGGATGCAGTTGGCTTGTCCTTTGCTAGCATAGAATACAGTTTATTTCTATTATCTTTATTACTTTTCACTTTTCATCTAATTTAATTTCATTTTTAGTGGTATTTTCTATTTCTGATTCTTTGAGAGTGATTGTAAACAAGGACAGTCTGACTGTCATTATATTTATTTAATATATTATTGCATAAAGACCATAAGACTGATAAAAATAGTTATTCATTTAATTCAACACAGTCGTCATAAGTACAATTTTAATTTTTATCATAGTATATTATTGTATAAAAACTGTCAGGCAAATAAAAATATTTATTAATTTCGACATAAGTGCAATTTTTAATTTTTAATTGAGAATAAACTGTTTCATTTTTTTCCTTTTGAATTATTAATTATAAATATGGACATCGTTTATATAAAAAATCATTTATTTATAACATAAAATTGTATTCTAAGATAAGATTGTATTTAAGAACAAAGGGAAGAATCTTCCTATAAGAGAAACCTATTTACTATTTAATACTTTGCTTGCTTCTTACTATCCAAATAGAAGTTTAGTGTAGAATCCTATCCAGATCTGATTAAATTTCCTTATTTCAGATTAGAATCTACCAACGAAAACCTATTAATTTCTACTCAATATTATATTCCATTTTACAAAATTCTAATGCAAACATCGAAGTAACTGCTGGTCGGTAAAACTAATTTATATTTAGAGACATTTCTATTTAAAATTTAATGAACATTTTTCTTGACCAATCGGAATATCAATCTTGGCCCATTGATTTGCAAGTCAATTCCTTCTCCATTTCGCTAAAATGACTATACTTATAGCATCAAGTTCCAAATGTTACATCCTAGTTGAACGCAAAGCGCAGATCATGAAAAATTTCCCAGGAAAGGTCAAGGAAAATATACGAATTCTTTTCTATATAAAGATATAGTGCATACAGAAAAGTTAAAGTTATTCCCGTAGATTAACGTGGAAGTTTTATCAACAAAAGGAAATTACGACTCAGATTCCTATAATAAAACTGATGAGACCAAGTTAAAGACATACATTTTGACAACGGATATATATGAGTATTAAGAAGATTGATATATCATCGATGGTTTTATACATTAATATTATATATATATAATATAGCGTGTGCGCGATTTCTTTGTTAACGGAAGAATTACTAGGACGATATCGGTATATGGCCCAAAACATACCGCACTCGTATGTGTGTGTATCTGAGGATGGGGGCCGTGTATGTATGCACGTATGTATGCATATCTATAACTTCGCAGTTAACGACGCAATAAAACGATCCTTTTATCAGCGGCACATATAAATTCCCAGGGTACGGCCCATGAAGAGATTAAAACCAAACGCCCTCAGCGCGAGCATTTGGTGTAAAGGCAAGACTAGAAATTTAATTTAAAGATATTGTAGAACATTAAATTTATATATAAATGCAGAGGATCCTCCTTTACGCCTGCGCGCATTATCTTCGCTATATATATATATATATATATATATATATATATATGGTGTGTGTGCAGTCTAAACTTAGTACAAAACAAGTTACATATGCTATATACGATATACGTATATGCGGATTCGCGGAAGATCCTTCGTTCTCTTACGGAAAAAGTCCCTTTATACATATACAAATTATGTATAAACTTTCGCCCGATTCGTAAAGTGGAGTAAAGTACACAATATACACTATTTTGGCACGCTCGTTAATTCCTCCAGTATGGCTTTGATAAGTATTTATGGCGCTCTTTTGCGGGCTGAGCGCCGAGAGTGCACCCAAAGGAGGACTCATCATGCCGATATATATACAATCCCGTGCCGTAAATTGTGTGAAAAACGACCAACGTTTGTGTAATTCTATACTCCTCTTCGCTAATTATAAGTAACTGAATATGTGCACGCGATTTTTTCGCTGTATACAGATATACGTGCGTAATTGGTAATTGGCCATCTATATTATTCGTGTTCATATGGGAATAAATTAGTTGGAAAAAAATTTTAATCTCAAATCGAATAGCCATATATTTTTCAAGTCCTTCTCAAAACACTTAAGAATGTGAGGATTTTCGTAGCTCCATTGAGCACTTCATTCAAATAAGTGTGTTAATGATTGGTAAATAACTTGCTTTGCGTTTATCTGTCTTTAAGAATAGAAATATGGTAGATATAAGAAAAATTTTTTGAATAAACGAATAAAATAATTTTATTTTATGCAAATAAAAGCATTACTAACATAAGTAATATATATTTGATTAGTTTTTAATTACGATAATGATTATCTAATAAGATAAATATTACTTGAGTCTTGTTAATACTATGTTTTTGGACTTCTATATATTCACATAAAACAAAAATTTTTATTGTAAAACAATATTTACTTGGAAGAAAAACATATTTTTATTTTAGATACATGTTTATTGCATATGAGAAAACTGTAATTTTTAATTTTTCCTTTTCTAGAAATAAAAATTAGAAAGTTTATTTTCAGTTCAGTTTAGCAGAGATAAAACTATTAATAATTCTATATAGATATCGAATTTTACAATAAGATTAAATTTATATTACACATTCACGTTTTTTTTCTACTTTATCTATTTGGCTTGCTATGAATTGAACTTAAAAAAAAATTAAATTAAATGAATGAACAAAATAATAATTAACATCATTTATTGGAAAAATTGCAATTACACTAGAATTCAAAAAATAGCTTTACAAAAGAGATATTTTATAAATTTCATTAGTTGTATAAAAAGTTACTTTGGGATATATATATATCTGAGACATATATACGTCGAGCTAACTATATATATATATATATAGTTGGATAGCTCAACGCAATCGTAACCCCTCGAAAACTCACTTACACTAAGAATAATAGGTACACGCGTTTTCTCACTCAACCACTTGTTCCCACTGTTGTACCGTTGCTTACTCGGTACAATGTTGATTTTGCTTTAGCTGTGCCTCTCTCTCTCTCTCACTCTCTCTCTCTCTCTCACTCTTTTCCTCTCCTTCGCCTTGGCTCTTTCTCTCGTATACATGTGTTCCTTGGCTGCTTTATTTTGATTTATTCTACCGAAACGTTTTTGTTTTTGATTCTCGTCATATTAAACAATATATATCGACCTTTTGTTAATTTACTTTTTAAAGAAATTTTTCAATGTACTTTCTAAATTTACTACTACCGTTTTATTATAAATACATTTTACCGTCTTTCTATATGTATATCATCCGCGCATTTGCCAAGGCACTCGTGCTATCGCTCTCGTGTTATGCGCTTACCGCGGTTATTAAACATATCAGATGCAATGGCCCGCGAGATTTATATTTATATTTCATTTTTATTCTATAAACGGATAAGAGGAGATATTTGGAATGAATTTACGCCTGTTGTTGGGATGATTTTTTGTGTGCATAAACAATATAACTGAACGACATTCTGTCGTTTCGATGATTTAAATTATTGTCTTCGGTAGCAATGGCTCTTTAAAAGAGCCACGTATATACGCGCGTGGCTAATTGTCGTAACCGGTTATGCATCACGCGGTGGCTTACAATGGTGGGTAGCACTGTTAAGACCTCACTGAATAGACCTATTACAAAAGCAATATATGTGTTCAAGAGAAGAAATGAAAGTAAAGGGAAGGTACTTAAGCTTTATCAGTTTTCTTTTTTGCTTCAATTTATGTTCATGTGGAAATCGAGAAAACCTTTATTATTTGAAATCTATAACTGTATAAAAATTTATTTGTATATTGTTCATGTAAATGAATGACACGGGATGTTATAAGATAATGGAATGTACAACTCGCAATATAAAGTATGTACTCACTTGTCATTGTAAAAGTTATTTTAGATGCATTATGCGTGTTTAGCGCACAGTTTCTCGGAAAGCGTGATGTATATCGATTTGCTTCTAAATGAAATAGTTACCTAATCTAGTCATACAATTTCCCCTCCTAGACCGATAAATTGATGTACTTCCCTTTATAAATCTGATCTTATTACCCTTGAGTATGCATGAATTCGTGTAGAAGGCCTCAGAAGAAAATTAGCAAAGTTCACGATTAGCCCGCTGTGCACCGACAGGACGTATCTTGATACTTTCGACAGGTGTCCGTACATAGAACGCAGTCTATTCCCTCAACTCGATTTTTCTGTAATCACTATTGACATGCGCAGGGGGAGGGGCGTGCACGTCCGCCCGCGCGCGTCAGATGCTCGCAGGGCATTTAGGATTCGTTATTCGCTAGGAGCTTTACACGCACGAGCTTACGAATAATACAAACGTTCAGTTTCTATATACTTAACCCGTATCTCGCTCTCCCATCATCTAGCTGTCCTCCCGTTTGACGATCACTCGAGCACGTCCGGTATATATCCATATCGATAACGATATATATATATTTAGGCACATTATGAATCGGTTAGACAGAGAGGAGTCCGAGCACGGCTACGAGATAAGAAATTGCACGTGCACACATCCTTGCCCCCCTCGCTCTCTCTCTCTCTCTCTCTCTCTCTCTCTCTCTCTCTCTCTCTCTCTCTCTCTCTCTATCTCTCTCTCTCTCTCTCGACGCATAAATACGCACATACATACCAGCCCTCGCACACAACCGAACCGTTTCGAGAAAATCCTTGAGGAACCGTTCGGCAATTAACGACGCCGTGTAACGAGTTACCGGCGGCCCTGCGGCAACGGCAGCAGCAGCAGCAGCAGCAGCAGCAGCCACGCGCGCCTCCCACTGTCTCTTTTTATTTCTTGCCGGCCGACAAACTCTCTGCTCGACGCACAGATGCATCTGCACTCTCCCTCGATTTCGTCTCTCCCCCCCCCCTCTCTCTCTCTCTCTTCCTCTCTCTGTCTCTCTTTTTCCAGCTTCTTTCGCGATCGTTTTTCGACTCCGGGGTAATTGCGTCTAGGTTCGAGTGTGCCTCGAGAGGACGGGGGAGGGGCCAGGATCGGCGCGATCGACGCGCTGACTTTTTGCCTATCGCGAGAGACCACGTTATACCTCGCCAACCCCACCCCACCCCCTCTCCCCCACCCCATCCCGTGTGCTTAGAGCGTTTTTGCGCCCGAGCCCGCGCGCACGCGGCTCGAAGCTCGCATTTTTTATCGCCCCCTCTTACCCCCCGCGCACGCCCTCCGCCCGCGCGCTCCGAGCGAGAGAGTGTGAGCTGGGCAGGGAGGGAGAAAATGTGGTGCATTTACGATTGGCTGAGGGACTTACGGCTTCGTGATCGCTGGCTTCATGGGCGAGCGCCTCCCTCGTCTCGTTGTGCGCGGCCTCCTCGTCCTCGGGGCCGGCACCGCTTCCGGCCCAATAGTCCTCGGTCGTGTCCTCCATGGAAGCCTCCTGGGCGGCAGACTCGAGGTCGGCGCTTTCGGCGCTCACCACCTGTACACACAGAAGGCAGAGGCGACTTTTACCTTCTTTCCTTTATATAACAAGAGTATATAATAATAACTTTTAATTATTTTAAGCGCGGCAAAAAATCCCGATGGCTTTCCTTCTCTCGAGATACTTTCTTTTCTCGTTCTTCCTAACTAGAAGCTTTTCTAATGATTCGAACGAATTATTAACGCTTTAAAAAGATTACGTTTTGAGGACTGTTAAAATTAATATATTAGAAAAAAACGATGCTTGATCCAATCCTTAGCGTTTCATTAGATTATCATTTTTTAGCAATATTTACTCCTAGCTTTTCAAGGAAGTAAGGGGATATGCCAAGCTGGCACTGTATTAATATGAAATTAGATGTCTATATGTCAGTTACAGTGGGCTTTTTTTATATAAGCCAATACCAAAGATTATAATAAGCTAACTATAGTATGTTATATGTAGATAAATATATGTTTCACATAAATTTATCTAAAAAATAATTTTTCAAATGTTTGGAAAATAATAAACATATATAATTCAGCAGTGTCTTTAAGATATTCTTATGACTATAAATTTACTGTTTTTCAGAAACTGGATCAACACGATTTTTTATTATATCTCCAAATGTACACATTTATAATTTTGTAAAAAGATATTCTAACTGAATGTTTAAGATTGTTTATATCTTATAAACAGAGTTTTACACGTTTCATGGAATTATTTTCGAATTTACGCGCACGGACCGAATAAATTCTATCGCGCGCAAGCTCGCGGGAAAGACTTCGCATGATGGGAAAAGTAAGGAAAAAATCCGGCAATCTATGAGCTCGATAAAGTATATAGAACCAATCAATTTCCTCCCGTCTACCTCTCGCGTCCTCCTCTTCCTGCGCGCGTTTTATATAAAGTATAATAATTATCGGGTAATCAATCCATCGTAGTTAGCGTATCCGTGGACTTAGTAATTTATACACGGGCGCGGCTAATAATCTGGAAAGCTACTCACCCGTGGCCTTGTGGAAAGTGCCGCCAGCATCCAAACGACGATGAATCTGTAACAAATAAAAGAAGAGAGTGATTAGTAAGGGCGGAACGGATAGGAGCTGGAAGGGATCGGCATTGACGAGAGTACAGGGACTCGTTACGCCGGTTAAAAGTGTATGAAAACAAAAGCGATAAAGAGACTTCCTGCTGAGCGCGCGGTGTTTTGCTCAAGACTGATATTTCAATACGGTGAAGTTATATGCTGCACATATCAAACAGTTTGGGGAGCTTTAAACGGTCGTTTAAACATCGCTCGCCATACCTGAGGCTTTAAATCTATACGACGGTTCGTGTGAATGTACTCGTGTTTTGACAAATACACGCACACACAGACACACACACACACACACATGAATATAAATATACGAAAATAAATATACGACTATACACACAACAAAACGTTCTCGCGCGAATGGGAATAAAATTACAGGTTTCAGGTGCTGATGCGCCACCGCACAGCGAAAAACATAATCTCCGTTATTAATTTTTCGGCCGACAGTGTATATGATATATTAATTAATGTTATATATGCATATAAATGCTTAATTTTAAATCATTTCAAAAATTATTCCTATTGAATTAAATATCGAGGTATGTTTATCTTCTGCGTTAGTCCAGATGCTCTCGCATAGGTGCAATTCAAGCGTGAATATTCTTATATAATTACTTTTACTAGTTAATGCTATATTATTAAAGATAATTTGTTTCTACGAAAACTTTTACTTTTATGGCGTGCAATTATAACGAGAATGTCCTACCAAAGGGATTAAAATTGTAAGGAAGTATACGATTTAATCTATCACTCCAATATCAAGTAACAAATAACAAGTATACAATATCAAATAACGAGAATCTAAAAAATATTGTATATATACCACAAATGATTCCCACTAATTGGAGCTTTGGCAGAGAGACGAGCGATGTGATAACGTCATATATATATATATATATATATATATATATATATATATATATATTTGTGAAGAAAACGATTTTATTGCAAGGATATATACACGCAATTTTCTTGAATTTCTTTTCGGTAGGATCCCACTGGATCCAGTATTTTTCTTTTTGCAGCCGGGCAATTCTGTTAGACCCGAAGGCTGTGACACTTACAATCAAGCATCTTGGTAATTTTATAGTGACTTTCGAAACGCACTGTTATTCACTTTAAGAAGGTACACAAATATAGAGAAAAGAAATATACGCATTTACGGAATAAGAAGAATGCACCATGAATTTCATTATCAAAGTCTAAAAGTGGTAGCGTACCATATTTCTATGCACGTAGAGTTAGTTGGAAGTGAAAAAGTCAACTAATTATTTGCCAAAAGACCTTCCCGAATATTCTTTGTAGCTATATACTTAAGATGGCTTATATGTTAGACGTTAAGACAACAGAGGCAAAATTAAAACAGCTAACCAAAAATAAAAAATTTTCGACGAAAGCGCAATGTTGAAAAACCTGTGTGTGTGTGTGTGTGTGTGTGTGTGTGTGTGTGTATGTACACAAAAAATAACCACGATTTCATTGAAAAACGAACTTGACCCGAGCACATAGGAAAATCTATTGGATAAATAGGAATAACTACATCCAATTTACTCCGCGAATGCGGAAGCGACGAATTAGATGTAGATGACGTGCACTAGGCAATGCCCTTTCCATAATCGGCAAAGAGGAAAAACTCATTGTAATACTATACGTAATTAACTTAAATTAACACTCCCCATTTCCTCAAATGTACCTATTATTCTCTAGTATTATAAGTACGCAAACCTTTATAAACATATATATATATATATATATATATATATATATATATATATATATACATATATATTATATTTGTAAGCCATAGTAGCCTTACCTATTATACTTTGAAAAGTAACTTCTATTACTTAATAAGAAAATGATCGCCAAAGGACAGAGAAATTGTTAATACAAAAAACAAACTCTAATTTTATTTATATTGTGTGATTCAATTAATTTTTGCATATAAACGTGCATTTACAGTTGCAGCAAGAGAAAGATAACTTTCCCCAAAGATGTGCGGATTCTTGAAAGACAACAGAAATTTTCTTTGTCCGTACAAAACCTTAAAATCCATAAATTTATTTATTAAAGTTGACTTAATCTAACGTAAGTAAATATACGGTGGTACGTAAACATATGCCGAGCTTACGTAAACGGACCTGAAACTATGAAATAAGTGAACATGAACTTTACGTAAGTAGATATTACCTTCTTCGATTTGGTAGCGCGTATAAACAGCACCGATCGAGTATCCTCTATATATAACAATTCTCGTTGCGCGTGAAGCCCCGCGCTTTGCTCGGGCGAATGTAACGGATCGCTGGAGGAGGGGACGAGGCGATCGGGGGAAACTTGTACATATATATTTCGAACGTCGCGTACGCACGCGCGACGGACATCCATAGGAATGAAAAGCGAGCAAAGCCGCGTGAACTTGACGCCCTGCTCGGTCTCCCCGTGACGTCACGGCTTGCGTCTCGCTCGCACGCATGCGTGCCCCGTCTCGGTGCGTCGCCGCATAAGTGTACTTATATATATATATAGAGGGAGGGAGAGAGAGAGCAAGGAAGACAGCCGAGATGGGACTTTCCGCTCGGCGTGTGTGCCTCAGATTCATTATATATACGAGCGCTGCATCCGCAAAGAGGCGAGCCACTGATTATTACTTGGCTGCGTATAGCCCCTGCGCCGCGATGATTGCCGGTCTTAACGTTAACGCGACTGGACTCCGCGTCGCGGCTCGAGCGTAATCACCGATATATATATGCGATTGCCGTATCGCCGTCGCCTTGGCGCGGTCTTACGCTGCCGCCTGGGCAGCATAGTGTTGTCTGTGTGTGCGTGTGTGTATGCGCGTGCACGCGACAAAGAAGCGCGATGCGGAGCAAGACTCTTGGGGTGGGGGAAGGCGGCTTCAGGGCGGAAAGATGGAGTAAGGAGAAAATAAGCGAGAGAGCTTGATAGTCGTTAAGAAATGGACTCGTATAAGGAGGACGAGAGAGAGAGAGAGAGAGAGAGAGAGAGAGAGAGTGGGAGAGTGAGAGGGTGAAAAGAAGACACGATGCGAAAAAATGCGCCGAGGCTTATCGGGCGACCGGAATCAATCGGTGTGGGTCTCCGATTACAAGAGCATCTCCTACCCCCCTCCCCTCTGTCCCTTTAGCTCCTTGTTCATGCGCATATATATATAAGTTGGAGTATGGAAAAGCGCGCATAAAGTGACGGACACGTGTACAAAACGAAATTGTCCGCCGGCGTGCAAGGATTTTACGCCCGGCGAGAGATCCAAATGTGGAGATAGATCGTCTTATTCAGTCTGGCCTTTCTTTTTTTTTATTCTCCTTAGCGTACGAGTGCACCGATAAACTGCACGCCGTCGAGCTCGCGAAACCGATGCTCTTCTTCTCCCCTCTTCCCGTCTCTCCGCCCTCCGGGGACCTTTTCTATTATGCCACGGTGATTTGCCAGCTTCGCCGATGGATCGAACGTCTGTGTGGGTATGTATGTGTGTAAGTTCCGTGCAATAATTCATATGCGTTCGTGAGCCGAGATGGACATCTAAGATAAAAGGAGAGCACTTCGAATGCCGCGTTGGACATCTTTGAATATTAATACTGGACAATAGGAGCGAGCCCTCTTATGCAAAATTTAACACAGTAAAAATGAAATGCACTCTCGTCTTCCCGTCTATACTTATATATATATATATAATCGACTTTAAAAATTCCAGTACAGACGAAACAATAGGCAGTCCAGTTTTCAATAGGTATGTCATATACGAAGCCGATGCAAGACAATTGTTCAAATACAGATTTACACACAGAACACCCACACACAAACGCGCGCACACACAAGCATACGCACCCGCACACACGTATACGCGCGTGCACATACATTATACAGTTATATACGTAAGAGGCAAACAACGGTCATAAACAGAATTGAAATTCGAGCGGGATTTCAATTTTTTTTTAGTATATTTATTTCGAGTAGTACTGAAGAATGACCTCGGAGTTCCGTAACCATTTAAAGGAACATATAAGAGAACTTCCTTGTTATCCAGGATCTTTGGCAAATTACCGGGGCGGGGACCATAATGAATCGCGACAGAGAAAAGAAATATAGAGGAAAGAGAGAAACGAGCTCAGCTCCCGCTCGCGAAGCGTGGGTATGCGCGCACCAGAAGCTGAAAATATGTATAAATAAAATTCTTGGTCATTTGCATAGTGGAGAAAAAGCGACTTGACTTCCTTCGCGATGGAGCTTTGCTCGGAATTACCTATATATTTATAAATACACGCGCCCATGCACGTACATCCACACGCGCGAGCGCGCGCGCACTGACACGCAGGCGCATGTATACGAGCGGAAAATCAGCACGAAAATCGTTACTCTTTTACGATTTGTTGGAATTATACGGGAAGGCCGCGGTATTCCTATTTCCAGGAACGTCAGCCCTCGCGTGCTCCACTAAAAATTAGAGCACTGCACGCTCGCTCCGTCGTTCGCTCCTTCGCTCCTTCGCTGGCTCCCCACTGCTGATATATTTAAACGCCCTTCCTCTCCACTCATCCTTCCGCCCGTCCGTCTCCTGGCATGTGCGCCTCGGGTATAATAAAAAAAGCCGAGTGAGAATTGTGTAAAAATTATTTAAAAACAAACGAAGGCACCAGTTATTGCATAACAGTACAAATGATGTTCCTCTCTTCTGGTGGGAGTATGACGGGAGAGAGAGAGAGAGAGAGAGAGAGAGAGAGAGAGAGAGAGAGAGAGGGGGGGGGAGGGGGAGTGGAGGAAGAGGAGGGGACAAAAAGCCCCCAGGGGTTATTACACTCGTAAACTGGCCTCTGGCCAAGAGCCGAGAGAAACATATCGCGCCCCCGTGCAAAAGGATCGGTTATCGCCAAGAACGCAAGGATGCGCGGCTATTAAATCGGTAAGAAGTTCTCGCACTCGAACACGACGAGGCGCCTCTGCGCGCACGCGCTTTTTACTCCCTTCTTCCTCGTGCGCAGGCGTGCTCCCGATCTGCCTTGCTCCGATTCGCGTACGCGCGTACGTACGTACGTATACGCTGCTCCCTATAATGGCTATTTAATTAAGGAATCGCGCGCGGCCTGCGCGTCGCTCTCGCCGAGCAGACGGGCGTCCGACCGAGCGCGCATGCGCTTACGCATCTGCATGGAGCCGCGGTATAATTGACGTATAACAGGGACAAAAAAGGAGGAAGGTCGACAGATTGGCGCAAGGCTGCTTATACGCGCGCGCGCGCGCACAGACGCACACGCACGCAGGCACGCACGCACATTTATAAAACCCTAGCATGCGTTGGAAACAGCTATCCCCAGGAATAGCGAGCGCGACAGCGTTATCCACCGGATTGCGACAAGAAGAGTAAATGTCATACTTATATATATATATATATATTGTTACTATAATGCGGTGATACGTCGGTAAACGGAATCTGCTTTAAATTTAGATTTTTCTCTGTAATGTGCGTGTGCGCGTGCGTCTCTCTCTCTCTCTCTCTCTCTTGTTCGTTCTGCTTATTTATGTACATAATTTTATTTAATTCACTAAATAGATTTAATGTAAATATTTATATTTTTCTTTTGACTGAGTTAAGCATATCATTTTATGCGATACTACGATTATAACGATCCGCGATATTATGCATAATTGTATGATTCTTATATTTTATATTAAATTTAGCCTTCTATCGAATTTGATGTGGATTCGAAATGTCTAATATAGTATGTGACATGTATTTTGCATCCAAGTTTACAAATAAATACACATCTATCTGTCTAGCTGTCTATCTACATTTCCCTAACCCTCTCTAATATATGCGCGCGCGCACGTATATATAGTGTGCGTTTCGGTGTGTGTGTGTGTGTGTGTGTGTGTGCGCGCGTGTGGTCGTAAACACACTCGAAAACCGTTCGACCGTTAAGTATAGCGACCAAAGAAAACTGGGCTATAAGAGGAGGATGCTCGGCATAATCGGCCTTGAAAATGCGGCTTTTTTCTCTCTCCCTCCACCCCACTCGCCGCTCGCCTTTTTTCCTTTTCCTTTTCTGCTCCTTTTCTGCTCCTTTTCTGCTCCTTCCCCGCCCATCAACTACAATATTTAGTTTCAGGGGAAAAGGAATGCAAAAAGCCGAGCGGCGGTGCGCGTATACCGTTAAGCCAAAGAAAATAGCCCGATATAAAAGCTATGCAGTTTGCCGGGGATTTCCGATGCGCGCACATCTGCGATAATAAATCTGGGCGCGAGCGCGAAAAATAAAGGAGGAGCAGCCGCGCGTCGGGGATGCAGCTTTACGTGTGCGCGGATACATCGGCGGCGGTTTAACGATCCGTTCCTTAATTCGACAGCTCGTAAAGCACGGCGAAGGAGAAAAGTTATACGCAGAATACGCGCGTATCTGTATATGCGCGAGGTCTCGCCGCTGCTGCGAGTGCCTAATAATTATTGCGCGTATTGGTGAGGCATTCGGTGGTGCGTTCGGTGCACGCGCGGATCAACGAAATCGGGAACTCGTAGGACGCAGAAATTTAAGCCAGCCACTGCTCGGGTCGCGGCGCTACAGATCCGTCGATGAGTTCGACGACTGCCAGGAGAACGCGCCGGTCGGCGGAAGAATGCGCCCGAGCCCGAGTATTGTATACGAGGCAAGCACGCACCCCGCGTCATTCGAGAAAAATGTATCTTTAGAACGAGATAATAGTACGCAGTTTTCTGTATGAGGCGATGCAAAAAATTTATATTTTTCTCGTCCCCATCCCGCGAAATTTCTCGCGCGCTTCTACTATATATATAAAAACGATACGCGGAGAAAATCGATGGGTTCCCGGTCGAAGATGAGCCGTTGCCGAGCGCATTCTTTCCGATCCTCTCCCCTTCTCAACCTCTCTGTTCTGAATGGCTCACCCTCCAACCCCCCCCTCCCCCATCCATCGGCCCGTGTTCTCGCTTCCTATATTATTAAGCTAGGTCCGTACTTCCTCTTCCTATTGCGCGCATTCTGGCTTTGGGGCGCCCGTTGTCGAATCGTTCTTGGCTCGTGGAGGGAACTTCGCAAGGAATTCTACTACACCAAAAAGTTTTCCACTTCACGTATATAGAGGATGATTCGGTCGTAAGTCACGCGAAACATAAGTGACGACCGAATGAAGAAAGGCGGATGAGAAGGAAGAGGTATAACGAATAGTTATTCGCGTATGTTATAATAACTCGTAGTATGAATGGATCGAGCGTAATCGTGTAATTGCTATAGATACTAGCAGATGGGCAGCGTTGATCCCGTTGCAAATATTTTATCGTAAGTGTTCAGAAATTTTAATCTCAAGCAGCCAGTTTGTATAATCCTGAGACGCGACTGAACATTAAAAAACTGAATCTTAAAGACGCATTTAACGATATTACATCTGAACGGCATATTTAGCACTAAAACAAGAATAAACTAATACATTCTATATTCCTAAGCAATCTGTTAAACACTCTCGTGACAATTTTAGTTGAATCCAACGTATTTCTAAAAACCTACTAATGCGGTTTTGTCAGGCTAAAACATCATTACGAGATAAGACAAAATTTTTGAGAAATCATTAAATTTTACATAAGCTACTTTATCATAAAGATACGAGTAATTAGTTTTTTGAGTATGTGTAGCTCTTGTGAACAGTAAGATGTGTTTTTTTAGATTCGTACTTTTTGAAATATTCATTACCAAAGAAAGTGCAGTATTTTTATATTCATATGTGTATATATATATATATATATATATATATTTATACTATTCCTGAAAATTTTCTAGAGTAGTATTTCTATAGAAGAGCCAAGAATGCGAAATATTACAAAATACTCTTTTAACCTCTCTTTGTCTCTCGCTCCCTCGCTCTCTCGCTCTCTCTCTCTCTCTCTCTCTCTCTCTCTCTTCCACGGTCTATTCTTATCTTTATAATTCCTTTATCTGTAAAACAAGAGCCGCCGATTTCCACAATTTTGCCTCTTACATCGTTGTGAACTTGCCTGGAAATGCGGAGCATCGTCAATGCTCTTATTTATGTAGAAGGAAAGTGAAAAAGAATATCTACATATACGTACATATATATATATATATATATATATATATATATTTCTTTATTTCTTTATTTATTTATTTATATATATGCATATGTGTGTGTGTGTGTGTGTGTGTGTGTGTGTGTGTGTGTGTGTGTGTAGATGTATAGATGTTTATATGTATATTAAGCTCATGGCAAGCGGAAGGGACGCATTCGGCCGGTACGAAGAGGTAAGCGCACCCACCTTCCAACCCTGAGATGTTTATGCGCGTAAGACGGGAGAATGGCGAATAAAGATGTTTTATCGATCCCCGGTATACGACGAGAGGCAACAGCAAGGCAGCAGCAGATGCAATGGTGGCGGCGATTGCGGCAGAGGTTCTATATATATATATATATATATATATATATATATATATATATATATATATATATATATATGCAAGCCTGACGCGTTATATATGGGACTAGATCGAGCCCTGTGCGCCGCGAGCGCACGCGCGAAAGATCTTTAATAGGTGCTGGAGAGAGAGATAGATCGAGAGAAGGAGAGTGGTAGAGAGAGAGAGAGAGAGAGAGAGAGAGAGAGAGAGAGAGAGAGAGAGAGAGAGCGTCGATGCCGACGATATTTATGCACGAAGCATCATACTAACGCGGTCGATGTATCTTTCTGGAGCTTCTAATTATGCCGGCAGGCCGCTTAATAAATATCGCACCACACGGTACAACATTTATATCTCCCCCCTGTCGTACACCCTCGCCTGCCCCTTATACATTTCTCTTCTTTCGGAATACAGTCCTGCGGCCCATAGTACATAGCGCGCGCACGCATGTGCAAACACAAACACGTAGACATCAGTGATCTACTTTTTACTTATACAGGTATCCACATACACACACACACACACGCGCGCGCGCGCGCGCACACACACATATATGCACGCGGAGGTGCATCAGGGGTACTTTTGTTTCGCTTCGGTACTCAATATGCACACAATGGTATTTACGAGGCACGTACGGCGGGTGCTTGTAGTACACACAAGTATACATGTTTACTTATTTATTTAATTATTTCATTCGTTCGTCCTCGAGCTATTGCTCCAGTTTTCCTTTAAATATTATCTTGCTCGCGCGAGTCATTAGAATGTGATCATCGGCAGCGCCAACGTGTTTATTCACTCTTTCACTTTTCTTTCCTTTACCTCCTGAATATTATATATATATATATATATATATATATATATATATATATATATATATATATATAAGTTCTTGCTCCGAGGCATATAACACTGCGTAAATTGCAATTATATTAGGGACCTGATTTTCCCGCCCGGTTATTTTTAGGCGACGCGCACGGAAATTAGATTATATATGCCGAAATGTAGGCTAACTTAATGCCTCGCATGACCGCGTCGTCGCCATCGGAACATATAAATTCTACTCTTTTTACACGTTTTTTTTTGCTTCTTCAAACGCGCGCGTGTACAGTTATAGAAGGGGGGGCGCCATCGCAATTTATTTTATTTTATTTTCTTTTTGGGACGACGTTTCAGATATTTATAACTTTTAACGAAACATTCCCAATTACCGCGGCAATTTATATGTATATTCTCGAGGACTAGAAAAATGATTTTTAAGAATGACATCGCATACGCTCGTGGAGAGAGAATAGGGCGCAGAGCGTGGTAACGTAAGCAAGTTGTCCAAGCGCGGCACTGATAAAAACGTGACAAACGAGGGATTTATTTATTTTTATAAGACATAGCTACTTGTATATATACGAATAGATACTTGTAAATCAAAAATAAATAAATTTTTTAAAAAAGCGGATTCGTTCTATCTAATATGAATTGTTTTAACTCGATAAGAGTCACAGTTGAACTGCCATTTGAGGTAGAATTTCAAAATTTTTACCTGGACTTTTGAGATCGGTATCATTCATGTTTAATAGTGTCACCACAAAACAATACTAGAAATTAAACGTTTATTCTGCTTTCAACCAAAATTGTTATGTGACTTTAAAATGTAGTCTAAATAAAAGTATACTAAATGGACTTGACAATCGTGATAGTTACTAAAGAGCTGGCTAATTTAATAATACAAAAAATTAAAATTAAGTGTACTTTTAAATTCTTGAAAAATAAATCTAAAGAAAAAAGTCCTTTAATCAATAAAGATTAATTTTTAATTATAATTTTCATTGATGGTCGCTGTGTTTCTTAATTTTTAGTATTAATAGTTTCCAACTATATTATCCATTCGTAAAAGAATACTTTGATATACAATCCAAATACAAACATAATACCTGGATTCGTTATGTATTTTCTAAAAAATATATCTTTTCAAATAATATGAATAGAAAAACTTTGAGAATTTTTTGATTTTGGAATTTTTTATCATACAAGTCCATGTTAAACTTCAGAAAAAACAATTTACAATAAATTCATCTCATGACAAGATGATAAAGTGCGAATTTCTCTCAGGTTGAAAAAAGTTTTCAAAAAAAACGATCAAATTTTTAAAAAATTATCATTATTTAGCCGCATTTATATATGAATATTATCAAAATTTATAAATTTTATTTTCAATAATTATGGAAATAGTTCATACTTTGAATTTACGAATTCTCGATCAAATCAGATTTCGACGAAATTGAAATCTCATTTAGTTATTTTCAATTTGTATAATTAAAAATAGCTAATAATAAGCAAATCTATAAGGTTGCAATTTTAGAGTTTATAGATAAATACGTATAACACGAATTACCCTTTTTCCCTGCATAGGTATTGCTTAGGGTAAAATATTTTAGCATCTAAATCTAATATAGATGTAAGTTATAAAAAGACATGTACGAAACAAATAAGAGCGAGACATTGAAAGTGTTATGATCATTATATTTAGCTTTTCGTATAGTGATCTCAATAAATATCTTTTAAATTAGCTGCCATCGATATATATCGTTTCCTATATTACAACGATAAATTTATCACCGTATTCTCATACACAAGAAATTATTCTCCAACCGGACTATACAGAAACGAGGTACAAGAATGTACATCGAGAAATACAGGCAAATAATGTCCAATTGCCGCATTTTCGAGCGATTTATGTATATATATATATATATATATATATATATATATATATATATATATATTAGCATTGATTACAGCCTCTTTAAGGAGATGACGCGCGTAACGTTATTTCGAAACGGTGGATCGTGGCACGTGGCTGGATACGGCCTTGCCCCTTCCAGCGACGCGGCACTGCCACCTCATTAGCCGATTTGCTAGACGTGAAATCGTATAAATACGCACACGTGTAAGCGATCTGCATATATATATATATATATATATATATATATATAATGCGTTTAAACTACACTACACCATTTCTACATACCGCTGTAGATCCCGTAAAGTTAGGAGCCATCGTTACATCTTTATTCTCCTTCATCTCTCTAAAATCGAATAAGTAAATGCTTCTTATTTCAAGTTATATATACAATATATTCACTTTCGAAGTTCAGATTTCTTCGCATGTAAGATAAATATAGATATATATATATAGTTACTTATCTTGTAAATAAAAACAATTTCCATAATCAAAAAATGAAATTATAATTAAAAACCGTTGGAAAATTCAATTTAAAAGTCCGATCAGTGAAAAGAATAAAATGATTATAAAAAGTTTTAAACTGTAAAATAAGATATCTGAGGCATTGGAAATAATGTCGGTTTAATCTGATCTGAAGAATAAACAGGTATGAACCAATAAAAAGTAGATTTTCAATCATTTTTACGACAAAACTTCGTACGTTAAATCGTATATTAGCCTAACGTGATTAATAATTAAGGATAATTACTTTGAAAAAACATTTGAAAATTGTCATCTAGGAAACAATAGTAGAAATGTGTGAGGGTACTAATATTATGAACTTATAGATAGAAAACCTGTATTTAAAGCTTTGAATTGGGTTTGCCGTGTTATCGTTTACTAAAAGGTTAAAATATAACTTAAAAATTTTTATTCTTTTATTGTTCTTTGAAAATTACATCGACTTAATTTTCGCATTTTCAAAAACAACCATTCTCGGACGTGGCTCACACTCATTACCAATAATATAAACATGCGTGTACATACGCATATCCTTACCCAACGGCGATAATCTTAGACTGTCGTCGTTGAGCTACAAACAAGGATGTGAAAGAGAGAAGGGGTAGGAAGGGAAAGAGGGACCGATAATCCGCGCCCGGTAGCCTCTGTGTCTAATCGTGAGCCGAAGATGCGTATCTCTCTCTCTCTCTCTCTCTCTCTCTCTCTCTCTCTCTCTCTCTCTCTCTCTTTCTCTTTCTCTCTTGCGCGCCAGAATCTCTCTAGGCGATACTGTACTGCTATATAGCACATACTACCGATCCTTATACCGCAGCGTCGTCAGGAGGGACGAGGATGTCCCTTTAGTTCGCTAGTTGGATGAGGATAAAAATGACCTCCTCCGGCTCCCCCATAGGGTGGCGCTGACTTTACTATCCTCCTCTACCTCATCCCGCTGTTGCCCGCGCAATTTCGGTCTCGCTCTATTCAGGTCGTGAGTCACGCTGTGGCGTGGAGCCACTGTCTCCATCTCCCCTCCCTTCTCTTCTCGCTTCTCTACCTCATCGGCGTCTTCTCCGGAGTTAGTTCCTCGATGTCCCTGGTTGAACCCCTAATACACGTGTTCGCTTTCATATAGCGGTCCGCGTCGTCGTCGTCCTCGTCGTCTCCTAAACCTTCCTTTTTTATATTCTCGTCGTATCTCTTATTTCTTGCCTGACTATCTCTCTCTCTCTCTCTCTCTCTCTCTCTCTCTCTCTTTCTCCTTTTTTTACAACAACAGCCGGCGCACCGACTCAGCCTTCACTCCCGTACGGACACGCGCGCGGCTACGGAAGTGTCTCCTCGGATGGCGACTGACAAGTTGATCGCCTGATATCCCTCGCTCTAGTTTATGCACTCCTGATAAAGTTTAATAGAGATGAGACTATATATATATATATATATATATATATATATATATAAAAATATAGTCTTGCTCTCCTTCTTTACCAGATATGCCTTCTTTCGCTTTTCTTTTTATTGCCCGCTTGGCTCTGGAACGCGGTTACCTCCATTAAGGAAAAGGGGACGGGGAGGGGAGGGCAACGTCTTTTTTCTTCCTCCTTCGGTTCGCATGAAAAATCGCGGTGATAGTTACGAAAATTTGTATTACTGTTATTGTTACGAGAGAGCGGGGGATAGTCGGAGGACTCCATACATCGGTATTCGTGATTTAATAGTCATCGGTCGGTTTTCCAAGTCCATTGTCTCATACTCATTACTTGGGACTCTTATACAGCGTGATTGTCCATCCTGCTTCTATATCTTTTTAGTTTAAAAAATACTCTTTCCGTTCTCCGTTCATATAAATAGATATAATTTTTCCTCCGTTGATTTTGATTCTTTACGAGATGCCCTGAATGCTAATTCTGGCACATATAGCATTTATCGTACTTATTTTAATTATAAATCTTGGGGATTTCGAACGATTTCATACAGAACTAACGTAAAGAGAGAAAATAAAAAAGTAATATTTAAATACTATCGTACGCGATACTCGCGAAACTATCGGCGAAGGATTTACGGTATCAGTAGATCGATGCCGTGCACAGCTAGACCTAGATTCGACTTCGGTGCTCGCGATGTAACCATAAAACGACGAGACTGTACAGTTATGAAAAAAAAACTCAGTACAAGATCTTTTGGCCATTGGTGAGAGTGTTTATCGCACCTGTTTTTTGCTATTGTTTTTGACTCTCCAACCTTCGTATAGAGAAATACACACACATACGCGCGCGCGCGCACACACAAAAATATATATATATATATACAAAAATACATATATAGTCTAAGAAAAGGCATCTGTCCGAGTTATGGAAGACTATACGTTTTAGAGCATCGTTCCTTATGGCATTTGTTGCGTGATTTCAGTTATATAACGGTTATGTTTTATGTTCCAATACATGTACTTTTGTTTAGTAGATATAGATATGTGTTACTTTTTTTTATCGTTATATGCGCATAGATTTTAATTTTATTGTTAATTTGTGCACATCTCGTGCGGTTTCACCTTATAATAATGTATTTTCTATTCGTATCTATGGCAACGTAGTCGTTAAAGGTGTCATTGTTAATTTTACTCGCTATTGATGAAAAAAAATTAAATATACACTTTGCGTTTGAATAATCATCGAAATCAGTCGCGAATATAAATTCTATTACAGTTATCGAGTTATATATATGTGTGTGTGCGCGCGCATGTGTGTATGTGTATAGTGCATCAACGTTGTCTAGTCGATTATGATAGATGGGATACGCGAAATGCGTTTTGCAAAAGAAAACAAGAATATATACAAGAGACATCAATCTGAAAGTTGAATTCGTAATGGCAGTGGAAAAAATGAATTATTCCTATATATTTTTCAACGGCTGATTGCATCTTTGTATAAATAAAATCAGGAATGTATTGCGTCTATTGTTTTGCTCCGCGTGAGTAATTTATTGGAGAATGCAGCGAAGTTTTGTTTTTTAATAAATGCAGTGGGCTAAGAAATTAGCCCCGAAAACAATGGGCGTTGGCACGATTTTCATGCTTAAAATTAAAGTTAGAAATATCTCACATTGATTTGCATCTGTGAATTTTGCCGATCGACAACTATAATATTTTTTCTATATAATAATATAGGATAAATTTGCATGATTTTTCATAAAAATAAACCTCTAGTTTTCAAGAGAATGTATATATTAATATTTGTTGAAGATTATTCTTGGCTTTTTCTTTTTGTTACGCAGGCGATGTCATACGAAGTATATCTACCGACATTTGCAGTATATTGTATATGCAGTTTCTCGAGGTAGGCTAAAAGCTGCAGCTTCAAGAATACGGGTACATTATGTACACTATGTACAGTATGTACACTAAAATAGACATTTGCAATAAATGGATATTATTTTTTAATTTAATAAAGTTTTTCATTCAATGGATTTGCCCGCAATATATTGATTGTAAATAAAGCCTACAATAACTCAATTATTCCTTTATATTATATATTGTATAATAATGTAATTGTTAGTATTACACGAGCAAAACTTTTTCCAATGCTCCGGTTTCATTTTAAACTTGAATTACAATTAAAAGAATTTACAAATGTATAGAGACAGCAAATAAATAATGACAGAATATAGTTTGTTTGAGAAACTAACATTTATTCTATATGGATGATTAGCCCGGTACTGAATTCAAAAAACTTATAAATGTAAAATATGGTATCTGAAACGAACAGATACCTGAACTCTACTTTTGATGATGTACTAATATTCGTACCTTCATATGGATTATAATTTATTTCATTAATGGACAAGATTATAAATTATAAAATTTTTATATAATATTTATATAATATTTTGCGTCCTTACTCATACTGCTAAAATAGAATTTATGGAACGTCTTTATAATTAATTATTCATTTATTTTATAAAACTACTGCATAATTTAATATTATAATTGCTATTATATACTCCTGTAATACGAGGGCGGTTCACTAAGTATACGTGTTTGAAGACAGAGGACGTTCCTTAGGGAAGCTGGTGTTATTATCGTGTGTTGCCCTCTATCAAACGACGACCGAAATAAATTTCAAGTGCCACGATTGCTCATGGTAGACAACGAGCGGAAGCGGCTGTTAACTTTGAAGCAGTGTTTGGAACAATTTAAGCGAGATCCGAAGGACTTTTAGCATCGACTTGTCACTGTGGATGAGACCTGGATTCATCATTATACACCAGCAACTAAGCAACACTCAAAACCAAGGATTTCTCGCAGTGAATCTGCTCCAAAGAAGGCGAAGACGATTCCATCGGCCGGAAAGCTCATGGCGACGATTTTTTTGGGATGCAAAGGGTATAATCCTGATGGACTTATGAAAAGGAAGAACGATCACAGGACAATACTCCAGTGAGTTATTGGACCGCTTCGACAAAATTTGGTGAAAAAAAACAGTGTTGTTTCATCACAATAACGCACCAGCGCATTCATCTGGAGTTGTCGCCACCAAACTGCAATGAATTGCGTTATCAACTGCTGCCGCAACCCTCGACCTCTTCTAGTTCCCTAACATAAATCGATCGCGGAAAAAAATTTTGACCAAACGAGGAAGTCATCGCCGAGACAGAGGCTTATTTTGGAGAGTTCGAAAAATATTTTTTTTGGGGTCATTAAAAAATGGGCAGAACATTGAGAAACGTGTATCCTTCTAAAAGGAGACTGTTGAAAAATAAAAAAACATTTTTTGAAAAAAATGGCGTCTTCATTTCTAACACGGATACTTATTGAACCGCTCTCGTAAATTTTAATCGTTTTGAAAGAACAATTAGAACTAGAAGAAGAATTCAATATAGCTACATATATTAAAATTAAACGGCGTATAACGACGTAGAGCCCGTACATCATATATAAAGTATACAAGTATACCTGTTCTTCCACTCGCGCACGAAAGGGTAAAAAAATAGAGTGAACGATGTTCGAACGACGCTCTTTTTCCGAGAAGCGAAAATCAGCCGGAATGCGCGGTAGTTCCATTAATGGTGATAAATCTTCACCTCCGTATCTCTCTGGTGATGAGGAGGTGGGGGGCGCTTCGTCGAATTCGTTACTGAAATTGCACGCATATATATAGAAACGCGCGACAAAGACTGCGATAAAATTTTCTTCCCCCCCCCCCCCCAAATGTTGATTGTATAGACACGACACGGAGGTATATAAAAATTGTAGCAGTAATACGTGCCTTCCGCTGAGCGCGAAAGTATAGATTATTATATGAAATATAGTCTTATTATCCGACGAAGAAAGAGAAAATAATTGGTAAAACTTTGTTCCAGGGGCATATCTGGGATATGGTTCGTAGAATTTTATTTTAGGAGGATTCTTTAGAATATCTAATGTTACCAATTTTTCACCAAATATACTATTCAAGATCAAAACGAAGACTATTTTCGTTTGAAAATATAAAAAATTCGAATATTAACGATGAGGAAGCTATAAAATATATATTTTTTAAATCCAAAAAGTATATATCACTAAGCAAGTATTACATATAAATTATAAAAATATTAATGGCCCTGTATTCAGATCATGAAGAGATATCAATTAGTTTATTAGTAGTTTGGATTAAAGTTTTTGATCGATTTGACTTGTCTGCTGAAAACGTAATGCGAAGACAATTTAATTTTTTAAAACATCAATAGATTTATTGCTAATTCATGATAATAATTAGAAATATATATGCAACTAAAGATACAATTAAACAATATAATATATATTTACAAGAGATTTGAAGAATTGCAATAGACATGGGAGACATATAGCGACGTCTCTGTATTCGATAACAACAAAGCTCGTCGATTTCTCTAAATTAAAACTATAAAGTCAAACCTATAAAGGTTAATAAACTATGCTTTACCGGTGTATATCTATGTCTTGGTTCCTGATGAATTGACGAAAATGAGGTTTTTAATACGAATAATCGTAGCATAATATTATTAATATAAATTTTATTAAATATAAGGAAACCATTTTTTTAACTAGACAAAACAATATGCTCGTCTGTAGACTGTTATTGCAAAAAGAACATTTCTTTCCGTTAAAAAGCATAAGCAAATAAATCAATCGATGAACTTTTACGCATCGAGACTAGCAGTACATATACATTTTCCTAAACAGAGACCGACCAATTTAACGGTATAACATGTTCGGAAAAATGTTTGTGAGTCGGAAATAAAAAAAAAAATATTTGTGCCTTCACTGAAAATATATCCAACGGTCTTCTCTAGAGGGTCGTTCGCTTTATATGGGAATGGGAGAAGGGGCGGAGGAAGAATTTTGCAAGAAAAAAAGACAAAGCGATGTAAAGCAGAAATCAAAGTCACGACGTTACACTGAAGATATGGGCATATACATACATATATATATATATATATATATATATATATATACAAATATATATATATATATATATATATATATATATATATATATTCACATAGACAGATATTCATACATATTCAAAAAGTCAGTTGAAAACTGCCTATGATATGATAATAAAAATTAGCAACTCTGTTCGGTTAGTATTACATTCACAGTTGCTTTTCTTTTAAAATATAATAATAATATTATTATTATTGCCATTATATTCTTTCAAATTTCAGCTATTGATTAACGACCTAGTGCAGCGTGCTATCTACATCCTTCTCTCTCTCTCTCTCTCTCTATCTCTCTTTTTATTTTTGCAATAATAATTATAATTACGAGACCGTGCTCGTATTACTTTTCAGGTATATGTACGAAGAGGCGGCGCATGATTTCATAATACGAGCGGGGGAAGCGGATGCGCCTATATGCGTTATGTTAACCGTTATAAGGAAAGCATGTATATATATATATATATATGAATATGATACATATGAGTAGAGTGCGGTGCACGCGCTCGTATAGATGTTCCGGCGATATCTCTCAAATACGCATTACGCACTTTGGAAGGAAGGGAATTACTCACGGAGGCCGCATTATTTCGATTAGGATCTCGCGGAGCGCAGGGCTGCATTCGATGTATGCGCGTGTCTACGAGTGCGGTGGATGGGACGATGTGTGGGGAGGGGGGGTCGAAGCGCCGGAATACACCAAAGCGAAAGTATAGAACAAGCATATATAGCGAACGCCCGCTCGCGAGGTTTAAATCTTCAATTGAAGTATCGAGCGGCGACTTATAAAGGGATTTATTAATTGACTTATATTAAGGGCCACTTACGCATCATTAGTCCGAATCCGCGATATCCTCACCGCGCTCCTTTTCGACAATGCATTTTTGCAAGGTCGGAGGAATTTTCTCCAAGTAGTCCCTATATCGTCCTACAGGTATACGCATTACGTATATATATCTGGATTGTAATCGCGTATCTTCTGTCTCTCTCTCTCTCTCTCTCTCTCTCTCCGTGTGGATGTCCATCTATGTGGATCCATTACCTTCCTAATCCCCATCCTCAGATTACACGTATACTTTGCGCGGCACTGCGAAAGAGAAAGAGATCGAGAGAGGCAAAGACTTTAATTGAGCTCCAATTATATCGCTCAATTTTAGATATTTACTTCATCTTCATCCGCGGGCGTTTTACAATATTGAAATTCGTTCCCGTGTAAAGTCGATGCGTTTCGTCGCGAATCATTATCGCGAATCTCTCGAACGATGTGCTCTGCTACCGCCCCCCCTCCCCCCTACCCTCCCGCCCTCTCGTTCTTCCCTCGTCCGCCCCGCGCCATCCGACTTTCTCGGCGCTGCGCTCGTACTAATCGCATCTGCGCCTCCGTAACTGTTTCATCAGTTTTATTGCATTATAATAACGGCAGTTATACACATATAGACGGCATAAATATACAAGCCGTGTCGGCGCGTAAACGCGCCGCGGGCCGCGGGCGCTGATTGCGCGCGCGCGCGCGTAAACATCGAGGCAAATATGGTCAATTTGTCTTTTTTGTTTTTTTTTTTTTTTTATCTCGGGGACGAGGAACGCGCGAAGCTGCCGCGCAGCTAGTTTTCCCGCTCTCTGTATATATGTTTACAGTTGCAGGGTGAAAATTTAACGCGTAAATTATTGTATACGCTTTTCGCCGAGATTCCGTCTAGTTAATCGTGCTTCCCCCCGCCCTCTTTCTCGTTTTTTGCAATTAACATTATCGGCCAATCTCACCCGCTATATACGTATATATATATATATATATATATATATATATATACATTGGGCTACCGATGCGTCGAAACACTATAGAGATAAGAAAATCGGTCTCTATCGCCCGGGAATCGTTAACTTTCTCGGGCGCGAAACCTCGCGGGGGCCGCGGAACGTACGTGCGCGTTTAACGATTCACCGGCTCCTCATCACCCAATAGAGATCGCTATCGAAAGTTCGAGGGACCGGTTCCCTGTACGCATTTACTATGTTAATACACTTACCTGAAATGATAAACGCCCGTGCATCCCGCGTAATTTAATATACAAGATACAGTCGCGCTCCTGTCTAAGAGGGGATGCCGACGCGCCGCCGTGCTCTTCCTTTCATGTACGAGCGCACGCGCACACACACACAAACACACACATATGTCTCCAGCATACATACATACATATACCTTATTCTCCGAGTATTCCGTAAGCGACCTACTTATGAGGTAGGGGCGGTTGAGGACGCGTGGGGGTGATATAAACTATTTGTATTTCCGTTCATTAAATTCTAAACTATACAGTTTTGTTAAAACCGGGAGGAGCGCAACATAATGGTGGGTAAAAAAGGGGACGAGATACATTGGTGCAGGGACATTGCGCTTATATATGGCTTGATGCAATCAAACTTATTTATATGTACACACATTTCAACAAGTGCGCTTACATGGGCAGTCTTCCAGAAAATTTAACTGTATCGGTAAATACAACCCTCTGTAATTGAATAAGCAAATGTCCACTGATCTGAAGTTTATGTTTGCATGTTTTAGAAGTTCAGATGCATTCGCGTATGATACGTAGAAAATTGCTGATTATTTGACGAGTATAAAAGTTCGCATATAAGGAATATAAGCAAAAATCTTCTTATAATAACTGAAAATTTATAAAGAAAAAAACTTACGAAAAGTTGCTTATTTACTAACTAAGTCACAAATGAAAAGTATAAAATGTATATGAGATATTTAGAAAAGAGTTTAACTTCATAAAATATATCACATCGGTATCATCTGTAAATTAAACAAATATCTATTGATCACAGTCGCTTCTGCAAACATATAAGTCCGAAGGTTGGATATGTCAATGCAAAGAAACACCTGATCTTAATAATTTCAAGAATTATGATTTCCCTTAAGTAATAGTCAAAAAATGCACCATAATACTCATGGAATTATTCGAAAAATACTACCTTACTGGCCTGTGGTAGAAACAACAATAGTGTTATAATTATTGACACAAAAGGTTTGTATACCTGTGATTAGTTTGTGTATGTGTGTGTGTGTGTGTGTGTGTGTGTGTGTGTGTGTATTGAAACAAGCATTAAAAAATATCCATGGCATTTTGTTCAACATTTTAATTTGAAATACCTCTTACATTTATATAAAGAAAATGTTTTGAAATTGTCAACTATAGCTCTCTCTCTCTCTCTCTCTCTCTCTCTCTCTCTTACTCTGTCCCATGTCTAAGTATAAACACCCTACCTCTTCAGCCCTTCGCGAAAGGCTCTCATGAACTTTCTGAAATCGAGGTAACTTACTTAATAGAAGAATGAAAAACCGAGCATCCGCCGTGTTGATCAACTTCGCTAGGAAAGTTTTTTCCGGCCAGTGCGCTCTTCATATATAGATTCCCGCAACCCCCTGCTTTCGATTCCCTATCTATATCACGCGAGCGAAGCGCCGCCGCAGCCGCCCGAAACGCGCACGGAAGGCAATCGCGTTCGCGGATAATAATCGCTGCTTTGTGTGTTCACTGTCTTCACTGATGAACGAAGGAGGAACTGGTCAAATTTAATGCATTCCGGCTTTATGCTACATCTTCCGTTAACGATGCTCTATGAATTTCAACGTTCGGATCGCACATTTTGCGTCCAGTACATTCAAAATGATCAAGGATATGCTTTTTCAACGTTTCCACTTCATTCTGTTCTAATGTTTGCAGAAATATATTTGTTTTAAAGAATTTTTGAACGTCGGTTTGTTGTGAATCGGCTTCATCAAGGCAATGCATATTTTTTACGACAGTATTTATAAAAGTTTTAATACAAAAAAAGAACCATTAATTTTTCATACAATAGAATCTGTTTTTCTTTTATATCATTCTTTAATGAGTTTAAAGAGTCTGCATTTCTACGTTTTTTCCATTTCATTTATTCCTTGATCTGATGAAATAACCAAAAAATTTAGAAATCCAAAATTACATTTTCTATAAGCATTTAATATATTTATAAATTATTTATTAAACATTTTTAATAAGAATGAATTATATAATTTGCATGGAAAAAAATATACCGAACATGGAAACGTAAGTTTTTTTCTGATATTTCATTTATGTTTATGAATTTTACTAAACGTAAAAAAAGTGATTATTTTCCTATGCAAAAAAAGATTTCACATACTTTAGGAAGGTACAGTTGCTTTTTAATAATTATTCTATTCATCAGACATCTTCGTTATCAAGCTATATATAAAATAGATTCCGGTTGTACAACTACAAGATGGTATAAACAAAATTTAAACATATACATGAAACAGAGAGAGAGAGAGAGAGAGAGAGAGAGAGAGAGAGAGAGAGAGAGACAGAGAGAAATAGAGAGAGACAGGGAGAGAATGAGACAGAGAAATAGTGAGGAGAAAAAACAAGAAGTTCAGAAGGAAAATGCGCGCACAATTTCAAGGATTACGCACACACCCTAACCAAGGGAAAAATGACATAGAACGCGAGAGAATGAGAAGAGAAGGGAAAAGGCCACGACTAAGGGGCGAGTTACCGTTACCACTAAGTGAACTCGATGGAACGACGAGATTAGGAAAACGCAGCGCTCATAATAATCATTGCCGCGTGCTCCGTATATATATATATATATATATATATATATATATATATATATATATATATATATCAAAGAAATCTTTAAAGAAAAGAATCGCAGCATAGCTCCTTCTTCTAGCGTGTATATATATATATATATATATATATATATATATATATATATATATATATATAATATTATCGCGAATTTCCAACCCAACTGCGACGGTCGACGACGGTACGATGGAGGATACATTGCGAGAACGCGCGTGGCGAAAATATCTTCTCCTCCCTCTCTCTTTCTCTCTCTCTCTCTCTCTCTCTCTCTCTCTCTCTCTCTCTCATTTTATATACCAAAATATCTATGTTATGTTACATATCAGGATGTCTCTGTGTACGCGTGTGTGCATGTGCATGTGGGTGTATGTGTAAGCGGGCTCGTGAGTATTTCATACTTCTCAAAGCAAAATCCTGAACTTCATTATAGGGGCTTCCTGTGAACAGTTTTTGTCGATAAGCAGAATACATTGATATAAATAGAAATTAGCTTGCTTATATTATTGGTCCAGTAATTGCGCCGGATCTTATGGTTCGTATTAACTTTTGAAAAAAGGCTGCGTTTGACTGCTATAACTGATATAAGATTGTGACAGCGCTTATCCATGATCGAGACATTACTGTGTGTGTGTGTGTGTGTGTGTGTGTGTGTGTGTGTGTGTGTGTGTGTGTGTGTAATAATTGTAAACATTCCTCTATCTATAGATCTAAGCATAAATGAGTCTGAAGTAGAAAATACAATACACGAACGGAATTCACGTTGATAGGAGGACAATAATACAAGGAAAGATTCGCTATTTTAATAGTATAAAACTTTTATCATATAGTGAATTAATAGTTGCAGCACCGACGAATAGGAATGTTGCAAGATTTACTACGAAATATCCAGGATTGCTATAAGATTGAGCTGATTGCGCCCACATACTCGTATGCATTTATATTATAAGAAAAATTAATTGAATAGAAAAGCTTATTTCTAAAATTAAAATTATTGGAAACAACCTGAATCCATCAACTAATTTAATTATAAGGAAACTTCACGTCATATTAAAATCAGATTCCTGCATTGCTTATAATTCTATTCCGTCCAATGCATATACAGATATATAAATATTTCCTCGAATATTTTTTCGTTAATGATATCTAGATATTCTCTCTCAAACTGAGAGGATTGTTACTATCAATTTTTTCGTCGCAATTACAACTGATAAGGTATATATACATAAATATTACATAACCTCTAGTTCAGCGAAATAGGAAAATCGCATGAACCGTGAACTGTAACTGATAATGGTTTCATCAGATTGTGTTCATATATAATATACCCTCGATCTATAGAGAGTTCACTCTAATGCGGCGCGATTTCTCACTGCTATTAATGGATTAGCAATAGCGATATAGTTGCGGGGGACTATACCGTACATGTACACATAGATATACCAACTGCTTTGCACGAAAAATCGTGCAGTCGAAGTAAAATAAACTCTACAGAAAGAAAGGCGAGTGGCAGGGGGATAGGGAGGGGAGATAAACAGGGGGAGTTGGGTATGTTAAAATTAGCAGATTTCGCGACGTCTTCACCCCCCCTCCTCCCGCTATTACCCTGGTTCCGGCCGCTTTTAGGAGCAACGAACCGAGAAGGCGCGGGTCCGATCCTCGCCAAGGATAACGCTAAACGTAACGGAAATCTTCTATGCCGCGCGATGGATTTCCCTCGATGCGCCCGCGCGCGGGAAGAGAAAGAGAGAGAGAGAGAGAGAGAGAGAGATGCGCAAAACATCGACTAGTCGGGAGGGGAGAGACGGTTCAGCAAAACAAGAGAAGGAGGAGGAGGAGAAGGCGGAGGAAAAAAGGAGAAGAAGCGGGACACAGAGAGAGCAGAAATCGAGATTCACGATCCGCAGACAGGGGCAAAGCGAAGTATACTACACACACACACACACACACACACAAACGCGCATATCGATGCATCCTCCCCCGCGAGCGCGATCGTCATTCGGAAGAGCAGAATGGCCCCCCGTTGCCCTGGTCGAGATGAGGCCGCGGGTAAAAGACGGGAAGGGGAGCTAACGGACGACACTCCTTCGAAAGAATCTGCGGAAGAAGCAGAGAAGGTAAAGATAACTCGCGAGTACCGCATGATATAGCGGAGCAAAGGTCGCGGGTATGGGGTACCCAAAGGGGAGAGGAAGAAAGGTACACCTACGTATATATATATATATGTATGTTGACATACATATATAAACTACCTGACTCCGGAAATGGGGAGTGTGTAGCAGCATCTATGGTTAAGAGGCAGTAAATTCGACAAAGTTTGCCCAGAGGAGGTGGGGTGGGGGGCTGATGTCGGGAAGATTCGTTAATCAGCCGGCCTCCCCTCGTATCGGATCTCCTTATTTTCCAGAAAAGCTGCAAGAGCTAGAGAGGAAAATAGATAAATAAAAAAAAAGAAAAGAAGAAAGGCAACTTGCCCCGCTGTCGACGAGTGTGCGGCGAAATCGAGAATGCCTAGCTTAAGAGCGAGAGAAAAAGCAAAGGAGATTCAGGGGGAGGGAAGAGGCGAGATGAACAATGACGGGAAAACGTTTTATTCGTTGTCGGAGCCGCGCGCTTCCATGCCAAGGATATAGGTATCTATAGAGGTTCCGCGGTCGTTGAGGTCGGAATTATTAGCCGGGCATTAGCGCGTGGGCGTATTTTCTCTCGCATAAAGCGTTCGATTAAGGGGTCCCGGGACTGGGGTTCGGGAAAGGGAAAAAGTGCGTTTGTCCTCCCCCACCTTCCGCGCCTACCTCTCTCTCACTACCTCTCTCTCTCTCTCTCTCTCTCTCTCTCTCTCTCTCTCACCGCCCTCATTGTGCGCGCGGGCCTATTACACGTTTATCGTTAATATATATCTAATGCTCGATGTAATTGGATACTCGCTGAAAGGGTTAGCCGCGCGCGCGCGCGCGCGAGCTTCTAAATAAACACGCAAACAATGGCGCCGCCGATTTTCCTAATATAAATAACCGATGCGGATATTACAGAAATCTCGGGACGCGATGATTTATTGCCTTTCTTATACTATACGTACTTAAGATGAGGACGCTGAAGCTTATATATACATATATACATAGGTATATATATATATCTTATGTGCCTATATATCTTATTTTATCCAGTTGATTAAGATTTTCTAATTTGAACGTATAATTTTATTATGAAAATTATACGTCGAGTAAGAACTTGTGATTATTACATATTTCAATAGCCAAACTAATTTATAGTTAAGATATTTGTGATACGAAACATTGAAAATATTTTTTAAAAATTTTCATAATTGTACTTAGCGTAATTTGAAAGTGGAATCTAGTCTAGTTTAAATTTAACATTTGAAAGTGTAACGTAAAACTATTCTTTCATTAAATGTTGGAAGTTTTTTCACGAATTTTTTTTGTAACATATATTCTATTTGACATGTAAAACACGAATGAAATTTTACATTAGATAATAGTAGTAAATTTTATTCCATCCGCTAACATGGATTTAAAAAATTAAAGCTATTGAACTTTAACTTCAAAATTAAAGAAGAGTTTAACAATTAAAAATTGTCAATGCTTATAGTTTATTATTTAAAATTTCTTGGAGAAAAAAGAACAGTTTTTCGTTACGAAGTAGAATTAAAACGCTATACGCGCAATGTCATACCGAATTATGTACAGAATTACGTTTTTCGAAGCTAATCAATTGAAATCGATATTTTAGGGAATGGAAATATCGAAAACTGTACTGAATTGTCAAAAAATTGAAAATGTTGGTAAAACGGTATTTCACGTTTTTTAATATTTCAGTTGAATCGACCGTTCGTTTATTATTATACTCCAGCATCTTCCGATTTGCTTGGCAGCAATAACCGTGTGCGAATTTTCCGAACGAAAGCGCCCAGAATCAGCTCGGGAAGCGCCGCTGAGTCGTCGCGGTCATCGGGCCGTCCGCGAGTAAAACGGGGTCGCGGGAGGGGAGAGGGTGGGCTGGTGGTGAAGCACTAAAAACGGGAGCACGGAAGAGAATGTTCGGTCACGCGTGGCTGCGGACGCTCCGTTGATGGCACGATAGCGTACAGCCGTTTGGGGAAGCCGCGGTCAAGATATATATATATATATATATATATATATATATATATATATATAGATGTATATATGTATGTATGTATATATACATATATGCATGTATGTATGTATGTAATAGAAAGCTACCGAGGGAATAAATTTTCGGGCGGCACGTGCGTATGTATATGCATTTATGGGTGGGTGTGTTAGGCAAAAACCGGCTCTATCTCTATCCTTCTCTTTCTTCCTTTCATTGTCGAAGAGACCTGCAAGCAAGTGGGCAGAGAGATGAGAGAAAGCTTATGTAAGCGCTGGCGGAAGGAGGGGGTAAGTAGTGCGAGGCCGTTATTGGTAAGACACGCGTGCCCGTGCGCGCGTCCGCCCTAGCAATCTTGGATGTACTGTTACGTCGACGCGTGTTTTGGCCTCGAACCTCGCTGAGGAAGGAAGGAAGAGGCAGGGTGGAGGAGGAGATTGAGAGAGAAAGAGAGACGATCGAAAATTAGGTGCGAATCGTTCGAGGTTGAGCCTTTATTCGGTACTTGAGATATGGCTATTGCGGCGATGATTATCCTCGAACGTGCTCCCCTTCGTAACACGTACACACGTGTATAAATAAGACGATTTTTAAGCGGCTACTCCGTTCTGTATGTTTACACGCGCGCGCGCGCGTGCGTGCAAAGCCCCTCTCAAATACGCGTATACGAGCGCGTATATTATGGGCATTTAATTGGGAACTCTGAAATGTGAAGGAGAAACGTCCATTATACCGCCCATTAGAGATTAATCTCTCTCTCTCTCTCTCTCTCTCTCTCTCTTTCCTTCTCTTTCTCTTCTTCTTTCCTTTTTCGGTTTTTATAACCGCGATAGGGGCTTGCGCATTATTTAAACCGTCCCACCGACAGATCCTACCATTTTGTACTTTTTTCTTGATCAATAGTTCCGCCTAGTTTCTTTTTTCCAGACCCACGGACGCTGGCCGAGATCTGTGCGTCCTGATTCGCTGAAGGACACTGGCGCGCAAAAGGTATTCGCAATAGCCCAAAATTGATTTGGTATTTACACATTACTTTTCCTTCTCGATCCGATCGTCATACGCTGATCGCTTATTTAGGAAATACCGTGTATATGTGTGTATATATATAATATAAATAATAGGATTTATTCCTAAATGCAACTCGACGACCAAAGAGGAAAAGAAAGGTGAGTTGGGGGAATCAGGGTACAAACGAATGAAATGTGTCCGAATAATTATAAAAGGAAACGCGGCAAGTAGAAGATCCATAACAGTTGTTGAGTCCCGGAAACGAGAGGGGGGGGGGACTAACGACACAGGGCACGCGGCACGCGGCTGCTGCAGACACGCGCACACGGAGACGCAAACCTGCATGTGCATGCGTGTACAAACATTAACATCCGAGCTCTTTGATTCCTAACCACGATCCCGTTAAGCACACACGTCATCCCGTGGCTCGTGCCCGGCTACTCTGCTCTGCCTCCTCTCTTTCTCTCTCCCTGGAGGCCAGGCTCGTTTTGCCCTGCCTTCGCGTCGTCGCCGCAGGCCTGCAATATCGCGATCTTCGATCGAAAATTATTGCGCGGTAGTGCGCATGGCACACATGCGCCAGATATACGTACGCATACGCCTAAACGCGGAGATGAATATACATCTCGTTTCGAACGGCATCGTTACCCCGCGCGTCTCAATCCTCGCTTTTCGTCCTCGCACTATCTCTCTCTCTCTCTCTCTCTCTCTCTCTCTCTCTTGCTCTTTCTCTCACTCTTTCTCTTCCTCTATTTACACACACTCACAAGTACAGACATTATAAAACATATTCACACGAAAAATGTCGCAACAAAACTACCTAATTAGCACCCCGATATACCGCGCCTTTCACCTTCTCTTTAATAGCATTTATCGGATACTGCATATATGCGGAGAAGGAAAGGGAGAGAGCGTCGAGGGCACCCCTCCCATACCACGGTATATGTCGGATTGTGTATCAGTCTTCTTGCGACTACTTTCATTTTTCTTCGAGAATGCGAACATATATATATATATATGTGTGTGTGTATATATATATATATATACTTTTTTCCTGCACGCTCCCTTCCAAGAAGGTCGCGCGGGAGTGGCACGCACACGTGCAAAATAAGTTTCTCGTTGCACTTATATAGACCCGAAAGAAAAGAAGCGAACAAATCAATTAACCTTAATCGTTTAATCTTTAAATTTTCTTGACATCTACGATTGCGACACCGAGGAAGCTCGTAAGCGAAATGAGAACGATAGATAGATTATATGTACGTGATAAATAAATCATGTGACTGCATCTATAGTTGTAAGCAAACTTTAATGCTCCATCACCGTTGCCTAGGTATATTAAATCATTTACATAAACTCTCCTCCGAATGCCTCGATGTGCACGTGCGTGCAGGCTCACGACGTAAGCGATGTAGGCAATGGTAATTCGCTAATTATTACGAAAGATATTATCTCTAGTGAACCAAGCGACATTTATTTCCCATTGTTCCGAAATACGGTGGATGAAAAAATCCCGCTTGAAAAGGCCTATAAAATTATTTGGAATAATTAGACGCCGAGAGGTTTAAGCGTTTGCGTCGCAGTTAAAAACACCGTCTATAATGCATATATGTAAAACGGGAGCCATACAATTTCTAAGTAGATCTAGTGTCAATAATTAGAAGCGCACACGCATTTACGGATTTATTGAGCATCGGCTATATAAGGAGATCACCTGCTGTTCGCGAAATCGCTCTTTTATTGGGCGTTTCGCCTGTGCCTGCGACTCCGTCAATAGACAAATAAGAAAGTCCGACGCAGTGCCGTGGCAGTAAAATTAAACGAGTGTACGGCGTACAACCGTATCTCTGTAAATACTACCGGCTCGGATCCCCAAGTTGGACGATGTATGCCGCGCCATCTGGCTGACAGACATAAAGAGATCCACGATGTAACTTGATCCTTCTACAAAATACAAGGCACACTGTTTGAATTAAACAAATGCACAATGACACCCGGTCACTCTCAAGTAATTCTGTTGAAAACAACAATGATGTTAATACTCCAACGAGCTAACTAACCTCGATACAAAAGAATCGATACTGCTTTAATTTGTACTAAATGAATTTGTGTAATAGCCTATTAATTCTGTATCGCAATAATATAAAATATTCGAAACCGTAAATTATAACTATTTAAAACTTCAATTTCTTAATTGAAAAAAAAAACCGAAGCAAAAACTACAGAAACTTGATTTCGTATTCAATACATTTATGATTGCTTAATTTTTTCAATTGGTAAAAGATAAGAAAGCAATCTTGAAAGTCCATTCGCAACTAAAGTTGTTCATCTCATGAATTTTTAATAAACTTTTTTCGTAAAATATCTAATTGAAGAATAATCTGTGAGACTAAAAATATTGACGTTTGTTAGCCTCCAATTTGAAATAAGCGTTCCAAAAACACGTAGATACGTCAATTTACCTCGTGGACATGATATTGTATACTCAAACACGTATGGCAGCCGAATTATTCAGAATTATTATGAAGGGAGATTTATCATTTGAAATCTATAAAGCGATGTCACATGAAACCAGATGAAGCGATGATATGGGACATTTTGGTTTGTAAAATTTGAACTATTCTGGCTCTATATGATATTTATTGCTCTTAATTAAAAATTGTACTTATTTCGAGTGTTCTGAATTAAATTAATCAATATGTAATCGATTTTTTTAATAAACTAACATAATAGTTTATGATAAGTAGACTGCCCTTATGATTATACACATCCGCAGAAACTGAAAGATAAAATCGTAAATCTTGAAATTGAAATAAATTTTGTCAGTAAAGAATAACCAAATTTTAAAGGAATTGTAAATAACAGCTTATTATTCTACTTCAATTAATATAAGTCTGTTAATAAAATTTACTTATAATCATTCTACACAAGAATATCATTATTACTTAATATATCATCGAGGATAATGTGTTCATGCTTCCTAATATCACAAGTTACAAACGGAACGACAGCAACATTCCGAAACAGTTTATATATATATATATATATATATATATATATATATATATATATCTACGTATTCTACGGTAGTGCATTAATTCACAAATGATCGGACTCGGAAGCCACTGCAACATTTCGCAGAGACCAGAAAACTTTGCGCGTGCTAGGCTTATATATTCTATAGTATTAGTAATAGGTAGAAGACAAACTGAATAAAGTCTTTAGATTAGCTAATTCAATTCGTCATGGAACACGGACACTTCGGGTCTTATCTCTCTTGATTACATCTGGAAGAGAAAGAGAGAGAGAGAGAGAGAGAGAGAGTGATAGAGAACGAGAGAGCGAGGAGGGGGGCATATATGTTATTGTAAAGAGCACGTCTTAAAAGTCTATCTAAAATATAAAGAAATAAAGATCAGATTTAAAAAAAGAATTAACACCTCTCTTGAGAGTTCAAATTGTTCGTTAAGAAGGACTTCTTTCAGAAGAATCAATTAAACTTATGAAAAAGCAGCTTTAAGCAAAAGATTTAGAGAAACCTGATCGTGGGTAGGTAGGAATCCATTGACAGTCAAGATTTGAGAGAATATTTATTTAATGGATCATTGATGCAGAGAAATTAATTATTTATTGAATTGTATAGCAATTCTACAACTATGTAGACAATATTTGACATATTCAATGTTTTGCCATATTCATTTATTTCTATAAACTATCGGTATTTCAATGATGAGTGGTGCAGATCCCACGAAAATTTGCCGATCTCCTAAAATTCGTAACGTATTGATCTCGAATTAGTGAAAGATTTATGGAACACAGCCGATTGATAAATCGCAGGTTATAGGTGCGGTCGAGTATTGTGTATTTAATTAAAACATAACTGATCATCTCTTTATTTTTTTCCTGCCTGCCAACCTGTGTGAATGTGAGTGTGTGTGTGTGTGTGTGTGTGTGTATTCACGGCAAGACGATCGAATCGACAGCACAATGATTTTCTACCGATTCCCGTGCTAACGCGTATACCGAAACTCTCGCCCTAGGAAGACGAAAGGCAGGGCGAGAAAGAGGTAAAAGGGCCGGTAGATGTGTCGCTGCCCCCCCTCCCCATTGCTCCGCGCGCGCGCGGCCTTGCGTGGACCGCCAGCGCCACCAACGCTCGGGCTTTCGCGGCGCGTCCTGGCGGTAACTGGGTCAGCACGATCTCTGCTCGCGCGCCCATGGGTGCGATTAGCATCTCGCGCTCGGCGAGCGAGCAAGTGCCATGGATATATCGCTCGCCGTTTATGGAAATATGTGTGTGTGTGTGTGTGTGTGTGTGTGTGTGTGTGTGTGTGTGTGTGTGTGTGTGTGTGTGTGTTTATGTATATAATGGTGATGGGGAGAGGGAGCTACGCTTCCTCGCGAGAGGAGGCGGTGGAGCAGACCCGATTTCAAGACAATCGGTAAAAAGGAGGAGAGGCCCGGGGGTGGGAGGAAATTGCGGCCGGATCCCGCGATCGCGCGGGACCGCCAAGAGAGGCCTCGTAAATTAGACGGGGACCGTTATAGGCGCTCGCGCGCGAGGCTGAGTTATTCAATCCCGCGAACGCGGGGAGGCATTTAAGCGACGCCCGATCGGCGAGGGGGATTCGTTACCTTTCCATTTTGCTGCTTTCTTTTGTTTTGTTTTGTTTTGTTTCGTTTTGTTTTGTTTTGCCTTTTTTGTCCTCTGCTCGCCCGCGAACGCTGCAACTGCGAGCCGGGACCGAACCCCCGAAGCGACCGCTCGCCTCGATGCGCGATCGCGATACCGCCGTGGGACGCGCGGGCGAGGTGGCCACCTTCCCTCGAGCTGCCGAGGCCTTGGGAGATTTTAAGGAACCGTGCCGAACGAACGGACACGCGGCAAATCACCGCGAACTTCCCTCGGGCGCTGCCTCGGTTCATTTTTCTAGTTTCCCGCACTTTATGGACATTACTTTTAATTGATTTGTATTTTGACTTTCTTCGTATTGAGGCGGACTGCTCGGCCTATTTCATTGAAGCCATTGTTGTTAAAATTCTGGGGTTGTCTTATCCGATAGCAATGGCAACAGTTGGCCAAATGTTACGTTATCGATCCAATGTACCGTGCGAATGATATGCCGACGTCATACATTCGTTGTGCTTAACAATGCTGTTATAAACGTAATCGCCGGCGGCTTTGAAGAGAGTGGAAGAATTTGAAGCGACTATACAATGATTCGAAGAAGACGCGTCGACTATTTTGACCATTTTGTATTTTCTTCGTGGATTAAAATAAAAACAAACATCGAAAATTGAATTTGTTATCGTGCTAAATCGAAAATTGTTAGCTACGTATAATATTCTAAAAGTTCACTACAAATATAGAAAATTTAATTATTCATTCGCGCGGAATTGATAAAGCGCGATAACGACAGGGACGCGCAGAGCGGGGAATTTGTCGGGGCGACGATAACGAGTGTTGGGATCGAGAGGGAAGATAATTATTTTCTCTCCGAGAAAGAGGCGATCGTCGCGTGCCAACGGGCGGGCAGGACGCCGATGTCGCCCGCGGGGCGCTTTGATCATTTTCTCGTTAATTTCGCGCACGCAATCCACCTCGATATATACGTATATATGTGTACATATACTTGGCCAATGCTATCCCCCGTGAATCGACACTCCCGCCTAATGCGATGTTCGGATTGCACGCGACCCGCACGCTACGGCGGCGCGGCGCGTTTAAATGAGAAATCGAAACAAAGTCGGGCGATTAGTTAATCCGCTGCGCTTAATTGAGATATTATTATTCTCCAATAAAAGATTTCCTAGTAAATTTGACGCAGATTTTAAAATCTCAATCTCAAACAATGTGAGCAATTTTTTATAACTTGTTATACCAAAGTTACAAAGCAAACTGTAGTTCAGAGCAGCTACGATTTTTATTTTATTGAGTAATAATATACGTCTGTTTTTCGTAGTCCCTAGTCCCTATAATGAGAACCAGTACAGAAAAGAGTCATTAATTGTATTTTTATACCAAAATGCTCCTATATTGTATGATGTTGAGGACGAAAATAAAATATGTCAAGTAAAACCCATATATTTCATACCAAATTACTTATACCACGTTCTAGAAATTTTGGCTCTATAACCTACAATTTCGAAGGCTGGAATTCATTATCGTATTCGCAAAGTCAAATGAAGAATAAGTCTTGCCGAATGATAGAACGTAAACCGACATAGCATATGTATTTTATCGAAATTTATAACTGTTATTTAAAACATTTTTTTAAATAATTAAAATTGTCCGATACACAACGTTTATAGTAATTTTTACTCCGATATTCCTAATCACCACGCGATTAACAAAATTCAACAAAATTATACAAAACTTTAGCACTAACAAATAAACATAAAAATATAAAAAGTAGTAAAAACTAATCATTTGATGATCAGGTGAATTCCTTTTTTTCATTTTGCACTGATATCGAAAACGTTGAGTACCTTATTTTTTCCTTCTAGTCGACTTTTGAAACAAAACTTCTTACATTATTCCAAGCTATATATTTATTTAGTTATTTATTTATTCATTTGTATATGTATTTATGATCTATACATGACGGATTAGATAAATATAGCTTGTTTAAAGAATTTACTTAACAAAAATCAATTTTTTTTATATGCTTAACATGAAAAGTATAGGAAAAAATTGTTCTTACTTTGTACAGTTTTTCTCTTCCTTTTATTAATTTTTTAACTCATAGCATATTGAACGATACTACAATGATACTAAAAAGTTATAAGTTATAAACTGGGAAAATGCTTTCTTTTTTATTTTACAGTGTTTAGAGCTTTAAAGGTCATAAAGTTTGGAAATTCTGATGGAGACACGACCATAACATTAACGAGATGCCTGACGCTAACGGGAATTGAGAAAAATGGTAAATGATGAGATATGAATGGCAGTATAGTTTTTAATGATGAAATATATAACAGTGTAGTTGTAGAATACAAAACTACTAAAAAAAATTAAGAGGTAAATGAGGTAAAGCAGTAAGTGAAATATTTTCTTTCTGACGAGAAAGTCAGTAACCAAGATTCAATCTGAACATAAACATCATTCTTCTATATATATGTATTAACACGGTATCTCTAATCTCGCACAATGGGAAAATAACGTCACATTAATATTATAGTAATACATAGGTAGATTTACCTATTCATATAGACAAAAAGACAAAACTAGTTGAATCGATTAACCAAAACAAGATCGAGGGCACAAAGCGACCTTCGGAATATAAGGTGGTTCGTTTCAAGCTGAACAATTGCAATTTTTTTGTAAAACAAATAAATAAATATATATATATACACATATATATTAAGATATTAGGAATTTATACAATATATGCATCTATATATTTATCATTCACTTTAGATTTCAAAATTTAAGCCCAAAAGTATATTGACCAAATCTTGTAATACTAATTTAGCCTACAAATCGACCAAGTGGAGTTGGTCCAGTGTAGGTCACCAAGATAGGACGCGCTACTACAAATGCACACCTGTCCTAATCTGTGTGATGTGACAACTATATAACGGAATTAAGACTAATTTCTCATAGGTACTGGCAATCCAGGCAAGAATGCCTCAATCATTTCAGTTGTCAACGAGTGCTCGTAGCAAAATCTCAGATTATACGTATACTCAGATATCTATATACATAATGATTTTGTCCGCGATCAAACATCTATTTCTTAGTTGAAACTGATTACATTTCATCATTTGCAATGTAGCTGAATATCGCGCATCGTTATTTATTCACGTCGTGATATTTACAATTTCGCCAAAAAATCGTGAAAATTAATTGGAGATTTCTCGTAAGGAATTCGATCATGCGCCTAGGAACATATGAGCAAGTCCAGAAAATAATTTAAAAACTCTAGAACTTCGCATTATTTTACACGCTTATTTATTGTTAGTTCAAACAATAATTAAAAATTACTTTAACGAATACTAATGCGCTCTATGCCGTTATTCAAAATGAGAATTATATTTGATGAAGGCAAGATTATATTTTTTAATTCAATAAGAAGAATATTTCTCCTGAATATAAGTGTTTGACTTTTTGTTGATTTTGTTATAGCTTACTGCCATGCCAGATAATAAATTTCAAAGCATTGAACTAATTTTTTTTGGTATACTAATGAATATTCCATCTGTATTTTCAAATAGTTTTCAATACGTGCGGCCCGCAGATAACACTCATTGTCGACCGTGCTTTTTAACGCTCAGTGACACGTTTAAAAATTATTCGGCCTTCTATTAGGTATAATAAAAATTAATGCTGACACAATTTTTTTTTTTTGGTCTTAACAAAAAGCACAAGGTACTATTATTCTCTTTAAATTGGTCGAAAAGTTGTATAGTATTTAAAATGTAGGCTTAATCAATACAATTTAATCTTGAAACAAATTTCTTGTCGCCTTTTATAAATTAGGACTTTATAGACAAAAATGGCAACGTAAGAAAATGCTCCATTTTGTACGCTAGAACAAATGAAGTGGTAGCTTCTGTAAAACTAAACAGTTTCCTGAATTCTCTGTCCTTCGCCCCCATCCCTCCTGACTCGGCAACGCGCTATTCTCCGTCGCCCTCCCCCCGCGAGCCTTCCCCGTCCCCTCGGATGTACGGAGGCGCGCGCGCGAGCTCGGGGACAAATCGACTATTATGCCGATAGTGTCTCTGGCCTATAATATACCGTTAAGGCCGAGGCGGCCCCGAGCACCTGCCTATATCTGCTCGTTAAACAGAAAATGCCCGTCATAATTTCGCGGCCATATAATGAGAGGCGAGCGCGCGCAGATGTGCGGAGCTCCCTCGCGTGCGCGCGCGCGCGCCGCGATCGTTTCTTTATTTATACATTGATATGTATAACGCTCTCGCGCGCGCGCACGCGCGGATGTATAAATATAATGCACGCTCGTTCGTGCGTCCCGTGCGTATCGGCAGCGCGGTGCGTATTAATACAGTATAATGGGAGCGCGAATCGCGCCGCGGCCGTTTCGGGCGAAGGCACGCTCGCGCCCGCGCGTTTAACGATCGCATCTAATAGTTCGCGCGCCACTCGTTTTCCACAGCCGTGCGGCATATCGGTCATTATACAGTGCGCACTGCACATGGGAAATAAATATAGATATTTACATACGGATAGATATAGATGTATAGATTTACTTGCATAACCGGATAGAAACGCACGTGTAATAGAGTTTTGTAAAATGTCCACAGATGCGCCATCATCGTGTAAAAGTCTTAAATTACAATTTCGACGATTTTTCACAAAGACAATAATGTCGTATTGCAGAAATCTATAATAATAATATTATAGACCGAATACTACCGAGCAATAGTAATAAAAAAACATAAGAAAAAGAAAATCATATATAAATATATACAAGCAATACATAGATCAGGCAATGAATTAAAAGTATTAATATTATTAATTATTAATTAATAATTAATAATTAATAATCTCGCTTATTTGCATTTGTTAAGCAGTTATTCCACAAATATACAACGATAAAAATAAAAAATAAAAGTTCGAACTTGTTTACATATTGAAAATCGATCAAAATTTGGTGAGAATCTTGCAAAAAAATAGACTAGATTTTTATATTAATTACTTGTAAAAATTTAAATTATGTTTTTCTTATACGCAAACGCGTTAATCAAGCACGAGAAAATCGTTTCTCAGATAGCACTTAACCGCTGTTGAGTTAATATGACCGAGATCGTTTAAAAAATGTCAATATTGGCCTCGCTGGACCACCATAAAACGTTCTTCAACCGAAGTATGGATAAAAGGAAGATCAAGTTTCTTCTTTCGTTTTTGGCCCCTAATAATTAAAATCGAATACGTGACTATTGCTTATTTAAGCTTCGTATTTTACTATTTGGTATTGTAATGAGTAAGTGCTTATAAGTTGCAAAGAGTAAAATATTTCAAAATTTATTAGTATCGTGCTCCAAAACCTAGTCTATATGCATGAGCTTACACAAAAACAAATCCATAGAATAATTACCTCAATACAGTATCATTAAACATTTCGAATCCACTAACGCACTAAAAGAAGAAACGTGACGAAATTTTAGACTCTTTACATATATACCGTAAATAAGAATCCCATAACCTCTGAAATTTGTGTCTAACAGGGGCGTCATGAAAACACCGTTGTATCTCGATATTTTGGTGCTTTTCTTCCTCTTCGCCCCCGGAATTTCGAATTTGAATACAAAATCTTTAAACCTGCTTTTCATTCTTTCAGAAATGTCATATTCTCAGTAATAATATATAAACCAAAAGAAAGTCTGTGTCTTTCAATGATAAAAATTCTTAATTACCTCAGAGTTTGTTCACTTCGTAAAATATTTATGACAATATTGACATATAAGTTGAGAAAATGGCATAAATAACTATTATTTTGGAAATTTACAGTTTTGTATGTAGGTTCGGTATGGACTACAAGTTCGTTAATGTCTTAGTCAACGGATTCCTAACTTTCCATGTGGTCGGCCTAGCCACGTGTCATTTTACCAGAGTTACTAGTATTAGTAAGCACCCGATGTAAGGACCACGTGATATAATGCAGAAGCGAATATATAATAGCGTCTCCCATCGGACGAGCGGCTAAGTATTTGCTCTTCTACCACGTCGCGACCGCGGAAAACTCCCTTGCAGAGTGCATCGATTAATCACCGATGACCAAATTATTGCCGGTCCAAGCTAGGTAGTATTTAAGCCGAATCGCTCGACGCGCGGCTCGCAGCGCAATCAAGGGCTTAGAGGTTAGGCGGACTCGGGGCAGGTGTAGTCCTCCGCACGGACGCATTGATTTTCGCGGAATCCTTTTTAATATATGAGCTGCTGGAAATGCGAATTCGAATGCCACGGAGGAAGCGGACAATTATAATGGAGGCTCTGCGGCTCTGGCGACGCGCACGCGAGAGATGCGCGCGCGCTTTTCCACGCGACGAGTATAAGAAAACACCGGTACAGGATGCGACTGTTTTGCCGCGTTCGGATTTATTGTCAGTCGAGGGCGGATCTTGATACGCTCTTCAACAGCCTTTTTGAAAGAAAGAGAGCAGATACATATATATGGACAGTTAGGCGTGGATTTTCTTTTATCTAACAATCCGCGAAGACTCTGTCCTTCTCTATAATAAGTAGAATTTGAGAGAGGACCTTTCTTATATATTATGTTCGCGTAGCGCTACTCTGGGCACAATTTAGCACTTACATTCCTCATTCCTTATTTTCTCGATTAACGTCAAATATAATTTTGAATTCGAGCGGTTATTTTTCCACGATGCGATCAGTCGTGCTAAATCTTTATTTTATCCGAAAAACACCGGGTACTCATTAATCGTTGATCTAGAAGGTATGGAAGACACAAGAGAAACACACAGATTCTTTCGACCAATAATCGAACTCTATGAATCGAACGAAAAAATAACTTCATGAAGAATGCATTTAAAAATACGTTTAGACATATTAATTATTATAAGATTATGGAATTTTTCTACAGTTTATACCTTTCATGAAGTCTTTTTTAAACTTGATCTCATTAAGACTTAATCATACTAAGAAATAATAAATAATAAATAATAAATAATAAACTTTTTATACAATCCAAAAAATTCAATAATCTGTTTTTTATAATAAAGTTTTGCAAATTTATCTAAAAAATAGATTTGTAAAATATTAGTCTCTACTCTAGCTCATTATAAAGACATAAATATGAATATAACTCTATACGCTTGTACTTATTTTTCTCAACGATTCAATAATCGAGAACTAAGAAGTAATAATATGGCAAACAATTAAAATAGAAATTCTGAAAAAACCATAGAAGATAAATAAAACATTGTGTACAACTGTAGGAGTGACAGTGATGTCACCTCCTCTAGCGTTCCGCGTTCTAGCAGGGATGTGGCCTAATAGTTGAATGACGTAGGCGGTAAAACGATAATTATAAATTGGTCGAACCGCTGGTTATTGAATTTTAGTTTCTCCCAACGTCCAAAGCTCCGTTTCAACGAAATGAAACGATGTAAGGATTTGGTACTACCAGCATTGGTCGCCTTTAACAAAATCCGTGGGCATATGAGAATGATACTTTGACAGTAAAATCTTCAACGCGTGTCAATAATAATTTTAATATAGAATTAATATATAATTATATTGTCAGAGTTATCTTTAATATAATTACGAGTTTCTAAGTTTAATTAATATAGCTAATATATATATATATATATATATATATATATAGATTTTCTCTAGAGTATTTATTCTAATTATTACTATTATCCGTTGAATAATGGAGAAACGATTTTAAACTTCGATTTAAATAGATACTATTAGTATATGATATATTCGATATAGTAAAAAATAAAAAGCATAATAAAAAACAAAACCAAAAGTTTTGTCTTTGCGTTACGACTGCCCGCGCAGCTGAACGCATCAGTCACCTCGCACGTTCGCGGCGGTCCGTTACAGCAGGATTCATTTTTATTAAAATCCGAGCCTGTCGGCGAGGTTCGGCCGACGGCGGCGGAAAAAGGCGACACTCGACGCCGCGCCAAACTCCCGTTCCCGCCGCCGCCCATTTTCGCACGGCCGCGCGCGATTCACGCGCGACAATAGCGTTAACCCGGGCGGATGCCGGCCACCCGGTTGACTCCTCGGGCGCGCCGGCCAAGTTTCGCAGAAAAATTATCGCCTCGGAAAAGAAGTGCCGTACGACGCGCGCGCGCGCGAAAGATATTTATCAGGGCCTGAAAATCAGGGGGAGCGCGCGGAGCGGGGATTGGCGCGAAACGCAATCTACGCGTGTACATAACAGTGCCGCATGCCGGGGCAATGCTCGACGCGCCGGTGAGAGAGTGGAGAGAGAGAGAGAGAGAGGGGGGAGGGAGGGAGGCGTGCGTCAACCATCAACTACTTAGATTACGTGAGCGCGAGCGCATTGTATTGCCCGGGAGTCAAGATCACCGGGTGAAAGTCACGGCGGCTGCGGCTGTTCTCACGCAATTTGCACGCGGGCGCGTGGCTTGCGGGAAACGTCAGCAGAAACATCAAATACGACACGTCTAACCAATTTTCCTCCAAATTTAACGTTTTTGCTCTCAAATTCAACCTCTTTACATCTAGTTTTTAGAACCGTTTAACCTTGGATACGTGTTCTAATATTATCTATATGACAACTGTACGCAAACTATAAGAACTTGCGATTAACAAACAGGTAAAGCATCATTATTCATATTTATATTCTTTCTTTTGCAGAGACCTCTAAGAATGTGTTGTTTTTGAAAAAAAAAAGTTTCTCTTAAGTCATATCACTTTTATTATAACGATATAAAATTTAGCCGGCACGTATATTTAGAGGTATTTTATGTATAATTTTATCACTTTTGTTTCAGCAGTCCCTGAAGATGTGCCGAGGTGGTTCGGGAACGACATCGACTCGGTAATGATGGTAGAGGCAGAATAATTTCTGTTTATATTAAATAACGGCAGTCTCGCTTATTATTTAATTATTTTATTACAAATATATTATTTTGTACGACTGTAAAACCAATGAAATTAATCATCAGTTTATTCAGAAGTGACGTATACAACGTTTGTTGAGTATTTTGTATAAACTTTATAATAGCTTCGGAATGACACGTTGAGAATCGGGGCTTTCATTGCTTCTTCATCGTTTTCCCCGTAATAATTTTTCCTGGACAAGGTGTTCGTGGCTGGCGAGGGTCAGCGAAGGCGTGCTAGACTGCGTATATTAGCGAAACTACTAATTTATTTTTACTCGTTTAAGTATTATTATATTCTTAGATTTGTCGTTTCATACACCAGATCGATTTCAGCTTGAACTTCTTAAAATTGCAGTCTTTATACGATCTCTTGTAGAGAAGATGTGTGTTACGTATAGCTTCCTATAGAAAATCTAAAAATATACATCCGAGGGAAACAGCTTTAAAATAATACTATATCAGCGGCTTTTGATTCGAAGTAATCGAAAGCGTCAATCGTTTTCCCGTTGTTGATCACTGTGCGACGGCGGTAAAAGTTCCAGAGTCTCGCATTGTCTATACCTGTATATACACGGGACGGTAAGAGGAGGAGGAGGAGGAGGAGGTGATGGATAGGTGGGAGGGGTGGGTGGAATGACGGGGAAACGGCGGTAGCTGAAGCGGCGTCACGGGGAAATGATCGAGGCCGTGCATAATCGCCGCGTGGACCCCCGGCTCTCCGCTTCCCACAGGAGTTTTTCCACGCATTATAATGCACCCATAGGACCCGCACACCGTTGCCCGCCCGCGCCTACGTCGATTAAACGCCGTCTTGATTGCGCGGGACGTTACGGAGCGGCGGCGGCGGGGAGAGCGCGGCTCGCGCTGCTTGAATATGCATCGAAAACTGCAACGCATCATTTTCATTAACCATGTGTACTTTGCGCGCGATACGCGCCTCGCGCGCATTTATTGCGCGATGGAATCATTATCTCGTTGCGCAACGTGCGCACATAAGTGTGTGCGCGATCGGCGCCCGCACACGCACTGAGCACGTAATGCACACACACACACACACACACACACACACAGACACATATAATATATACTGGTTCACGAGGGAGGTGTCTCAAATGTATCTAGCGAGTCATCGGTAAATACCTCTCTGCACATTCTTTCCGGCTTCCCTGCTTAAGAAACGAGACATTCCGGATGATACGAGGTTCGAGCCTTTGATTCATACACAATGGAATTCCCATGAAGATTTAACGTTTATTTATGCGCAGAGTCATTATTAATTATTAGAAGCTCGTCTCTGAATGTATATTTATACCTTCGATGCGTTATTTCAGTATCCTCAGACCATTGGTAATTCGATATTACAATAGGCTTTCTAGCGATTAACAAATCAGTTTTTATAACGAATGCACTTTCATAATTTAATTATAATGCGATAATTTTATTACTCAAGTGAAACAAAGTATATGTACTTTTTAAGAATTTACGTATATCTATGTATGTATAATAGAAAATTATAAAGTAAATAACCAAATTAAATCGGTAAGAATTTACTTGATATGGTATACAGTGACAATATTAGCTGTGGCTCTAGTCAATTTAATATAATTTACATCTAGAAGAGTTTGTATTTGCAAACGAAATTCAACCGGCAATATAAGTAAAGAAGACTTCGAGATATTTCCATTTCCATTTCCAGATGTAGAGATAGCTGGACACTCCCAAAAATATCTAACAGGGTGTTTTTCAATTGCCAGTCACTGACTCTATAGCTGATTCCTGAGAGTAGTTAATCTCAACGCCGCGCTGTACATTTCCTTCAGTATGTAGTCGCATCATTATTACATAGATCGATACACCTGCTGTATGGCGTGCTAATTCGGTCAATCCAATTGTATAAATAATTGAGCAAATGGAACTTTCACGATATATGTCAGTGCAGATGTATTCCATAAATAAGACAATCTGTGAAGAACGAAAAAATTATGCGAAGAAAACCGTAACGTGAACTTCGTACTTAACACTGAATGTGCAAAAGGCCAAATAAAGTATAACCATAGTACATATTCTGTTTACTCGACGATACAATATAGTAATTGCAGAGAAAATATTAAATTTTTATTTAATCTTCTTCTTATTTATCAACTGTCTTAATTATTAACCTGCATTGGGTAATGCAAGGATACTCCATTTGAAGATATCTAAAATTAGACTAATGGAAGTCACATACCGTCGGCAAAGTATGCAGTTCTATAAAAGAAAAGTCGAATCTGCATATCGGAAGAAATTTATATATTTATATATTGATAAATTTATACATTTATATATAGCGACTCTAAGAATCATCCGTTGCTAGATATGAAGAATAACGGTGAATTAATTTCAATAAAATTTGTGATCGGCAGTTAAAACTCGTTTTCTCTCTCTCTCTCCCTCTCTCTCTCTCTCTCTCTCTCTCTCTCTCTCTCTCTATATATATATATATATATATATATATATATATATATATATATATGTATGTATATGTATATGTATATATATATAAATTTTTAGAAGAGTCTTCTTGCTGCGTAAAAAAATAATAATGCCTCAGTACACTGATTAATAAAAGCACTACTTTCGCTATACTGACGTCATTATATTTTTATTTTTTTAATAAGTAATTAAAGTTATTATTCAAATTGAAACGGTAAATCAATTGTTACAGTTATTAGCAATACTTATTATGTATAATATAGAGAAATAGATCACGTAGCTTAAATGCACCAAATAAGTATAAAAAACGCTAAAAGAATTCCGCGGCTATATAAAGCCCCCGATGAAATATGCCTTTAATAACATCTAATGACTGCGCACGCGCGCCAAGCAAGAGACAGCAAGAGAGAGACAACATGCAAAATATAAAACAGTCCTTCTTTTCCTTGAGCCGGAGCCGCCTTGCGGTGCCGCTCGCTCCTCTGAAAGATTGCACCAGAAAATTATAACAGTAGCGCGCGGCCCTGGCAATAAGAAAGGGGACCGGAGGGGCACGGAGGGAGGTCAGACACCGTTAGCCAATTTTTGTTTACGCGCAATTATAATTATTCAAGGAGAGTCCGAGCAAGCGAGCGGGAGAGTGATAGAGTGAATGAGCGAGAGACAAAGAGACAGAGACTTCCGAGAAGGAAATCTTCAGAGAATTCATTGACACATTTTCGCATCGAGAGCTAATCACCTATATATACTGTCAGTTATTCAGCTATAAAACTCTGTATGTGGTCTACCTTTATAGGAATACCTGCATACATACAAATGAAAATAGCATAAGTGCGTGCCTGTTTCTTACAGACTATAACAAACACATTTCTCGAACGCTTTAGTGAAGCGCGCGGATTAATTTTTGCGCATCTCGTTAAGATATATCATCATCCCGCGGCGTCATTTATGTACATATATATATATATATATATATATATATATATATATATATGTATGTATGTATGTATGTATGTATGTATGTATGTATGTATGTATCTATGTATGTATGTAGGTATATATGTATGTATGTATGTATGTATATAGGAACATCAACCTTTTCTTTCTCTGCGCTCTCGTTTGCCCGCATCGCTGGCTTGGCCGCTTGTTCGTTCGCTCACGCCGAGCAGATCCATACTATTGTTAAACAAATTTGTAATAGCGGATTGAAGAAACTGCCGTTTTCAGCGCCACTAGCGAAGCGAGACCAGCGTGCGAAAGAGAAGAATCGCATAAGACGTCTGCAACCGAGACGAAGGCGAGGAAGAGAAAGAGAGGGGGGAATACACAAGGGCACGAAGCGACCGAGCGACGGAGGAAGAGAAAAGGAGCGAGAGAGAGAGAGAGAGAGAGAGAGAGAGAGAGAATACGGCGGAACCACGCGAGAGCTCGGGAAAGAGGGATGGCGAGCTGGGAGCTTCGGAGGAAACGCGGGAATGTAGTTAATCAATTGGCAAATTGTTGTCCGTTACTTCGGTAACCTCGTCGAATCGATTTGGCGCGCGGGCGCGAGCTCGCGCTCTGTCTCTAGTTTATCCATCTCCCCCTCCTTCTCTCTCTCTCTCTCTCTCTCTCTCTCTCTCTCTCTCCTTCTATCTCTACCTATCTCTCTCCTTCGTTCACTCCCAGCAGCGCATCGGGATCCGCCCCCCAACCCCGCGCATCGGTAGTGCACGGACGATATGCGGCTCTGTGTCCGCCCGCGCTTCTTCTCATGAACTCTATACCTTCGCGGAAAGGCCGCGCCGCGGCAAGCATCGATCTTCCTTTGTCAAGGGAAGCGATCGAAGCCGTGTGTCTTCGAGCCAGCGAGGGAGAGAGAGAGAGAGAGAGAGAGAGAGATGCAGGGACGACGGGGGATTATGTTCGTGCGGTTTGCCGGAAAAACGCGCGACTCTCGCGGCATGCGGAGGCATTCGGACGAACTAGCAGATGGGGATGGAGGAGCGAAGGGGTAAAGACCGCCCACACCGAACATCCCCGGTGCATGCGATACAAATCGTTATTTATCGGTCGTTCGCTCTGGGCATCTCTCGCGCGATTTGAGAAGTCGCGGAGTGCTGTCATTTTTTTTATCATACACAAGCGTTCGTGCCCAAGCACACACACACACACACACACACACACACACACAACGCGATAGTATACAAACTAAACCCTGATCTCTGTTAACCTATAGACGTTATCTCATTAAGGGTATACACTAGGCATGAATGGGTTGATACTGTCGTTATTCAAAAACATAAACACTGGGACGATTAATAATACGACTAAAAAGAGTTGCGTCAGCATGCTGCAGATAGTATTTCTTTCGACCAATCGGATAAATACGAATTTGTAAAGACTTACTTATAAACCAGGATAATTTGTGATAAGATTTTTGCAAACTCACCTGTAACAGAAAGAAAATGGCACTGATTAATGACAAAAATATAAGATAAAATAATAATAATTATCCGAAATAATAATAATAATATTAAGATACTTTAGATATGCTACAAGCACGAAGCATGCGACTATCGTTGCTGAATCGTCTATTACATGTTCGACTTTTTCTATTATTCGAGATGACCATTGATAAAAATAGAGATAGTAAAAATGTTCGGCTGACAATTTATTTATCTAGTATGCAGCTGTATGCGCGATCTTGTCGGTATTTTGAAAGAATCAAGCAGCGAATGGGCGCGGGTATCGCGGACGGTTAGGTTAAACAAACATTGGCATAAAAATTAAACAAGAAGTGTTTCAACAAAAGGATAAGTTTTATATTTTGTAATTTATTACATTCAGTTAATTATGGTCTTCGAGTGAAAATGAAATATTTAAGGGTATAAATATTTAAGCAGAAATTTAACGAAGACTGCTTGTTGTAGAAAACAGAAGTTTATTCATTGCGAGAAAGGATAATATTATGTTTCAGTTAGGCAATGTAAACAAACGTTTTTATGAAATGTAAAAATTATGTCCTATTCAGTATATAATACAGTAATTCGTTAATAATAAAACATTACTTATTCAAACAATACAACAATACTCACCAGGATTCAAAGATATTTAACATAGTTTTGATTAATGTGAATTTTAATAATTTAAATTAAAATTGAATGAGTTACTTTACTTTAAATTAATTTTAGAGTTTGCGTTTAAGACAGTACATAATTAAAAATAATATAAAATTCTCCCATTTCTCTGATTTTCCGAGTCCTCATCTCGATGCAGGATATTACCAGCAATACACCAAAAAAAATCCAGTATGATGATTCATAATCGTTCTAGTACATCTAGTGGTCCGATTCATGCACCAGTATATTATAAACATATCTGTAGATATACGTCATATATATATATATATATATATATATATATATATATATATATATACATGCCATTTCACGGTCCCGCCCTCGTGAGTATTCTCATTATAATACGTATCGCCAGACCGCGGGGCAAGTTATAATGCCGCCCGATGACTCGCGAACAAAGCGACAGAAGGTGGCACAGTAAACCCAGTGTAAGCCCTTGTTCGCAAATACTGTATGTATATATATATATATATATATATATATATATATATATATATATATATATGTAGATGCAACTCTATACGTACTTATGTATTATAAGAGCGCGCGAGAAAAACAGATGGATCCCTGCTAGGTTTACATTTGTCTCCTCCAGCGCAAAGTACGTCAATGTCCATATTTCCATTCATCTGTATATATATATACGTGTGTATGTGTATGTATGTATGTATTTATCTCTCTCTCTCTCTCTCTCTCTCTCTCTCTCTGTCTTTCCCTGGTTCTTTTGCCACTAGATTTTTATCCATCGACCCGTGGGCCGGCTAGAGTACGTGTCAAAAGAAGCGCGGTCCTCGTATATAATGCGCGTCTTATATATGTACATATATACAAATGTGGGCGCGTATCTACAGTAGGGAGGAGCGGGAGGGCATAGGGTGTATATATAAAGTAGAAGCGAGGCGGGGAGTAGCTTGGTAGTTCCCGTTCTTGTCGCAATTAGTCATCGGAAGGCGCGCGCGGGTGCTCCCGTAGTCGTGACTTCCCCCCGGCGGCTATATATAAGCCCCCACCCCTCCCCCTCCCTTTCCATGACTCCCATTCGTCCATGCATCCCGATCGCGCCTTTTCCTCTGTATATGTATCGTCGATGCGGAGGCGACGCCGCCGCCCTCCCTGTGGAACGCGAGCGCGCAAGCGCTCCAGCCATTATGCATTAACCTCCGTCGATGACGCAATCGAGTCTACAATCGAGGACTCGATTTAGTAGTAGGGTCATTTGATTTAACCTATCCATTAACCAACACAAATTTATTTTCGAATATTACTTCATTTTAAAGTGACTTTAAGGTTCCTCGATAGGTGATCAATTGCATGCTTCGAATATTGACTCTAGTTAACCATCCTCAAATCTAAATAGCATCAAGCATTTATTTGTCTTGACACGAGGAAAGTTCAAATTAATTTAATTTATACTCTCTTCAGACTCAGTATCTTAAACTGTAAATAAGAAACATAAAACTATTTTTACTTTAGAAGATAATAATAAACATTCTTAAAAAACAGACGTAAAATTTATATTTCTTTATTAAATTAATTGGTTTAATTCAAACTTTCTTCAGTAGTAAGTAGTGCTATCAGTAGCCCGCGGCTGTAAGAGTATCGAAACTGTTATTTGGTTTGCAATCGAAATGGAAATATACTTTCAGACTCGAGTATTGAAATAATCGGTAAATAATGGTCGATAATTTTTTCAGCGAAAATCGAATGTATCTTTTTGAAACCAGGTCTATATGGCGTAAGACATCGGTAACATAGCGCGAGGAGTAGTGCACAAGAAATTATGCATCGTTACTGTTATCGTATAAATCGTGGGATTACCGTAGATTTTTGTTATTAGTATTAGTATCATTATTATTATGGGTATTCGTCGCGGTAGGCTTTTTCTCAACCGCCGCCGCGGGCCGCGCCGATCGCATCCTCGCGATCGGGGCGCTTCTCTTTTTGGAACCCACGCGCCGTGCGGCGGCGGCGGCGGCAGCAGCAGCAGCAGCTCACTTTTATTATATGAGCGCGTGCGCGCAAAAAGACGAGAAGCCGCGGACGCGCAGCACCGATGAAAATCTATGTACATAAAAGAACAACGGGGCCGATTTTACGCGTTCCTTTCGTACTTATTAACCGCGGATAGGACCGATTTCCCATGACGAAAGCTGGTATATTTATATACATACGTACAGATATATATATATATATATATATATATATATATATATATATATATATGCACAGAATATACATACATACATATACAACAGGAGCAGAGACCGCTCGATTGGTTCTCAATTTTCCTCCCGATCCCTTCTTTCTGGATGTGTAATTAAAACGGTAAATCGGTCCAGCCTCGCGTGAAATTTGGACTATAGTTTTTAAGTATAGTCTCCCCGGCTTTATACATGTACAGGTAAACGAAAGGGCTCGGGTGGAGGAACGTGTGGATTTCGAGCAGTCCACCCCCTGCCGTGATATATACGTATACGCACCGATAGCACGTCGCTCGATCATTCTTACAGTGAGAATGCAGATTTTCCCAGTCACACACGCAAATTCACAGGCGCAAACACGGGCATAGACAGATGTACGCACATAATTATATGTCCGCGAGGGGGGATCGAGACGCATCGTCAATTAAAACCTCGTGGCGGATCTCCGATCGCGCAATGAAAGCCAATATTTCAGTTATAATAAATTATTTCACCGTTACACGTGCGCGGTGCGCGCACTCTAATATAAAGCGCAAATCCGATACGCTGCGGTCAATTGTAAAAAAATCGCGTCTCATGTGCGCAGCAATGGTACGCCACATAAACAAAAGTCTTCTCTTTGGATTATTGTTAATATAGGAATTGTTGTTGTTGTTGTTGTTGTTGTTATTCTTGTTCTTGTTGTTTTTTAAAAAATTGGAAACTGGTCAACGTATATATATATATATATATATATATATATATATATATATATATATATATATATAGTTAATTCGAAACGTCACTCCCAAATACCTGATTGACGTGCTATGAAATATATTATGTGCATACACACAAAAATATTCGTGGTTCTCGTTTTATGTATACTTTCTCATGTTCATTATTTATATCCTTCCTCCCGTGAATAACTATATCGACTCCATTCGAACCTGAACAATCCCATAAAATTATCTTATGTGTACGCTTGTAATTGTAATTTTTATATAGCGGGAACCGTATAATCCTTTATATATATATATATATATATATATATATATATATATATATATATATATATATATAGGATTGACTGGATAAAGCGGTGCTGTGTATTTATGCCACGTTATAAAGTCGCTCGCGATGCGTTTACGAGGAAAATAGCAATAGCCCAGCTGCTTATTATTCATATGCTCGCGCCCGAGTTACATCGAATTTTCACCGTTTTGTTCATGTATATAAAAAAATTGTGTGTGTGTGTGAGAAAGAGAGAAAGAGAGAGAGAGAGAGAGAGCAAAGAACTTTGATAGCAAAGTTCCTTCCATGAAGGATTGGAAGCGGGGCCTCGGTGATTAACATTTCCTCGGGAGTCGTTGTAAATAAATATTAAAATTTGACCGTAAAATTCGCCTCAATCCGTTAGTAATATTAAGGTTATAAGTGTAATAAAAAATGTGTTACGAGTTAACTTTTTTCACACGGAGATTGTTTTAGTTTGCAAAAAAACAGGTTGCGTACATAATCAGGATTCTCCAATTTTCAATTGTAATACAGCTCAAACTCTGCTGTACATTCCATAGTCTATGTTTAAATGTTTCTATATTACAAATTTTATTTAAAAATAATTTTTATTACTTTTAAATATTATAACTTTTTTTTATTACTTTTAAATATTATAAATTTTTATAACTTTTTATTACTTTTAATGTTACAAGAAGTCAATAAAATACAACAAAAAAATAATGAAAAACTGCCGATTTATATATGTAATGGTCTTTTATTAACGAACGAGCGAGTTCTCATATACCTTAGAATTCATCGGTAATTATTCACTGACTCTTATTAGTATTTGGCTTTACACTACATCAGTCGCTCATTATTCATTAATCACTGTTTGAGATTTACCGATTTATTATTGGCTAGACAGTTTATACTTCGTTTTGTGTGCGCGAGTGCGCATACGCGTATGCGTGTGAATACATATATATTAGACAATAATAGCTATCTCACGAATTATTCTTTGCCTACTTACTCCCGTAACCCCTCCCCACCTCCTACACCAAACAAATGAATAGGAAAACCGTCCCTATATATAATATATATATATATATATATATATATATAATAAGATATATAGATATATATATATATACATACATACATACAGATATATATATATATATATATTATATATATATATTTATATATATTATATATATATATATACATACATACATACAGATATATTATATATATATATATATGTATATATATATATATACCTCGGATCACACGGTTGAACGATCACCGCGCGCTGCCACAGCGGCGGCCTTCGTCATCGAAACGCGATCCGCACGGCCACGGAACGAAGACACCGCATATAACTGGGTAACGGATAGCAGTCCGGGCATGAAATGCGCGCGCTCGCGCCTCTATGTCTATATATGTGCACTGGGAGAGAACAGCGGCATATATATATATATATATATATATATATATATATATATATATATATATATATATATGAGAGGCTGGATCGATCGGATAACGGAGGATGTGTAACAGTCGGTCGACGAGAGCGCGGCCTATGTGCTAAAACCATGCGCGCTGCTTTGCATATGTACGCGTCACGACGTCTCTCTAGTGCTTCTTTTGCTCTTCTCACACCGCGGGGGAATTGTGACAGTAGCCATTCCTCTTTTATTACACTTATAACCTCGATGCTTTAGTCTTCCCCCTCTCTCTCTTCTCCTGTTCGCTCTCTGTATCAATGATATAGGTCGTAATTTTGGAAGTTCGATACGAAGCTGTTGCTTTATGCGTCGAGGATAGTCCTCGTGTACTAGGAAATATGCATGTCCGCTATATGGCGATCTTACGGGAATTTGTGCTTGATCTTTCTTGTAGCTGTAACATTGTAAACAAATTTTACGCTCTGCCGATGGGTAACGATCAACCAACCTAAAGCTTTATTGATCCAATAGCAAGATGGTTTCTTTTTAGAACGTCATGTTGGATGAAAAATGCAATACTTTCATGCTGATGCGCTCAAATGCACGACCACCACATAGGAACCCATCTATATATTTTTCGAATCCCCTGCCCCCTTCAGTTTGTACAATCTACAATTATGTTCCACGTTTAAATTAACACTGCTTAACTAATTATCGATTCATTTTATAATTATCTGTATAAAACTGAATATAGATGATCATGATATTAATTGTGTTAATTAAGTTTTTATTCTATTTCTATAATTACACCTAATAGAAATCACAATCTGTTGGTCCCTGACTTTTAATAGAATAGTTAAACGTATATATAATTGACATCTCGAGTATCTGCAAGGTTATGCATTCATTCTAACATGTTCGTATTTTCAAAATTAGACTAGTGGTAAAACTGAGCCTTTTTGCCCATTTAGAGAAAATCTTTAAAATTTACTAAAATTTACGGTGGTATTCTCTTACCTTATTCTAGTCAACCTAAAACTTAAAATTTACTTTCAAATAAGTGATCTCGATAAGCTAAAATATCACTCGTTCCATTTTAAGGAGCATTTTTCTATTTCCCTTTTTCGGTCCATGATTATAAGTTTCATACACCTTACAATCGCCACATATGGATCTACGCGAAAAAATGGTAATATTCTATGAGTTATCCTGTAATATATAATATAGATTTTATCGTTCCTCTGTTCTCCTCTTTCGACACAACCATACCTTTCACGTAAATCCGAAACACTGTTAGACCGACCCTATAATATATATATCACCTGTAGTCTTCGCGAGGAAAGGAATTTTCCTGGATTTTCTATTTTCTTTCCTCTCTTGCCGCGTGTACTTTTTTTCCTTTTTTATGTTTCCTTTCGGGCGCTCCGCCTTTTTTTCCCATGCGACTGATGCACTCACACACGCAGACAAGTCACGGTATTAAATATATATATAAAAGAAAATCACTAGATTTTCAGAAAGATGTCTGTACGCTCGCGTCACTTACCCGCGTTTACTGTATGACCAGACGTATATATATATATATATATATATATATATATATATATATATATATGTATGTATGTATATGCATATATGGATATATATGTAAGCTTAACGTAATAGAGAGAAGGAGCTGTTATTACTGCTGGGTCAGCACATCAACAATGGGCGGAAACCGTCCTAGTAAAATTTTCTCTGCACATTCGAAAACTGACACACACACACACACACACACACATACACGCACACTCGCGTTTCCATCGCCATTTTCAATTATAGAATCAGCACATCTATATAATTCAGTATGAACGCGCATCGTAAATTTGTATGTTATTGGCATTTTCTTATGTATAACCTACACTTATATACATATATTCATAAATATATGATATACGTGTTATAATAAATCGATTCATATAGTTAATAGAAACACCAAAGGCGGCGAGTCACTTAAAATTAAGATCGTTCTTTATGCGATTGTAGCAAACAATAAAACAATACCGATTATCCAAATGAAAAAATAGGAAGGGCGGAAGGGGTGACGGTAAGCACAGAAAAATGCACAGAACTCGCGAGTTCGATTAAAAACGCCCATGACTTTATCATATTTATCGACGTGTGTATGTATATATATATACATATATATATATATATATATATATATATATATATATATATATCATGGTCTGTCTTGGCCGATACTCGTCCCACGCGCGGAATACGATCCATCGGACGCAGTGCGTGCCACCCAGGATGTCTCTCTCTGTCTTTCTCTCTTTATCTCTTTCTCATTCTATCTATCTTTCAGAGTCTTGTTGTTGTCAACGAAACAGAGAGAGAGAGAGAGAGAGAGAGAGAGAGAGAGAGAGAGAGAGAGACTCGATACACACGTAAAGGAGAAAGGGGCCGATGCGTAAAATCCATCGATTACAGTGACACTCCTATCCTCTCCCCTTTAGTCTTTCCATTCTCTTCCTCCTCTCGTCACGCACGAATCCTTGCAAGGGCTCGACTAACCTCGCCCCCCCCCCGAATTGATATTAGTGCCGTGTACAAAAGATATATAATATACTGAGTGCGAGCGCGGTATGCCTTTTCCCGCTTCGCGCGTGTCTGATCGTATATACGATACGTGAGCGGCGTACAAACGAGCGCATTCGGAGCGCCCCACCCGAGTTTCCAGGACATCGTGTCCCTTCGCGACTCGATAGCTCATTGCACGTAATAATATAGATATGTTTTTCTGTATTTATTTATGTATGCACATGTATGTGCGTGTGCGTGTGCGTAAGGGCTGTTTGCGAATGCGTGGTCTTTGTGTTCATAGTTATTAATAACTATGAATTAATTGTTGATCCAAAAATTCGCATAGAAAACTGGCTTTGGTCCTAAAAGACGAATATTCCAATTCTCTTTCTCATCCGCAGGCATATACGCATGCTGTATTTATGAAATCACTGTTCAAACAGTCGAATATTCGACAACTTTAAATTTTGGAAAAAGTCAATACTAAAATATAACCAAAAAAGAAAAAATGGAGGTGGAATTTCAAACAACTGTATGACCAGTTGGAAATGAAAGATATTCCCTGATCGTTTATTGCTTCGAATCGGCTATAATATATTCTAAATTTACCATATATAAAAGTCGCAAAATAGGATGGTATGCGCTTTAACGGAATTTTTCTAAGCACCACGTGTATATATCGATATACATTTTATTTTATCCCCATCCCATCGCGCCAGGTTGATCAATCACTTACGGACATCGTGTAATAGCCATTTCGCGTGAACTGGATCAGGTATATATATATATATATATATATATATATATATATATATACATATATGCATGTATTACATGCGAAGGCACATTGAACCGTCGGAAAGAAAATAAAAAACGCTCCATACAGGTAAACACATTTCATTAGCCGACGCGCTCAGCGATCATCGCCACACGTATATATATATATATATATATATATATATATATATATATATATATATATATATATACAGAAGCGGGAAAAGAAGATGATCAGTATTATCGAATGAGCGGTTAACGAGTTTATATAGAGTATACGAGAGCTAGTTTTACCGGTAGATCACGCGAATTGTACGAGGGATCGAAGGGATGAGGAGCGCTGCCACCGATGCAAATCACGTCCCGTCGCACAGCAGTGCGTACACTGCAATATGACGCTTATTTTACATATATATATATATATATATATATATATATATATATATATATATATATTATGTAAAGACGGCCGTTCTCGCCAGACACCGTTATAGCGTGGTCAGCCGGTCGCGCCGCGCGATACCTATCATGAGCGATGATGGGCGGAGAGACCGAGCGTGATGAACGATCGGTCCCCTATTTATTGATTTAATTGTTTGCAAGAGCTAGAGATAAAGAAAGAGCAAGAGGCATATTAAACACTCGCGGGCGTGTGCGAGTATTAGTGTGTGTGTCTGCGTGTGTGAGTGCGTGCGCACGCGCATGTGCACGGGAGACGATTTCACGACTCCGAAAAATAAGATAATGGGGGTGGAGAGAAAGCGAGAAACACGGATGGAAAGGGGAATCGGAGAGGGTACAGAGAGCGCGCCATCGCAGAGCATCTGAGGGACTTTTAGCCACGAGCGCTCTCCACCTCCCTCTCCCCACATCACCAGAGTCATCGATGAGTCGTGAGATATTTTGCTGAACGCCGACAAGGATATTAATCAAGGAAATAGCGAATTAATAAATGCCAGTCTGATAAAGGCGTATAATAATTCTCGAACCTCCTTTCAGGCGAGTCAGAGAGAGGGAGAGAGAGAGAGAGAGAGAGAGAACGAGAGAGAGCGAAAGACCCTTTAATCGACGCCGCGCGGTTGGACGCGCTATATTCTATTTTGACGCCGCGTCCTGCGTATCTATATATATCAGCGAACGCGTAATGCGTATGCCCTCTATCTCTCTCTTTCTTTCCCCCCTCTTTTTCTCTTTCGCTCCCGCGATTCACTGTTCGCGACAAGCTGAAAAACGTGTTTCACGCGATACTATCAAAGCGATAATTATGGGCTTCTTTTTCTCCCGCTCATCCCTTCCTTTCTGTCTCTCTCTCTCTCTCTCTCTCTCTCTCTCTCTCTCTCTCTCTCTCTCTCTCTCTCTCTCTACATATATATGTATGTAGTATATATATATATATATATATATATATATATTCCCTCCCCTCGTTACCCTTCTTCTTCCTTTTCTTCTTTCCCGCCAGGTCCCTTTGCAAGAGCATCTTCTGGCTTACAATAAAGCGCAAGAATACAACAAGAAGCGCAAGAACCGATCAGGTGAAAAGTACAAGAGTTTTCCGGCCGCGCAGCAAGATTAAGCAGTAACATTTTTTTAAGTACAGGACGATGGACCAATCGCTTACAATTATATATATATATATATATATATATATATATATATATATATATATATATATGAATCTTAAAAAGATTATGCCTTAGAAAATCAATATATTAATCGATTTTACTTGAACTAAATCAATAGTTCGAAAGACGAGGTCTTGCAGATGGCGTAAGCTAATATTCGATGATTTGTTTTATACAATCGTGTATTTAATTACTGAACTACTTAGTCCTGTTCTTAAGTAAAATCACATGCATGTAGTGTGGTGCATATAATAAGGATAGTGTTGAAACGATTACATATTTAATTTTAAATAAAACTCTCTTATATCTAATATACCATCTAATATATATAAACGAAATGAGAACTTATTGTTTATAATATTTATTTTGATATATTTAATATACTGATAATGATAATTGTGTACAAGCCAAATTATGAGATGTATTATTATGTAAAAAAGTTGTATTTTTTATTAACTTGCGATAATTTTTTATTTGATTTCAATTTGAACGTATTTTACAAATGTGCAGATAAAGTTAATAATGAAGATATTCAATTTCTATTTCTTTTCATGAATTATACTGCATAAGTGCAAAAAACAAGGAACAAAAGAACGAAGTAAAAAAAATACCATTACTTCAAAGTACGGAGAACGTCCCATTGTTAGAAAAATGTATACGTTCCCAAGAGAAAAAAAGTCGTAAAAATGGCTAATTTGCCAAATTCTTTCCTATAACATAACCAAAAACGCGAAAAGAAATATGACTGGAAAGTGGGAGTTCGATGAATGTCTTTGTATAATCTAACAATTCTACATCCGGCCGTTTGATTTGTAGAAGAGAAATTAGAACTTCTTATGACAAATCTTTCGTTAGGATCTTTCGCTATGAGTCTTCCTCATCCACTGCTTTGAAAATTCATAAAGAAATGTATACTTTATTTCTGCATATCTTGCTGGAAACATCTACGATTATGCATATATGGTACGTGAGAAAATACCTTACCATAACCAAACAATTCTTAATCGCGCACGGGAAAACCTCGAAAGGTGACGCTGATCTAATAGTCCCTCGGGTGGCGTCGAAGGAAGCGGAAAATAAGGAAGACAGAAAAATCAGCGTCGGAAGGGGTAATATTTTACGGAACACCTTACAATTATAGTTGGTCACGCGGTCGCAGCGAACGAGGCATAACTTTAATGAAGATAAATGGTATTAGAATACGCCCCGATAGAAGTGATTTACTCAAAGACTGGGAAAATGGCTTGGACCACCTGTTTACTCTTGTTATTAATGGTCGCGCAGCAGGGGGGAGGGAAACACCGAAGGCAAGACAGAGGAACTCTGGCGGCATTATGCTCTGCGGCGAGTGGTAAACTCTAACCGGGGTTATTCGAGAGATAGAGAGAGAGAGAAAGAGCGAGAGAGAGAGGATGGGATAGCGGTCAAACATCAAATGCCCCGCACGCTCAGTGAGCCGCGTTGCATCGGACTTCTTCCCTTTTATTCAACCCATATAATTCCTTTTTCCCTCCCCGTATTCCATTTCTGCGGTTGCAGGTGCATCAAATGTTATTAATAGCCACGGGTGTCCCCTCCTGCCCCTGAAACCCCGGCCCGCATAAATCCCCCGCGAGTTCTCGCAAGGCATTCTTCGCGCGGACGTCCAATTTCCCTCGATTCTCTCTCTCTCTTTCCTGGTTTGCTTCTTATTTTATCTCGCTTTATCTCTGTCGGCAGCCCGAGTTTGCATTAACGGCCTTGACATTGTATAATCGCGCACATCGGAAATGAAACGAAAAAGAGTAGCGCTGTTTGCATGCGTGTATAAGTATTCTCACGCACGCATTTCGAGCATCAAATAAAAAGGAGACTGTCATCGGTGCACGGGCACGCGTTTGTGTGTGTGTGTGTGTGTGTGTGTGTGTGTGTGTGTGTGTGGAGGAGAAAATACGCCAGAGGATCTCTCGCTCTTCCTTTTTCCATTGCCGCGCGAGAGTACAGAGTACTCATAATGAAGGAAAAATGCGGAATGCTAGTCTTGTTTTTCGATATACATACGTCTACTTTAATAGTTTTGATATTGTTGAAGTGCGCTTTTATCTGTACATGAATATATATATATATATATATATATATATATATAGAAATGCATAAATATGCGGAGAGCAGAATATTGCATATGATAGGCACAGTTGCGAGTATAGCTGATGTATAAATACCTATATCAATAGAGTATGCATATGATAGTTGTAGATGCAAGTGCATAGTACGTATATCTATATCCTGACTGTCTCTTATATTCACCCACTAGCTCTAGTTACTGAAAACCTTGGAATTTCCCGCCCATATTACTCTTATGTTTCTTGTTCAATGGCATGTACCAGTACGGCCCGAGCGTCGTAAACTTTTGCAGAATAGCAGGAAATTTGATGACAATTTTTTTACAATATAAAGCTTAATGGTGAAGAAACGTCTTCTAACCAGCCTTCATTCAGGATGAACTATCAGAATTTACCTGATAACTGGAGAAATAATAAAAATTGTAACCTAATTATATGATATGTTCCTTTTTTTTCTTTATTCGCCAGCTTTAAGAAATTCACTCAGCATTACACGCCACTTGCAATCCTCTAATGATTTTCGCGCTGGTTAAAAATTTGGCATGCTCTATGAAAATCGTTTTCGCTATACCTTTCCTTTGGTGCCTATGACTTGCAATGATCAACGATTGAAGGTTATCAGTAAAATATTCGGTAAATTTCATATCGACATTTCTTCATATAAGGCATCGATCATTGATGGAAAATGAACAGACAGTTCGATGAATTAGCCAAGAGCGTGAAAAAGTTTCTTAAAGTAAAGTAGCTGTGCATGAGAATATCAAAATATCGATGAGCTTTTGCCATGCATTAATTTCTATAATTTTTTTATGTATGACGTGCCGCATAGTGACGTTTGTTCCGACACTATAAGGCGATAATAATGCACCTGCTCAATCATCGTTCTCGTTTATATATTCGTGATCAAAAATGACGTCAAGTCAGTCCTCGTGTATTATATTCACCGAATTCGATCCCTCCACGAACCTAAAGAGCTCGTAAAACAACGAAGGTTAACGAAAATCGCGTAGTCGGTGGAGCGCAAGGCTTTACTAAAGAATCATTAGTTAGAAGTGCTTCGAAGATGACGACCAATCGATACTATATGTATTTTATCTCCGTCGGTATCACTTTAACGGGGATAACGCCTGTATCGATGAATAATAGTACATTGTGTCTCATACTAATTTCCCATACGAGGGCGATTTTTCTTTCTCAAAGTAATGCACACAAAATTGGATATCAAACTCACAGAATTAAACAGTGTCAACCCTCCCCCATCTGTTAGTCATGCTTAGATAGAGCGAGAAGGTATAACATCTAACAGTTCAGATGATACTCGCTCCGAAATAAGTTGCCCTAACATAAAAGTAATTCGTTGGATTTGAAAAATATAATATTATCGGTTTTCTCTTAAGGTTATTCCTACGATTTATTTTAATTTCATAACATTAAATGAAAGTATTTTAAGAAGAGATATAGCATCGGGTGGTGGGGGTTAGGGGGCGGAGCGCCCGCCCCTTTTCTAAAAATAAATAAGATTAATCAATTGAAGATTATAAGTTTGTCAATAATCTAGTCTAAAATTAAAATTTGAACAAATTTCATAAAATAATAAATAGAATTTAAAATTAAAACTAATTTTAAAAAAGATATAGATAATTTTTAATACTTAAAAAACATAAAAATTTTTATAATAAATTCTAGATAGAATAAAAATCTTATTTTATTTTAAAATCTCGAATACCTAACATAACGTGCAAAAAAAACATGCAACTCGCGGTCGAGTGGCGCATATAAGTCTAAACATCGTAAATGCCAGATGTTACGCAGGCACGGAAAACTGAGAATCCTACCGGACTACACGGTTTCGTTCATTCGCTTCTCCTCCCAAGGGAGGGAAAGTAAAATTCTGCTTTCTGATTGGTCGGGAAGCGGCCATAAACAGTTTTCCCTCTTTAGGGAGGAAAAGTAGTATTTTGTTCCCTCTAGACAGCTGCAGAAAATCGTATTTTGCGTATCGAGTGCGGGAAACAAATTTTTAATTTGCCTTCAAAAATGTCTCCTATTCGTATGAGATCTTTAAATTACATTTAGATTAAACAATTAGATTTTGTGAAAAGCCTTTCAAGAATTTCCTCAAAACAAATGTTTTACCTATGCCATGGGCACATTGACGATCAAAACTCGGAGGTGGGGATCCTGAGGCGCGTCTGAACGAGGGGAGTGAGGGAGGAGGGCGATAAAAGTCCAAGTGGGAAAACAAACGAAGCCGAGAAGTTTGCAATTTAGAGGAAGCGCGGGACTTACGTGCCGCGACGCGCGGGCGCCACGTTGTCGTTGTTGTCGTCGGTCCCTCCGCAATTACGCGCGGTGCGCTGAGAAGGACGGGGGGGGGTCAGGAAGCGCACTGCGACGCTAACGCGGAGGCGAGCAAAGAAGGGGGAGAGAGGTGGGACGGGGTGGAGGCTGGAGCGAGGGCTAACAGTCCACGGCGCAAAACGCGGGACGCTATAAAATATTACCGGTCCCACGTCGCAAACGAACCTTTGTCCCATCGACGAGACGCCGCGGGCTCGGCGGTAGCGCCTCCTCCGTCCCGCGACCCTTCGCATCCCCACCCCCCGTGCGAGTGCGCGCACGATATCGATATGCTACTTATTTGAATTCGAAGCCGGCAGGGCGCACGCGCGCGCGCGCGTTCGTCCTCGAAACGACCGCGTATCGGAGCTCGAGTACACAATGAGAACGATGGCGCGGGGGGGGGGGGAGGTCCGCTCGGCGCGGGACCGCGAAGGCGCTCCCGCGCGCCGGGCCCGTTAGACGTACTCGCGCGAGAGTGCAATGTTGTCGCACACAGCGCGGGATGCGCGCCGAGGGAGCTACTACTATGTGTACAACATCCATGGGATCTCTGTTCGCGATGCCCGATGCGATGTCTGACGTCTTCACTTGCTCCCCACCCCCCTCCCCTCTCTATCACTCGCCGTCCCTCTCGCGCTTCGCGCCGCAGTCCGACGCGCGTTCCTCTATCGCAGCCCGATAGACAAATGTTTTCCTATTGTGCGCCCGTGCGTGTGGATATATTACGTAGCTGTTTGCGCGCACGAGGTGCAGGACGTTTTCTCAGGGCTCGCGTACGACTCGCTGGACATGCCGTGCGCGATCGACGCGGGACCGGGCGGAGGGGAGACGCGGGGACGGTTTTTTCATCCCACCGGCGCCTTCGAGCGCTATCCGCCGCCGATGCAATACAAGCGTTCGGCGAGCGTTCCATTCTGCCTGATTAATAAGTCATTACACGGAATCGGGAGTTGGTGACCGCAAGAGAGCGAGCGAGGGAGGGATGGAGGGAGGGAACGAGAAGGCACGCTCCGTCATCCTACCGATGATGAATCAGCGAAATCGCGTGACGCTGCGCGCACGATATATACGTATGTGGTGTGTGTGTGGTGTGTGTGTGTGTGTGTGTGTGTGTGTGTGTGTGTGTGTGTATACGTATGCATATGCGAGTACATAGATATGCGAGCGCACGCTGGCGCGCACCTTGTAGACAGGGAGAAGGAAGTCTCGAAACAAAGTGCACTATGTGCACGAGGGGCAACCATATAGAATCGCGGCAAGCGCGCTTGTTTCACACCCGCGTGGAGCGCGGATACTGTTACTTATGCTAAACTCCGTTCCGACATCTATAATGATTTTTTTATTACCCTGAACTACATTTTATTCATTCGTATATTTATATGGGAACCTCTCGGTTATTCTCGTGTGCGAATGAGAGAAGAAGGAAGCGCGATACTGCGTTTGGGCCCATAAATATATTAACATAAAAGAGCTCTTCATAATGCGACATTATGTATCTGCGTCCCTTTACTGCGGCATGCCGAAATCGTTATTTTACTCCCTCGCATAACCATAAATGTATTCATAGCACTGTGAGAAATACATGTGCAGAAGCAAAACTCATGATCAGTTTATTAGTTTATCTCAAATATTATCAAATCAAAATCAAAATCTAACATTATAAATGATTTATGTTCGTAAGTAATGAAGAATATACATACATTCAAAGTAGCATAAAGTCAAAGGACTCTAAACATGCCTCGTCTGAGAAATTTGAAATATTTTTGTCATTTTCACGTAATCGGAATTCATATCGTTCTATTCAACGATGTTTGGATTATTTCCTTGTTAGTTAACGCAAAAAATATAAATAATTTTTAAAAAAGTGAAAACTAACACTAATTTCAAAGAGTATATAGTTAATTGACAAAATGCAAAAATCAATCGAGCAAAATTAAATGTAAAAACGATATATACGTCTAATGGGATGCAAGGAGACACGCTGCTCTGTTGGTACGCACGCGCTCCTACATAAGGAGCTCCATCGCTTATTACCCTTCCAGGTACATTTAAAACTTCATTAATTTATATGCGATTGCTCAATTAAATAAAAGACGCCAGATTATAGGCGATGGGAAAATTAGTCCACGCTGCCCAATCGATCAGGAAAGTATAATTATGGCGTATAACCGTGCAATCGCGCCCCGGCGATATTAACCGACGAATGCGCCCGTACGTTAAATTGCGATGATAAACGCGCGCCGAGCGCTCGTACTTTTATACGCGGGCCATATTATATCGTTATTCCGTAATTGCAAATAAAACAGGAACTTTAATAGTACTTCGATGTCGGTACTTTGGCTTTTTCTTTATTGTATTATTTAAATCGGTGTATAAACTAAATATTTATATCCCGGGGGCTTTTCGCATGTAATTGATTGACAAGTAAATGTGAAAAATAATAAAATTCTAAGTTATGTAAAAGTTAGTAAGAACAAAAGAAGCTAAAGCACGGAAGGTAAATAATTGTAGAAAGATCTTTGCATATATAGTCAAACATAAACTTTAGACGCGCTAATTTTCGACTGTTTTAGATTTAAAACACTTTCGTAGCTAGCAATTTATTTGCCATAAATTATGGTTGAGTAATGATAGACATAAATATTCGTTAAGACAAGGATCCAATAAATCAATAAATCTCAAAATCTATAAAAAATGCTTTCTTATAGCGATTGAAGCATTGTAATTTTTTCTGCATTAGTAGATGTAATATTTTATCGCGCCAATAACATTTTTCTAACAGTATAGTAACTGTAGTTCTTAAACAGTTATTGTAATTGAAAAATATTGGTCACGAGAGGTATTAGATTGACTTATAGCTCGACGAGGAAAAATTGCTCGATTTCTCCCTCATTACACACGTATCCTGCCTATATATAAACATAATGCGTTTTTTCATAACTATTCAAAAACTCATTTGTTAAATAATGAAAGTGTACGTATAAATATATACGGAATTAGAATTAAAAGAATTTCCAATTAAATGCTATTCATTTGTAAACGATGAGCCTATTGAGGCGAGCGTTAACCGTGATTTATACGTTCATCAAAATGATATAAGTGACGATTAAGGATAAAACACCCGACCGTGTCGTCATGATTGATTTAAAACCCATATAACTCATACTAATCGCGTTGAATATTTTCGAGTTCCTTCAAACTAGTCCTCCCCTCCTCCTCTCTCTCACTCTCTCTCTCTCCCTCTCTCTATTCATCCGACTGCATTAATACTAAGGACATATCGCCTTAAAAATACACTAAAACTTAACACAATTAAAATATAATTTGAAAGAAAAGGAGCTCTAATCCAAATTATTTTCTCGCCAGGCTAGCCAATACTTCGCAACGATAAAGATTATCAATAAAAAATCTCGCGAGCCCCCCCCCCTCTTATTCCTCATACTCCACGTTTTCTAATCACTTGGATCCGTTAGCGCGGTGTCAATGCGCGCACGCGCGCGGCTACAGCAATGACGGCCGGCAACTGTTCCTATGCGCGATCGGCCCGATCTCGCAGGTACTAAAAGTCCCATACGTCACGCCGTGCCGCCGCGACCGCAATCCAATCGCTCGGGGATTTACGAGCAGCCGCGCGCTCGCGCTCGACTACTATTACCATTACTACCACCATTACTACGACTACGACTACTATACTACTGCTACTACTACTATCGCTGTACGCTCGTTCGTCGTTTTTTATTGGACCTGCACGCGTGGACGCGTGTTTTGTTTTATGCCCATGCTCGTAGGCGTGGGAGGGGGGACGGGTGACTTAATTTCTTTCCTGGGAGTGAACAGCAGTCGAAAGCATGAAGATGTATGTGAGTTCGCCGAGTTTGAGCCGAGCTCTTCAACTTCAAAAAATCCCAAAAAATAGCCGACTGATAGAAAAATCTGCATTGCGTGCTTTTTGGAATGCTATAGCAACCGCAGCGTCTTTTTTTTCGAATTTGCAAAAGTCTCTTTCTCACAAAATCCAATGAATAGAACTTAAACCACTAGAAACCCTAAAATGATGAATCCTAAAAACACCCACTCCACGATTCCCAGTGTCGATGTTTTGTTTTAATTTTATTTTAGACTACAGAAGACTTCTAAAACAAAAAAATTCTAAACAGTTTTGAATTCGGCATCGTCAAAAATATGTAAGTTATAAAATATTTTTTAGTCAAAATAATAAACTTATATTTCTGGCATATTTTGCACAAGCGAGCGTGTACCTAGAAATGCTCTGCTCGACCGTTATACTTACACTGAAATTTCGGGAGCTGGTGAGCCCTCTGTCAGTTTTAACGTACAGCCCTATATTATATATATCTATAATGTTTTGCATATAAAGTAATAACATCCTATTTCTAACATTTACGAAGTTCCGAGAGTATACCAAGATATATTCGACAGTTACACTTCTTGGAAATTCGAGGAAGCGGGGAGATTTGTCAGCGCGCGGGCTCATTTCCCCATTTTGTAAATATAAATATAAATAGTTGGAATCCAGCAAAAATGAACTACAATTTCTAATAATTCACACGTATAAATTATAAATAAAAAGAAAAAGAAGTCCTGAATTGTGAGATGAAAATATATATGAATATGAATTACACCGAACAGCTTAGCTCTAATTGGATCTAATAGTCAAGATAGCAAAACAATATCAGGAACATTCTTCTGTAAGATTTATGCTTTATTTTAGAAAAAATTTATGTATGTTTACAAAAGTTAAAGCACTTTGGCCCCTTTTCAAAGCATTGGCAATATTGAAATAGTAAATTGGTAGGTGCTTTCATCCAAAATACTTTGAAAATAATTATTTGCTAAAGCGCTGAGGCATTCTTTCTCGCTGGAGCATTCTTGGCGCATATATACTGAAGAAAACGATAATCAGGAGCAAGGTTGCTGATCTAAGTTCCTGATCCCCAGTCATGAAAGTCAATTTTATTTAACATATATAACAATATATATATATATATATATATATATATATATATATATATATATATATAAAGTAGAGGTGTCGAAAATCGATGTCTCAATTGTGTTTAAATAAATACACACACACACACACACACACACACACACACGTCGTGCGCGCAATGCAGAGCTCCGATTTCTTTATTGTCTATTTACTATTTATACCCTCGTTATATAAACGAGCAGTACAGTGAGTGCGATCCAATCGCGCGCATTGTCCTTTGTTAGAGGACTTCCTCTTCCCCTCGTCCCAGTTCCCGCGCGAGCTGGCGGTGAATCCCTCAAACTCCTTTACCGAGATCTTCATCCCTCGATCGCTGTTGCGCTCTTGAAAACGAGCCAGGCGTACGTGGATTCGGGAGAAGAATATCGCTCACGATATATATATATATATATATAAAAGAAAGTGCGAAAAGGGAATTGCGAGCAGCGCAACAGATATATATATATATATATATATATATATATATATATATATATATATATATATAGATATGTGTGTATATATATATATATATATATATATATATATGTATATATATACGGTGCAGAGATCGTTTGCTTCTATATACAGCCGGCACGGCGCTAGATATGCATACGCGCGCCGCGGACGAAGGTGTTCCGCGTTCCTGGTACTACTCATGCGCGCGGGAACATTGCGGCGGGCACACGTAGTCGGCTTGCGAGCGAACAAATTGCCGAGTTTGTAGATCCCTCTGTTGTATATATAAAAAACGATAGGAATGAAATGGAAGAGAAAGAGGGGGAGGCGGTAAAAGGAGAATTGTCGATAACTGTGTACAACGCAAACGGCAGAAAGAAATGGGGGGGACTGGCTTTCGGGCGAATATAAGCGAATATAAGAAATAGTTGCGCGCACCGGGTTTCTACAGCATACGCAGAAGGAATGAGAAACGAGGAGGGGGGTGCCGAACGCTCTTATCTCTCATTTTCTACCTCTCTTTCTCTTTGAATGCAGTTAAAAATCATAAGTACCAAGGAATATTTGTGATTCTGAACCTCCTCCGAGAGGAAAGAGTCACCTGGATCGATATTGTGTCCCTTACAAGAAGAATCCGAAACAAAGTTACAAATTTCGAGGATACAAAGCATCCTCCATCGTATCAACTCTCGCTGTCTTGCACCGTTATGTTCCATATATATATGCGTGTGCGTGCGTGTGTGTGTGTGTGTGTATGTGTGTGTGTGTGTGTAATTAAATGTAACGAATTGTCGACCTTAACGAAAGTAAATCAATTATTTCTAGTGTATAGAGTGCCAGCGCTTTCTTTTTTTGTTGGATAAACCTTCCTCAAAAAATAAGAATATATTATATAGATATTTGATGGTAAGTGTTCTCTTAGAATTGGATAAAATGTATATAAATCAATCTCGAAAATAGGTTGAGCCTATTCGCGTGCAAAATTCGAATTGAAAAGATTTTTTGCAACTCAGTTTAGCTGTCATAATTTAAAGGTAAGTATCCAAAGAAGTGGGGCCTAAGATCAGGAAATGTCGTAGTTGCCTATCTACGATACATCAAACGGTTTCAGTGCGGAGCGCGAATCAAGTTTTCATACGGATTCTACATCTGCGTAGTGCATAATGCCATACACGCTTAGGTATACTTTCGCACAATTTACATTTATGACTATTGTTATACGTTTTATACATTGAAAAGTTGAAAAAATCTGTAGTCTACAGAACGACCTTGTTAATGATGTACGTTTCGTGATGTATCTCTTTATCGATAACATGAGATGTAATTATGCACTTCTCTCGATAATTTGCAATATTCTAGCGTCAATAATAAATGTAAGTTTTACATAATTTAGAAGAAAAAAAATTTTTAACATGAATTTTTCAAAAATTGAATTTGACTTATCAGGTCTAAAGCTGATCAGCTCTACATTTATTATGAATTATCGGCTATGCAGATGCAGTAATACAATGTGGAACGCGCCAGACAAGAAAAACACCCAGGCGGCCAGATTAAATAATGTCAAGTTTGTAAGCGAAGCATGAGAAAGATTTAACGTTTTGCATTCAAGACCTAGTAAAAATAGCACCATTGTTCTATCCATCAGTTTCTTCGAATAGATAACAAAATACATATATACCCTTGCATACGCAATCTTAATGCAATAACCATACGACCGCTCCAACACACGTAGCCTTGGATATGAATCCTTAACAGAAAGAAGAGGCAGAAGAATGGAAGAAGGAGGTATAGAGGCAGGGGGAATCAGTCGAGCGACGCTGGAAATTATGATAAATTTCCGCAATTACGTCAGCTTCGCGCGCTCACGATGATCGGAAGGAACACCCGGGACGGAGAAGGGAACGAGTCGAGGGCGCGAGACCCCCGGTGATGCTCTACCGCGCGCGCATATATATATATATATATATATATTTGCGTCGTTAATCAATAGTAATTGGAATTGAAACGGTGACCTACAAGCTGGCAGTGCAACGGCCAAGTAAGCCCGGCTTCGCGGCTAAATTAACGTATTTCCTTTATATATACCTGAAACACCGTTCCTCTTGCTCTCTCTTTTCGCATTCTCTTTCCTCTCTTTGTTTCTCGCGAAGAACATCTGGCGCATTCTTCCCCTCCCCCGGCGATACTATATGCGCGTGGCTTATCTCTTTGACGCGCGTGCGCGCGTACGCGAGTTACGGAAGACGAACGAGGCAAAAGGGAGAAAGAGGGAGAGGTTCGCTAGGTAGATCCCCGTACTTGCGACTATTCCCCCCGCCCTCTCTCTCTCTCTCTCTCTCTCTCTCTCTCTCTCTCTCTCTCCCTCCCTCACTCTCACCGCTGATTTGCGGGCAAAGCCGACGACAACGAGGACGGGGACGACGAAGTGGCGGTGGAGGACGAGGAGGATGACGGAAGGAGCTCTTCTGTCTTATTATATATTGAAAAGGGAGACCGGCTTGTAAATTAATTTGCTTCAAGCATTATGGGAGAGTTACCGCGACGTTTATTGCATTCCGCCAGCTCCCTCTCTTCCAGTCCCGGTGCGCAACGCACTCGAGTGCAATTAATTGATACGGCTCACCTCAATTTCCCCCTACCTCACAGCGGATAATATCATCAAACACCTCGGAAGTAGTCGCAGTTACAGCCGTAAAGAAAAGTACTAATATATTGATCCACCCCCACCCCCCGCGGCCATCACTCTATGCTACCCTAACGATTGCAGATAGTTACAAACTTCGGATATTCGCACGCTGCTTTGCCTCTCTTTTGCGGTATGAGCCATGATCTTCAGAGATTATCGGTATGCACGTGAGATTCTGAACGAGTTCGATATTTGATCTGTCGATAAAAAAGAGAGGAGGAATTTCATGTTTTCTTTGTAAAACCAAATGAAAAATTTTCAATCTTAAACATAGAATCATATAAAATAAAAATGGTAAAAAGAAGATCAACTATAATTTTTATTTATGTTGACGCTCGAATGAATTTAATCGTGAAAACATTTTTAAATAAAAGAGAAATACTAGGACATATCGTGGAAATCGTTCTGTAAAACATGATAAATTCGGTATGTTTGTGCTGAATTAATTATGAATGTAAATTGTTATAGTCTGTTGAGATGTTTAATGAAATATTGAATAAAAACTGTATAATAAAATTTTTTAATGTGTAAAAGGAATATGGATATAGTAAATAAAAATAAGCTTATGGTCGCTGAAACCGTTATCGAAATTAACAATAATATTTGCGTACTAATAATTAGAAATATTCTAGGCATAGTAAGGTAAATAAAATGTAAAAAAATGAGTTTCTGCACGATCTTATCCTTCTGCGTCATAATAATTTTACAATGCGCCACTGTCATAGACAACAAAATGATTAATTTTGTACGTCAATGCTATGCCTTTGATATACTTCGTAGCTATTCGATGATTTCGGCGCAACTTTATCGTCAGAATGTTTTACCTCAATTACCCGTATTACTTATCCCTTCGTAAAACTATATAATTTATTCCCGTACCTCTTAATTCCAAATAAATCGCATATCTACCTTGCTCCTCCGTTCCCAGCTGCCGCTCGTGTGTTATTACCCCCCTCCCCCCCCCATTCCTATTTCGTCGATCATGCATACACATCGGCGAGCTCCCGTGCGCGCGGCCTGCGATTCGTCATACCTGCGGGGCGGGGGGGGGGTGGAAGATAGCGCGGGAGTCGAGGGAACGAGGGATGATTCCCCCGTTATTGTCGGCATCGCCGCCGAGGGAATTCGCCCCAAAACCACCGTGCGGCGAACGATCTTCCCTCCCGCGGGTATTTCCTATATGTGCGCGGGGAGGGAGGGAGACACTCGGTCACGAGCGGCACGCTTCCCTCGTTCCGCTTTCGGCTGAGTCTCCCACAGGGCCACGGAATCCCTGGCGCGCCGTCCACCTAATTGTTCGGCTCTCGACGGCGGAGAAAGAATCGGCAGCGGGGTGTACTTGTGTGTGTGTGTGTGTGTGTGTGTGTGTAGGTGGGCTGGAGGGGGGGGGCGAGGGGCAGGCAGAGGCGGCAGGCTCCGTTAGAACGACTGACGCGGCTCTGCGGAGCCATTCGACCGGTGTGCCAGGGACGTTAAGGCTGCGCTCCCCGTCCCCCTCTCTCTTTATCCCTCTGTGTTATTGGCCCGTAAAGCCACCTAACGAATGCATCGCCCGCGGCACCGCGAACAGCTGAACAATTTCAGGATATGCAGCCGCATCGGTCCTGCGCGCGAGTAGGTCGAGCGGGCGTGCGAGCGAGCAAGCGCCGGCGCGATATTTAACGGCGCGTGGCAGTTCGCGAACCGGTATAGGTGTCCGTCGGATATATTGTACTGTTAGCGGGAGGCGCCCCGAACTACCTATATGTATATAAAGTACGCGCGTGCGTCGTGCGCGCATATACATATGCTTAAGGCGCACGAGCGCCAGCTTCCTTTCTTCCTCTCTTTCTTACTCGCCCCCCCCCTCTCTCTCTCTCTCTCACCTCTTCGTTCCGTCTTCATGCGCGTGCGGCCCTCTTCGCCGGGGACTCCTAGGGCCGACGGAGATGCATTACGGGCGCCTATATATACACGCTGTATATACAGCTATCAACTCAATATATATACTCTATACAATTAAGTAAGTGAATTTTTCACTTTTTATTAGTTTCGATACTTTCAGTACTCATGAGCAATTCTACCTTCAGCCAATAGCCGTCGCTGACGATCAAGATTTTTATAGTATTTGCGATTTACACAGTAGTTTCATAATGTATTCTTTACCCTATAGCTTTCTACGTACATACAGATTAATTCGGATGCATATAATAACCTCCAGCATCTCTGATCGTCTTAATAATAAGGAATCTTGTTATTGGAATCAATGTTCTTCTATTTTAGGCAACTCAAGCAAAAAGTGAACCTGCTGTCCTTCCATATCAACTTGCAATACATATTAATTATACGTCCTATTCTTATCAACATATGTGATAAGAGCAATGTAATTAGCTAGACTGTTTGTTTTATGTTATGATTACAGCATCATCTATGAAAAGTGGACTTCTCTCCAAAGTACTTTGAAAACACAATAGTTTCTTCATCAATTCTTTACAATATTTCTTTCGTATTTTTCACAATTTTGCGGTTTATTTTTATGGTTTACAAGTCCATATTCTGACCGACGAACCCAATCGATAATATCGATGAAAATATGGTTTTAGATAGTAGATAGCTATTGATTCCTCAAGTGCTGTAGTAACATCATTACCAATACGTACTATTTCCTTTTTAAGTACTTTATAAACATTTTATTTATGTATATTATATATATGTATATATATATTCTTATCTGAAGAATTCTGAACTGTACAAATCAGAGGTAATAATCTTTTATTACGTACGAGATATTAGCTTATTTGATTTTAGTGAGTATATATACGGAGCAATAGATAGCTTAAGTTCATAACTCGTATTTACAGTCCTTGGTCGAACAAAATATATATATATATATATATATATATATATATATATATATATATATACGAACCGTAAATATTATGCATCGATATATTAAGTTGCAGATGTTAGGAGAAGACGGCTTACAGCACAACAACGTGTAATGCAGATAAACGCCACATTGTCTTCCGGCCCGCGCTAGAGGATGAGTCTGCAGACTTAAACTCCTTTCTAGCTCGTTTATTTTTTCTTCTCCTTCTTCTTTAATATTCTTTTTTTCTTTCTTTTTTTTTGTATGCAAAAACATAAACGCGAGAGAAATATGCTTGGTGTTTACGGCTGATTGTTAATACGCCTTAGCGAGCGTCGTTCTCGCCCCGCGCGCATAACTCTCTTGTTCCCGAGCGCAACGCATGTACCGCCAGTCGGGATATATATATACATATATATATATATGTATGTATGTATTTGTATGTATATATGTATGTATGTATGTATGTATGTATGCATGTATGCATATATATTATTCGTAATTGTTACAATTCCCAATGGCCCATTGTTCATTTTCCAGATTATCTCGGCTGGGTCATTAATCAAGGAAAACCTTCGTAAATTTTCCTTAGTAATTCCAGCCATCGTTATTATGAAACAGAACTGCGAATTGAATATATATTAGAAGTTTGAATTGAGTGTTATAAAGCTTACAATTTTTGGTTCCGAGCAAAATTCTTAATTAGACTATTGTATTCTTAACCCAACAAATATGTTAATAAATAATAGATAATCTTTATATATCTTTGCATTAACAATATTTCGAAGACTACAAGAATAACATAATTAATCATATCCTGGATAATGAAAATTATAATTGAAGATCGTCGTATTTATGTTTATATTGTTAAACAATTTATTATGATTTGGATCTTCGCGCCATCGGGTAAAGAGAGCGTCAAGAATCGTGACCATTTTGAAAGGATAATGAAGTTCGGCTTGTGTTTACGATGTGCATATTAAGTAACTCGTCTTAGCAAATTCAAAGGGTTTAATAAATTTTATCTTGAACATGATTCGTACAAAGCGCATTCGGGGAACGCCTTGTTCTTAGAAGGTAACGGCTATGACGAGCTCATTAAATAGGAAATTTTAATTATATTCAAATTTTATTTCGGCATTGTGCACAAACATTTTTGCACTTTGTATATAAATATATTCGAATATTCATTCATTCATTCTACGTTAAATAATTGTATTAGATATCAACTGTAGTCTTTATATCTATACTTCCTTTACACATATAACGCCCGCGCTTAAAATCAACTTTGATATTTGAAAGTAATCTTTCTATCAGTAAATTAAAAACTTTTAAATGAACACCTCACTTAGACCATCTAATATAAAATATATAATAGATTTGGATCAAAAATAATTAATAAATCTACACTAAGGAATTTATATTGTTCTAAGACAAGTATTCATCCATCTGGAATAAAATCATTACTTACAAACAATTTACAAAAATAATTCATGATAGTCATATATAATACTGAATGTTTTGTTAAATATCATGTTGCAGTGCTAACTGGAAACAAGAATACAAAAAAATACCATGGACATCATTGGCATCCTTTGGAAAAGTATGCACACCGCGCTCTAAATCGAAATATTATCGACGCTAGTTCGTAGAAAATCAACCAAGTTATATCTATATGTAAAGTATGATTTGAAATTCTTTAGCTTCACTCTGAAACATAATCTATTGTAATATCAAGGCTCATTATCGACTCTTCGAATGGTTATTACAATTTCATTCCAATAACAAATTCATCTTAACTTGAGATATTCTGGTTATTTCTTTAAGAATTGATAGGTAGACTTAGCGCTCACCGTTCAAAATAGTCTAATCGTGAACTTAATAAACTTATTAGAAGCTTAAAATTAGTAATTCTGCTTATGTTGACATGGAATTGATAAAACTAAGAATAATTTTTCTCGATCATACGAGTTATAAACGAATGAAATAAAAAGAAACGAATGAAATCAGAAATTTAGACTCAAAAACATTCGAAGTTAAAACATTAAATTATAATTCATTTTGTTAATTAATAAGAATCTCACTGCCCTTTCATCAAAAATGTTATTCATCTGTAAAGTTGGGCACTGTCTGTCACCATGATTATCTTACTTGTTAAAAAAATTTTAAGAACGACATTGAATTATTGAATTTAATAGTTTATTGTATTACAGACAAATATCATTGCTAGTAATTGTTTTAGGAAAAACTCCTTCGAGGATAAAAATTACACAAATTAATTATTAGTTTTTGGGCTAAATGTGGTAATTATCAAAACAAATGGAAAATGATGATGAAAATCGAAAAGATCCGTTTTTTGGATAAAAATATGTGAAAAACTCCTTTGTAAACTCCTTGTTACGTTGTTCCAAAATAGAAGGTTAACCCCGGAAGAAAGAGCATCACGTGATATAATCGCCGACCCGTGGGCGCTCGCACGAAACTAACTGAAAATGTTGCTGTCGCTATCACGACAGTATCATGCGACCACGAGAGAGAGAGAGAGAGAGAGAGAGAGAGAGAGAGAGAGAGAGAGAGAGAGAGTGTAAAACAATTTCTTCGGACGTTTTCTTGTACAATGCAGCACCGCAAGACAGCGCTCTCTCTCTCTCTCTCTCTCTTTCTCTCTTTCTCTCTTTCTCTCCCTTTCTCTTTATTCCTTCTCACTCCTTGCGGTCGCCGCACGACGTGCATTATATGCTCGATCCGCCGAAATTCCTCTAAAAGTGCGCTCATGGCTTACGCGACGGAAAGAGAGGTGGGAGGGAGCGTAGTGGAAAGAGACCGGTCTCAAGGAGGGTCTTTTAATAAGGTCGAGCCGCGAGCGTCAACCTCAAGCGGTAATCTGATTCGCATCGTACAGTTCGCGGTTCTCGGTGTACACTCCGAATTACATTCACGGTGCATTGTCGGTCGCATTTCTCTCTCTCTCTCTCTCTCTCTCTCTCTCTCTCTCTCTCTCTCTCTCTATCTCTGTCTTTCTCTCTTTCTTTCTTTCGGCGCACATTCCGCATTGTGCAGTGCACCGTACATCGGTGCGGGGGAAAATACCACCCGCCAACTAATTGGACATTCGAGCGGTACGCGATCATGTCTCATCTGCCTTATACTCACGAAAATCAAGTAAGTAAATATCTATACTTACCTGAAGTTCATGTTTACTTATTACAAAAATTTAAATTCTTTAACGTATGATTAATATAGAATTGTTTATCTCACGAGGAAAAAAGGCGATATAATGATTACATGAAAATATACTTGTTATAAATGAAGAATTATAATTCAAAAAAGCTTAAAAAATTTATTATTCAATGAGATTAATGTTTTTGAGATTAAAAATAATATGTATATAAAATATAATAAATAAAAAATAATATATATATAACGTATTCGAAAATTGTTCATCGCCATCTAGTGAGAAATAATACAATTGACTTGAGAAAGATTTAGAGAACGTGAAGTATGCATTTTAGTGTGTTTAAAATAATTTTCCAATTCCACGTAGTAAAGTTAAAAAATTATTAAATAAACATCCATTCATTGCTTTATAAGATATATCAAGTTATTTTTATAGCTACTCCTACAAGTTAAATTGTCATTTATTTAATTTTATACGTAATATAGTGAAAAAAGCCTCATATGCATGCATGCATGTATTTATGTATATATATATAATTCCCATGTAACTCGTCAAATGGCACTTCTAGGGGGCCCTTGATTTCAACCCGTTGTCGAGCAGAGGCGCTGCTTTCGTCTGTCGGCTCATGGATGCGCGCGCGGGAGCCCGAGCGATTCCCATAGACGCCGCTAGTTCTACATAAGATTATACCCGGACGCGCGCTCGCTTGTATTTTAACGCTCCCTCATCTCCGATGCGCGTATGGCCGTACAGCGCCCTGAAATAACGAACGACGAATAAGGAAGTAAAAAATTCACACGTTCGCCCGATGGAGTTATAGGCGCTCGAAATCTCTCTGAACATAGATGTATTGTAAAAAAAAAAAAGAAAATTCGAGGCTAGGCATATTATGAGGGACGATTAAACTATAAATGAGCGATAATTTTACATTATTGTTAATTTGAATTTGTCGTTCCAAAGATGCGCAAGATGGCGAGAATATATAAATGTGCTCTCCGTATTAACCAGCAATTCAACGAGACGTCTAAACTGGCGATTATATATTGGCGAATCGAATATTCATTTGTCATCATCGTGACAAATGCTTAACAATTCGACATTGGAGCATTACTTGGCATTTTGGCCGGGACAGAAAAATTACAAACTTCGTATTTCTCTTATTGAGATCGAGGAAAGTTTTCGTTAACTCAATCCGACTCTGTCGATCCGATTAAACAATGTCGTGCACATTTTCAAAAAACTACTGCACCGATAATTGCACGTTAAAACATCTGGATAGACTAGACTATTAATGCCAAATAAAGAACAAACAGCTCTCATTGGTTATTATACAACATACAAGAGAAACAACTGAATTAGTAAAAATTCAGAATTACCTGCCTATAGTAAAGGGGTCGTGGATATTGTTGTAGTTCCGCTGAAAACAATTTCTTCGCATAATTCAGTAAACAGAGTTTGATTTAGGAAATCTGACGTTTGTAAAATATAATGGGAATGCAAACCTTCTTATCGTTCCAAAAATCCAGGAAGATGCATAATACGAACGCGGACTTATATCATGTTGGTGCAGATAATGCCAAGTAATTTAATAAGGACGATCTACAGTGAGCCATCAGCTCTCATTACAAGGAAAAACTAATGCGTACGAGAAAAACATTGCTAATATTTTTATTTTTCGAAATGGGTCGCATGCACGGAAACATTTAAAATAATATTTTCGCACTCATCGCACAGAGACACTACTAATACTCCCATACATTTAACAATCTCAGGTTACATAGCTCTTTCCAAATATTATTTCTAAAAGCACTGAACAAGCGGCTCTATTATTAAGAAGTTCTATAACTGTTTTCACAGTTTGTTCTTCTGTTTTTGACACGATGAAAGCACGGGGAAGAAAATACAAAGCAAGAAGAAAAGGGCGACTTTTAAACCAGGCCGACATTAAAAATATAAGACGGACAGGATAACTCAAACTCAGAAACATAGAAAGGACACAGTAAAACAAAGAAACATAGATTGAGAGGGGGAACTACGTGTACTGATACGAGGTAAGCAGAGACAAGACGAAGAACGCGCTTCAGGGGATGAAGTGCGTTCGCGGCCGTCTCTGCGCGCGCGCGCGCGCGTTGAAGTTGGGAACGAGCCACGCGTTTTACGATATTTACGGTGGCTTAACCATACACACGCGCGCGCGCGCGCCCAAGCGAGATACTCGAATTTACCGGTCACGCGCGATTTTTCCGAGTTTCGCGAGACATTATATAGGAATTATTGAGAATATATTATTATACACCTGATTATGTCAAGTATGCACAAGATGTGCGCATGATTCTCTGTATGCATTAAATAAATCGATGAAAATAAGATTTTCATTCGGGTAGTTTATGAAGCAGAAAAATGTGTTAGTAAATTTGAATTATTCGTCATGTATATATATATTCATCCAAGCCTTTTGCATATAAAAGAAACTCCATATTTTTACCTGAATTTTTACACGTGCAAGAACGAAAGCTCTAGGCGGATGAAATCTTGATATTGACTCAAGAACTCGCGGAAAAAAGCTTTGAACCACATTAGTATCTACATTACACCGAGCAGGAACTCGTCCATATAGTCAAAGGTGGCAATTTCATTGAATCGAAAAAGTGAATCCCCACAATCGGGCTGGAAAAACACATCGCTAAGAACGAATGGCGAAAGAGGAATGGTGAAATATTATATATTATAGACACGAGGGCAGCATGGAAAGGAGCGTCGTCTGCGCGAGCGCGATAAAATTAGATTACAAGCAAAGAATGTGATATTCCATTTTCCATCCCCCTTTAAAGCACACTGACATAAAAAATCCCGTGCTCGCGGCAAATCGCATCCGCAATTTATTCGGGTAGTGAGTTGATTGCCGTAAAAAAGGAGGAGAGAGAAGACGAGCGAAGCTAAAAAGCAGCGGCAGCAGCAGAGGAGGCGGCGGCGGCGGCGGCGGCGGCGGTGGGGCAAGAGAGAATGAGCCAGAAAAGAAGAAAAGACGACGCAGAAGACGAAGAAGATGAAGACGAAGAAGAAGGTGGATGGAAGACAGCAGAACGGGGAAGGCGAGCGGAACGCGGGAGAGGAGAGGAGGGGGCGCGCAACATGCACGAAAGTGAGAGGGCCGTTAGCATATATAAAGCGAGCGAGAGAGAGAGTGTTGCAAGTCCTCCGGGCCCGGAGTCACTGTTGCGCGTCCGCCGGCGAGCGAGCGAGCGAGCGACGTGTGGATGGCGCTCAAACCCAGCTAAGGTCAACGTACACACAGCCGCGGCGATGACTCGCTACTCCACTATGCCACTCGCGCGCCCCTCCCTCCCCCACCCTCTTAAGGCCGTAGTAAATGAATGCAAGCGCGTGAATATGTTCAGGGGTGGCTGGAGGAATAGAGGAGGGGGAGGGGGGTGCACGTAAAATAACAGACACACGCTGGAATCGCGAGCTCTCTTAGCGCGGATATCGCACTCGAAATCCGTCACCGTTATCGTACCCTACCCTCAACCAGACACGACGACGAAGACGACGACGACGGGTCACACGGACCACTGTTCACCTCGAATCCCAAATCCTCGTACTTTGTATCGTAGCGAATATGAAAAATGCATACATATCCGAGAAAAGTTCGTTATTTTGCTGTGCTAAGGAAAGCGTTAAAAAAAGAAAAACGATATATATATATGCATACTAACAATAACACGGAAGAACGAAAAAGCGCTCAAATGTATAAAAAATATTTCTATATATATAGAGCCTGTATAATCGAAATTCGCAAAAAGCAATCACGAACATCGCAGCTTCGCGGTCAAGCTGGCTTTTAAATAAGTATACACTTCAGGAATACGGGCATATAAATCGCAATTTCTTGCGGCGGCAGAGCGCTGGTGTGGCACAACTTCGCCATGGGAGCGAAAACACTTCAAATGCCACCCCCCTCCCCCCGGCTGATCGATGATGTGGACTTTGAAACCGTTTGCGGAATACCCCGCATAGAGAATTAAAGGAGCAGAAAAAACAAACAAATCCAAGGATACGCTTATAAGTTTATGTCCGCGAGGCTCGAACGTTATAAGCATATACTCCAGTGCTCGTATCATCGGCAGTTAAACAAACATTATATCGCACGTCGGCGTTGCAAGCAGATCCTTGAATATCTAGCTATCGAAAGGAAGTAGTGTCCCTTTCATTCGAAGTAAGGATAAAAAGGCGCGGGGAGGCCGTTCGCACGAACATAACCCTTAATGATCGCGCGTACCTATTGCGCACATTGATGAGCTATACGCGGCGTGCTGCTTTTTAGCCCTCCCCCCCCCCTCCCGCCTCCCCAGCATGTTCTCTCGCCACTTGTAAACACGGCAGCCCCGCGCACGCGGGCAATTCGCGTCACGCTCGCTTTGCTCTTTTCTTTATGTGCATACGTGAGCGTTGCGCGTTGTGCTGGCCCCCACTCCTGGCCGCCCACCAACGCGCCATTGCCGCTCGGTGGATATATCATACCACTACACGCGCGCGGGCGCGGGAGCTCGGCCGAGGAATTAATGAAAATTAAGTAATCAGCTTTCTTTCCCGAGCGTTCGTGATGCCCCCCCCCCCATCTGTACACGTTATTCGTTTCTTGTCCTCTGCAACACACACACGTGCGCGCGCACGCACGCGCGCGCGGACACGTGTGTCCCCCCGTTTGTTTTGTTCTTTTTTTTTCGTTTATCTTTGTTTTTCATTTTTCTTCTTTTCCTTTCGTCGTTTTGGCTTTTTAAGCCGGCCGCGACTCCTTGTGCCTGGCCGTATGTGTTTTAATCAAGTCTAAGCGTATAAGTATAGTTAATAACTTTTGCGAGTCAGCACAATGACCGCGCGAGAGGTCGCATTCTCAAACGGTGTAGCATATATATATATATATATATATATATATATATATATATATATATATACCGTCTGACTCGTTTGAAAGTTTGCCGTTGAAGGCAGTATAATGAAAACAGAATGGGAGTAGTTTAAATAAATTGCTTTTTTTACTTTATATTTTGCATCGATTTGTTACGTGTTGTTCAATTTTCGTAGCAAAATTTATTTTAGAAATTTGATTCGTTATTTTCTCGTCATTTTGAAAAGCTTAATGCTATGGCTGATGAAAACCTTCTGCCTCTACTGATTCGCAAAGTTTTACCAATTCGAAGTATTTGAAATTCTGTATGCACTTTTTGTCGTAATTAATGCAATAGATTTTCTATCTTTCTTTTTTTTATACTTTTTCAATCAAGTGGAAAACATTACTTTGAAAAAAAAATTAATGATTTTCTGCTTCGTTGAATGCGCTCAGCGGATCGCTCTTTTCTTATAGCTTTTTTTCATTTCGTTCTCGAAGTTTTTGTCAAACAAAATTTGAAAGGTCTGAATCCAAAATTTCAAAGAAGTTTTTCTCAAAGTTCCTAATCCTTTGTTGATGGTTTTAAAAAAACATTCTCAATATTTTTACGTACAATTATTTTACAATTATGCAACTATAAAAAAGTACACTATTGAAGCGTTGTCAAATCTATGTTTATTAACATTTTCTGACTACCTACGAATTAAATACAAATCGAAACATAGGTGAATTTTTGAATTTCCATTTAACTTACTTTTTTCTGCACATTTCAAAATATGTTCATTTCTCAGGAAAGCTTCAAACGAGTTATGATAATTGAGTTAAAATATACAAACATAATCCATCGCGTTCAATAATGTTGTCAATTGTCGAAATTCAGATAGTCGAATTTATTTAGTTATGTTTGACAATATTTCGTAACAAAACATATCTGCACGTATCTGCTTATGTGGCTACAAAATCTAAAATGCAATAATTTTTATTATTCCCGGAACATTTTATAATAAATTATTTTAATTAGTTCTTGTGTTGGTCGAAACATGGTGGTTAGAGCATTTACCGCAAGCTCTGTTCTTTTATGGGGAAAACTAGACGCTACGTACTTCAACGACATAGTAAAATAGTTGGCATCGTACGACTGAAATTCTTCTCTCAATCTCCACCGCTACATCCGAATCACTGTTGATTTAGCTATGCATCTGAATGCTGTTAGCCCGCGCACGCATAGAAGGAAGTTACTATTTGTTTTTTGCTGTTTTTTTTTTTTGTTTTAATTTCAACAGGTGGCTAAGTGTCTCACTTGATCGCCCTTGCAGGTGGCGCGTGGAGGCGCCGATGCGATGCGCTGACAGTGACAGACACTCAAAATACGTCCGCGCGTTACGAAATTTTCGGAGTCATTTTCCAAGGCATGAATTCCAAGAGTTCATTACCCGCTATAAGTAAGGAATTGGTTTTTAACTTAACAGAGCCAACTGTAACGCACAGGTTTATCGGCAAATCTGTCGCGTACTATAGCCAACGTTTGGTGAACACGACGGCACACGGCTTGAAAAACTATAAAGAATGGATTTGTAACAAACAGTACGTGTGCGATATATATATATATATATATATATATATATATATATATATATATATATATATATTGACTGTTGTAGCACATTGAGAGTTTCTCTGGAATTAGACTGCCGCGAACGAAGCTGCAACAGAGCCAGGTACACATGCATACCCAGAATTCTCGTCGCGAATCTTTAAAAAATCTAAGCGAGTCTCGGAAAAATTCAACTAATGGCGCAGAATTATGGCCCAGCAGTCGTACATACTTTCAGCATGCGCAAACTATGCAAATCCAAGCAGCTCCTCCCCTGTTCTCTCCCTTTTCCTCTCCAATAACTGTCCCTATGTATATATATATATATACATAAGACGTATATGTATATAAGTCTCTCTTTCTCTCCTGGCTTCTTCGGCCGGGGCTTCTCACGCTATTTCTCGAGCACGTTTTTTGCGCTGCCCCTCCCCCCCCCACACGCGCTGATGCAGCGGCAGTGGCGCGGCAGCTCTCGCTATTAAAAGAGGTACCGCCGCCGCTGCCGAGCGCATCTCAGCGCTGCCGCAGCTGCGCAACATCAGCCCCCCGCGCGCGATTGAGCAATTTGTACGCGGAGCGCGAGAGTATAGCGCGCTCCGGGCCAGTATATATATATATATATATATATGAGGTTCGCGAAACATTCCGCGCGTCGGGGGACGACACTATTTTTCATCCTAAGCGCGGCCTATATGGAGGAGCAGCTATGCACAACCCAAGCGTGCGCTCTCTCTCTCTCTCTCTCTCTCTCTCTCTCTCTCTCTCTCTCCTCTGTTTCCCGGGAGAGTTTACCGCGCGCGTTTTGCGGTACTTTTATATCATTTTACGAGGGGGGTAGTAGGCGGGGCGGACCCGGGGCTCTTTTACGAGAGTCCGCAGAGAGGGTGGGAGAGGGGAAGGGGGACCCAGCGCATAATGAGCGCGCGATGCATTGCCCTTTGTGCAGATCTCCCCTCCCCCCATTCCCATACACAACTTCCTATATTTCGCCGGGCTTCTCGCTGAGCCTCGCTATATTACGTGACGAGCGTGCTTGACGGGCCATCGTTTACCGACGTGGCGCTCCGTTTCGGTTATGTATTAGGCCGGTTCCACGCGGAGGTGCTCATTACTTTTTACTTATCACATATACATATATGTATTGCATATATGCATTATAGCATGTATATGTATCATAGTCACCGTTATTTATCATACACACACCGACACACATATACAGATGCACGCCAAATTAATTATCCTTCCATGATTCCTATCAATCCTCGCCGAATAATAGTTTTAAAAATTGCACATAACTGCTAACGCTCCTAATGATTAAATTGCGGAGGTAGGCCACTGAGAGTTGTATATTTTAGAAAATCCGAACACATGTTAATGAACCGTACAATGAATTTGTTTTACATATTTAAAAAAATTACAAAAAAAAAATGATTTTCCAACAGTTATAAGTACAACGTAATATGACATTTAACTGGAAAAAGACATACGTTAATTCTTAGCAAAATTTCTATCATTTTCTACGTATTTTGATAATTGTTATTGTAATTGATACTTGTAATTGATGTTTACATTAATTTATATAATGGTATATTTAGTAGACTTTGACCGGGGTATTCTTGTATTTTTTATTTTTATCGGACCAAGCCCGTCGTTACCTTCGCTTAACTCTCCTAAGCTGACAGAATTCAATATTGAATATTCAAGTTATTTGGTCAATGAGCATTAAGAAGTAAACAACACCACTCGACGAAGAATTGTCTTGACGAGACAACGATCAATTTTTTATAAAGAATTATTAAAAATTTAATTTTTTTTATACAGTTATGGACAAAACCAAACGTTGTGTCTATAACTATTACTTATACATTATTAAAAATAGGATTATTATTACTATTCAGAAATTATGGTTGGAGAGTCCTTATTGAATTCTACTGAAATCAAATAGAAATCGATTCACAGTTTATAGATTTTTTACTTTGATTATCACGAGTTTCATATTGCTTATTCAACCCATATTAGTTGCATTATTCGGTTTTTAACTGAGAAAATCTAATTTAAATTCATATAGTTTGCACTGAACACTAGTTGGATTTCATCTGAATATTTATTAATCTTTTAATCTTTAAATCTATAGATTTGATATTCAGTTTTGATATACTGTCTCTAGATAGACGCATCGATAGTATGTAAAGTATAATGCATGTAAAGTAAGTGCAATAAACACTATTTTGACAATTAAAGAAACGAATAAAAAAATAAAAAATTATTTTACTTTTCGATTATTATTCCGATTTGATAATTTTGTTCAAAGATAAATTATAAAATCATAGTAGGTTATGAAAAACTTCTCGAAATATTGTATGTTTCAACATAATATTAACAATAACAGTGGTCTTAACCCAATAGTCTAATTAAATTATTAAAAAAAGAAAAACTTGTAAAAATGATGCTCAATATCGCCTTGGGGAAACCCTTGAAGCAGCAGCAGCAGCAGCAGCAGCAGCATCGTGCACTAGGCTCGCATTTTCTTTTTCGATCATTCGCGTAAGTGCTTCCTATTATATAATTTTCGCTATAAATAATTTAACAGTATATATCTTTCTTGCGTAGTTACAGAAATTAAGTTTACATCCGAGCTTGCATAAATTATGTAACGCAGGCTCGCTCGTAACCTCATCTTATTTATGATCATTGTAGCCTACGTCGAAAGCGGGGAAGAGGAGCGATGCTGAAAAAAAAACTGGCTACTCACGTCCGTATAAAGCCACAGGAGGCGTAAACGATAATTACGCGAAACACCGTCAATTAGCCCCGAAATAAGCCGTGGGGGGGGGGGCGCACGGTTGAGTTCGGGGAGATCGCGAATATATCGGATGTCGCGAGAGACGACGCGACGATAAGAAAGAGCTGTTCGGAAAGCCCGCGGACCCGTCGTGCCCGAGCCAACGGCAAGGGCGCAATTGAAAAAAAAAAAGTAGAGGACTCCTCTTCCGCGGTATGGGGGCAGCGAACCACCCGCCCCGGCCGCCCTCGTGGAACCGCATGAATACCCGTATATTTCCGCAGTGCGGTCTCTGGGAGTGGGGGGGGAGGGGCGAGGGGGCTCGCCGAGATCGCGAACCACCGCATCGACGCGCGCGAGCAGGCGCGCAACGAGGAAATCAATCCGGAGAACTATGTGTGATTTACGTTTACGATGTATACTTACAATCGCGGTAAGCGGCCTTGGGTGGGAAAAAAGAAAGAAGCGGGAGAGTATATTATGTACGCGTGTTTGCGTTATACGTGTCTGTGAACGGGTGAGCGCGCGTACGCGTATACGCGTTTCTCTGTATTCGAGCATCGGCCGCCGCTGGCTCGCGTCAAAATCGCTTGTTATATGTGTACACCGATCATAAATTGCAGCCCTCTGTGCATACATACATACATACATACATACATACATATATATATAGAAAAACGATGATGCATTCTTATCTGTATTCTGCGCAGAGCCGAAATACACACGCCTTGATTCGGGAGAGGGGAGAGCGAAAGAGAGAGAGAGAGAGAGAGAGAGAGAGAGAGAGAGAGAGAGAGAGAGAGAGAGAAAGAGCAGCTGATGGTTAATAAAAGTTTTTGCCCGTGCTCGGTTAATGCTGCGCATGGAGCAATTTGGCATTTATATGGATTCTTTGCGGGATCGGAAGTTTCACCGTTGTTTCGAACTAATTTTCAAAGATTTATCGAAAAATTCTGATGAAATTCCAAAGAAATCGTTCTCTCATTGTTCTGAAAATTCTTAAACGTGTTTCATCGTTTGCACATTAGAATTGTAAGAGCATTAGCGTAGACAAGTAATTGTTAATTGTAAAAAATATGCGATGCAATGAATCCGAGCGAATAATCGTTCTAAAATCTGAAATAAGATATTTTAATGTCGGAAGAAGATCTAAGATTTTTAACCTCGAAACTAATTTTCGTCTTATCGACATCGCGTATACTGGGAGATTAGGTTTCTTACTTCATTCTATACTCGGCTGCATTTTTCCCTCAATAATATGCACTTATAATGTTACCGCACTTATCTGTAAGCGCATCATTCTGAAAAATTGAACGCAGAATAATGAAATTTCACATTTACATTTTCTAGCCTCACTTTTTTCGTTGTCGTACATATAAATGGAGATGAATTTTAAAGGCCTTGAATAATCTGCACAAATATTTAGGCGGCGGAAGTAATTGAGTCTCGGAAATGCGTAAACGAGGAAACCTGCTGAAATGAAAAAAGTTATTTACAAAATATAAAAAAGGGAAAAATGATGCTTTTTCCATGGAGAAAAGTAAACCGCCCGCGTCGAAAGCGCTCATTAGCAAACCGATGAAAAAATAGACAATGGTGCAATGAACCCTAGGACTAGGTATGATCGAACCTTTAGATCTGCTCGCATAAATCAACGTAAAAATAAAGGAAGATGAAGCGGGAAAGAGCGAGGGATGGGGCAGACTAGGGGGGAAAAAGAAAGAGAAAGAGAGAGAGAGAGAGAGAGAGAGGAAAACAGTAAAAAGAAAACGATGCAGTGCTGCGCTCCCGACAGAAGTCAGGAAGCCGTGAAGAAGGGCATTTAGCGATGCGCAATAATGAAGGAGGAATCTCTTGATGTTACGTGGAAATGATACTTCGGGAGAGCGCGGAAAAGCGCTGCGGCACCCTCGGCGTTCCAGGAAAATGCCTCTGCGCTGCAGCGGCAACAGCGGTAGCAGCAACAGAAGCAGACGGCAGCAGCTCAACTCCGACGATGAAGAGGAAGAGAATGCCATTGTGCATTCAAAGTTTCCGATAAGCGCGCGCGCCTTTCGCCGCGGAGCGGAGGAACGAGAAGAAGTTCGTATAGGAGAGAAAAGAAGATAGAGCGAGAGCGAGTGAGAGAGAGAGAGAGAGAGAGAGAGAGAGAGAGCGGGGTGGGGGCAGAGGCAGGCGCAGCATCGCCAGGACAGAAACACGCGTCTACCGATTGGTAATCAGCGTCCGCGTTTCACATATACAGTTCAATTACGAGGTGTTCGCATCGACCCGCGAAAAAAGAAATGGACGAACGTACGGAAGTAAAGGAGAAACATAGAAGGAAAGAGAGAGAGAGAGAGAGAGAAGGAGAGGAGGAGAAAGAGGTTCCTGGCTCTACTCGTAAATATAATCATAGCCTGGGAAAAAGGCTGGGCGGTCGTCACGGAGGCCGCCCCGCGCCTGGACCAAACGTCCTGGCGAGTGACCATCGTCGCGTCGTTGTCGCGCGGCCGCGGCAGCGTTCTGGATATATTAAACATCCGGTGGGCGAGTTCGACTGCCCCCTCTGATATGCAATTTCGACGACCGCGATTGCAGGTTATGGGGAACAGGCCATCCAGTTCTGCCCCTCTCCTCGCGGTGAGCCAACGCTGGTGGCAGTTTATGTATATGCAAAGAGACATGATTGTGAAGTTCAAACACTGGGCACTGAATTTTAGCGAGTACCAGACCAGATACAATGAAAATATGATAAATATTTGAATGCTATTATAAGAATGATAGGAAATGAGGAAAAATTTATCGTTAATTGAAATTTCGAAGAAAAATCTGAAATAAACAATTTAGTTCAACGAAAGATCTCATATGTGATATGTTTCTGTATAACAATTTCTACACTATTCCACACAATGTCACTGCGAATACTAAATCCATTGTTTTATAAACGAAGAGCTTAACTTTCTTCAAAATTATAAAAATATACATAGTTAGATGAGCGATGAAAAAGAATCGATAGAAACTCTGTCCATGAGTTTTATCTAAAGAAGAGAGTGATCATTTTTTTTCAAATTGGATTTGAAAAAATTTCAGAACAACATTCTGGATCACGCGATAACTCGCCATCGTATTTAGATACTTCTACTGTGGAAATTATGAAAATTAAAAGTGGATAGGTTTTCATGAAAGCAAATGAATTTTTTACAAGCATCCTTTACTCTAACAAATTTTTATACTTCCAATGAAAACATTAAGAAACAAATTGTTAGAGCACCTTTATCATCTTCTGGTACATCGTTTTTCTTCGCTAAAATTGTCCTAATTAATATAATTATTTATTAAATATTGTTACACAGTTCTTGAACAATATGAATTTGACTTTTTCCTTCTAAGGTAATGGATTGGTAAGGCAATGATAAAGTTAAATAATTTAGGACAATTTACAAATTTTTAAGTTACAAATGAGTTTGAATTTGTATAAATAATTTTTTTTTCAATAAAAATATCCTAATTACCATCATAAATTTCAATAAAAAACTATTGAAACTATATCTCATCGTCATATTAAATATAAAATTTATAGGGATAACGTGAAATTTATAAAGAAACAAGTTAATAATTGATTTTTGTTTTAAAAGGAAACTGAGGTTTTTTTATACGAGTCCAGCGGTCTGATAGTCGATTGTTGAAAGCAGGAATTTCGTTATTAAATTTATGCCTTGTAAGTGAAATTCAATAAATGTGCGCTATTTTATGAAAAATGATATAATATTGTCCTCGTGCATTTTGAAAACGGAGTTTTTTACGTTAATTCAAATTCCATACGTTTATTTCTGTATAGTTCGCGAAGTATACACACGCCTATTCGTTCAAATCTCCATTTGGAAAAAAATCTAGCATCTAACAGTATTTCTGACCCTGTTAGCAAAACCTTCCTTCCTCATTGCTATTCATGGCATACTGAAAGACTGCCGAAAGGGTATCATTTCTGAACAGGAAAAATCCTTTCTTTATTTTGCGAGGTTGAGAGCTTAAAATAACATAAAGTTTACAGGTTTTGGAGTGACGCCCATGTAAATATACATAGCATTTCTCGATTTAGATTCTTTATTCGTTCGCCACAAACTAATGTACCAAAGCGTCCAAAAGCACCTTTCCACTCTAACCTAAACACGCACACGCGCGCGCTCGCACGCACGCACTGAGAATACATATTGGAATGCAGGAAAAGTACGTATATTAGGAAGCAATAAGTCATCCACTTAGTCGGCGAGGTTCCTCGACCAATGGCAACCTGCCTGACTCGCCACAGAGAGGATTGGCATATAAACGATACATAGTTATGGGAAAGGGTTGTCTGTATAGACAGACGAGACTGCCAGCACCGGCATCTATCAAGAAGGTCTATATTTACACATTGGCAAAGAAAGGCTCGTAAATACGTACCGCTCCCTTCCACCACCTCATGCACAAGACCATCGGACAATTGCACCAAGGTGTGAATATAAGGCAATAAAGTACGGGGGAGGTATGGTAGTATGAGAGAGAGAGAGAGAGAGAGAGGGGTGGTGGTCCAAAAGATCCAGGGGGCTATATGTACAAATGGTACGCCCGCGCGCTCGCTCGCTCGCCCGTCGTAATTTTCCCAGCTAGCAAGGATTATTCCTTTCTATGCGCGCGGCTCCTCTATACTTAGGCCGATCGCGCCCGCGCGCCTCTCGCTCGGTCGCCGCTTTTGTGTTTGGGACCCATCGCGGTGCCCGAGCGTCGGCGCTGCGGATACAGCGGGCGCGCAGACCCCGATTTACGGTCGCGCGTAAAACGTCCGTCGCGCGAAGCCCGGCCTCGTCTCTCTCTCTCTCTCTCTCTCTCTCTCTCTCTCTCTCTCTCTCTGTATGTATATGTGTGTGCACGGGCGATGAAGGGCCTGTCGGCGAATGATCGAATGTCTCGCCATGTTTGGCGTTGACACCCCGCACTTTCGAGTTCCGCGTTATGAGCGCGGCTTGGCTTTATTATATCCTCCTCTCCAACTGCCTCCCCGCGAACCCTGCCTCCTGTGCAAGGTCGGTAATTAGGAGCCCACTATCTCAGCCTCTCCTCTCCCCTCGAATCTCTCTCTCTCTCTCTCTCTCTCTCATGCGCGCGCTCGCTCGCCGAAGCGGCGTCGGGGACGACGAACGAGCGAGAAGAAGGATATAAGGAAGCGAAAGCGAGCAGGATCGACACGCAATCTTCTCTCTCTCTCTCTCTCTCTCTCTCTCTCTCTCTTTTCTTCCGCCTCGTCCTACCTCCGTCGCTGCATCCTTTTCTTAAGACGTGCGGGAGGGACGAGGGGGGGGGGTGGCTTGCTCGCCAGCGATCTCGGCTGTTAATCATGCCCGGGCAACGCTCGCTCTTCTTTTCTCTCCCGCAGCCCCGCTCCCCTCCTGCCACTTCCCTCTCCCGCTCTCTATCGCGGAACGGGTGGACCAAAGCATCGCTCGCGCGCGCCGCTCGGCATTTTATGAAGGACTGCCGTCACGGACGACAGAGTAGGTACAGGTATATCTTTGTCATTATCCTCTCTGGAATGCGAACGACCTGGAAAAACTTTATATTCATGCTTTGGATTTAGAAAATCACTCGTCCGTATAGGGAAGCAGTAAACATAGAAATTGCGATTTGGCCGGCAGCTTTAGTTACATATTATATATTTATTATGTACCTCCCCTCCAACCCATAATCTGTCCTCTTTCTAATGTATACGTATACATATATGCATATAAAAGGTCGATAAATTCTAATTTCTCTACGCGTATGATCATTTTATATATATGCACATCGTAATTTTCATTTCGACCACTAATATAATTACAGCGCAACCGCATCAGCAATAGAAGCAAAAGTACATAGATCTAAAGTTACGTTATATAACCAAAACCTACGATATTATGGGACCTACGAAGTCTAAATCCACAGCTAGGACTTCCTCGGAATACCACGAGAAAAGAAAGATTTTTCTAATTTTTAAAATTTTTTTTCCAAAATTAATAAATATTTTTATCGGCCTTACAGTCTTTATAATATAATATATTGTGCTAAAATAATGAGTCACACTGTCCTTGTTTATATTCACCTCCGAAGAATTGGAAATCGAACTTATTACTACAATAAGTTATATTAAAAAATAAAAATTAAAAATAAAATAAACTAAAAAATAACTGTCATTATTTTAGCTAATATATAATATTATAAAGACTGTAAGACTGAGAAAAATATTTATTAATTTAATTCAGAACAGTCGACAGAAGTACAATTGTTAATTTTATTTTTTTTCTAAAAATTTTGAAAAAATAATTTTAATTGGATTTTTGAATAGTAATCTCAAACCGTGAACAGCAAAGAAGTTAAAATTAAACAGACCAAAAACATTGTTTTCCAGAATTCATAAAAAATAATGTATGTTATTATTAAATTTGATTATTAATATTAATGAATATGACACGTCAAGTAAAAAGCTCTCTCTAAGAATATCTTTTCATGATTATGTATGAATCGAAAACTAAAACCTTAATCAAAACATACATTATGAAAAATTACGAAAAAAGAACCTTTTCGGACTTATGCTCAACTTAAAAAAAAAACTCTTTAAAGTTTTAAGAAACTATATCCACTTAAAAGATGTTATTAACAATATATCGTTGGTGCTGATAATATTTTTTCCACTCTATAACCACTATTAATAATTCTCGAATCATGAATATGTTTCGGTTTTGCTGGAAAAAATATTTTTTAGTGCAGAGAAAAAACTTATTAAATATATATATAATTTCGGATTGCTGATGGTGTGATAAAATACTAAATCTATAACATATAAAAAAATTAGTTTAGAAAAATTTAAGGGAATCATATGTACTCGTGATAATAATTTTAATATCAATTTTGTGTCATTCTCGAAATATCCGATTTGGGAAAGAGCATAATTAAACATGATGATACTGTGTGTGTGTGTGTGTGTGCGCGCGCGCGCGTGTGTGTGGTGCGTGTATGTATAATGCAGACGCTCGCCAGAAAGAGACATCCGCAACTGGACAGAAAAATGTTCTCATTACCCCGCCCGAAATATAAATTAAAACGAACATCGCGCTTTCTTACATTTTCCCTTCTCCCGCGACGGGTATGTATGCGTATGTATATATATCTATACATATATATATATATATATATATATATATATATATATATATAGATATATATATAGACGCCCACTTGTTCCGGTACCGCTGCCTGCGTGCGTGCGCATTTTGAGATTTTCACACCGCCCGGCCCCTTCGCACGCCGCCTCCCACCCCGTCTCTCCCTATAGTTACGATGGGAAAAAGCTGCTCTCGTCTGTGATATGTATCCCCGCACTGAGCGCAGGCGCCGCCACGGATATTTTATTGCGCACTCTTCGAAGATACTGTACATATACGTATTTCTTTTCTGCGTGGAAAATACTAACATGCTAGGGTGCACAAACATATATACAGCTGCAAGTAGGCGAGAGGTACGGTCATTCTTTAAATCCGTTCGCGCGCAGGCAACTTATTCTATATATGTATATACCAAGGAGCTTGTAAATCTATTCGCGAAGATCTGTACCCTTTTTTACAACTGTACAATCGAAGAATCATACAAATATTTTTGGATATTCGAAATAGTTTTGGAATATTCGGGAGAATTTATTAATGCGTGCGTGTGATGATATGAGATGAGGGCTGGAGAATTTTCAAAAGAACGAAATTTTATATTATATATAAGAATACTGTTTTTTTCTATTTGCCCTTTTCTCAAAACTGCCAGGATATTTTTTTTTATACAAAAACATTTCCAGAAAATTCAGTTTCAAGTCTTGACATTTGATATTTTTCATATAATTATTTTATTAGATAAATTATCCTAATTGTCATCACCATGATTTAAAATAATTAATCGTGAAAAATTACAATTATTTAAAATGATAAATAAAAAAAAAATTCTATATTACTGCGACGAATTCTTCTATTGTATTTCTCTATTTGACTACCCTAAAGTTCGATCATTTTTTTTTTTTTTTTTTTTTTATTATTTAAGCTTACCCAAACTCAGAAGGGTTTATACAGCTACGAGTTCGATCATTCAAGATGTGATTTAGAAATTTAATCAAATTTCCAAGAATTTACAAATTCACATTTATGATTTATTTTTTATGCACTTGTTTATTTTGCTATAATTTATATATAAATCTATATTTATATTTATATAATTTATATTTGTCCTATATACGTTTATTATATATATTAGTATGCATGTGTATCTTAAATCAGAGCCATGAATTTGTAAATTGTATTTCTGGATTTTTATACATGTATTTTCTCTAACACCAAGTTGCTATACATATATGATATAGATATGATATAATAACTTTGTAATATGCAATATAAAATTTGATTAAATATTTTAAATGTATTTATTCTTTTATTCTGCTAAAAAACTGTCAACCCCTTTTTCAAACTATGAATAAAATACGAATTGTCCGGAATAATTTGAAACGTTTATATAAAAAAAAGATTATACAAGAAGTTTATTGTTACTTCATTGGCAATTATAATCACATCATTATGTTTTGTAACATCTATACTTAAAATGCCATTTTAAAATACCATTTAGAAAAGCATCAATTTAGAAAGCGTTGGATAAAATTGAAGTAAGAAATAAGTACACCTATATGGGGTGGAGCTTTATAAATATATGTTGTACAGGCGAACAGCCGAACGAAAAGCATCCGCGCGAAATTTTCGCACGAAAATAAAATCATTAAAAATAAAACGTAGAATTTTCTCCGGGGGGGAGGACGCAAAAACTTGTGAGCATAATTTGCGCATTAAAGTACGTATGCTAATCAAATATTTAAAAACAGCATTTCCCAGCATGAGCATTCAAATTGCGCCATAAACGTCAGGGCGCGCGATGGTAAAATTGCGAAATGGCCTGAAAGTGTTGCTTTCATCTTCGTACCGAAAAGGCTGGGGTTCTTCCTGGCAGTCGAAATAAAAAAATGGAGGGAGAGAACAGAAGAGAAAGAGAGAGAGAGAGAGAGAGAGAAAGAGAGAAAGAAGAAAGGGAGAGAGAGAGAGGGAGCGAGGAAGCGACGGAGAGGGAAAGAGGAAGTTTGCGAATGCTGATGTGTAGATGTGAACGCGCGGTCTGTGCGTGTATGCGTTCCTATGAGCGCGTGTGTGTATCACACCCCGTAAGAAAATGGCCAAAACGAGAAAGTGAAGTGTGGTCTTAACCGGGGTGAGATTGAGGGAGGAGGGAGAGGGGATATGGGGGAAATTTACAGGAATGCCCCATTGAAAGAGAAAGGGGCCAGGGGGAGGGTGGGAGGGAGCGAGGGAGGGGGCGCCCGCGGAGGAATGCAAAAGGAGTTGCAGGATCGACATCGGCATCGGCGGCGGAGGGCTGCCGCTGCTACTGCTGCTGCCGCCGCGCAGCACGTCGTTAAAGTGCGGCGGGCCGCGGCGAGGGGGAGGGGGGCATCATCATCGGTCGGGCGAGTATACATAAGGGAAAGAGCGAATTGCCGTGCTTTGGCGGGCGAGCGTTCCAGCGCCGGGCCCGCCGAGGCACAGACCGGAAACGGAAGCGGGCGGATGCTATGTAACAGCGTTGTTTTAGCTACCGAACGGGGCATCCACCACTCCATGGGTTTACATATACATACATATATATATATATATATATATATATATATATATATACATACATATACATACACACATATATATATATATATATATATATATATATATATATATGCATGCACTAGTCCCTCGCGTCCCTCGCGGTTTTCTTCCTCTCTCCGTCTCCCTCTTCGTCCCCGCCCTCCTTACGCGCGCGCCTTTTTTCTTTATTATTATACCTCGTGCTTGGCACTCCCCACCCCATTCACCAGCCCTCCCCACGCGAAGATTTCGCGCAGCTTCTCACATCGCACCGGGTATATATATAGTGAATATATATACGTATATATACATATATTGGGCTGCGAAGATTTTTCGAAATGCAAAAGGAGCATGAGGGAAGAAAAAAAAGGAGAAGAACCGCACCTTTGAATATACGACTTATCGCTTCACGCGATTCTATGCTTTTGAAAATATGTAGACTCGCTTCCGCAAACAGTTTTTTTTCCTCCCTCTCCTCTTCTCTCCTTTCGCCCCTTTCGTTATCCATACGGTAGTATAGCACCCGCCCAGGAATAGCGCGGTTCCAAATAAATGCTATGCTCATGGGCGCGCGCATACACATAGACAGGGCAACACTGTGATACTGTACGATGTACGTGTAACCGCGAATGTCTTCGGTGTTATAAATATAACTCTCGGGCACCGCATCCACGTATGGCGGATTGCACCGGGCGGCGCGCGTCCGCCGTTAAGAATGCTTTTAAATTGACGGTCAATTATATAAATTGGAGCAATTAAGGCGCCGCGGGTTCGACGAACTGTTTTTGCGCACCGATGCTCTCGAATATAATAATACGGGCGGCGGGAGTCAAAAATTGCAATTTTCTTTTTTATTTTTTTTTCCCTCTTTTTCTTTCCGGAAAATTAGATTTCCGTTCTGTCGCTTCCGTTACGTCGACCATATATATATATATATATATATATATATTATGAAGTGACAAGCGGTTAAAAAGATTTTCACGGAATACAAGAACGAGAGATGAGCCGCCTTTTTACTTTGGATCCTGGTCAAGTCACGAGCTCGATTTGTCATCCCCGCCCCACCCATTCTATCTTGCCAAGCACGATGTTATTTATAATTTACGAGATTAACGGTATAAGTTTCTCTTTAAAAAGACACTCGCATTGAACTTGAACATCTGGCTATAATCTAAGAGGGGTATTTTGATATTCTACAAATTTCAGACAGCTCAGTCTCCAAATGGGCGTGTCCCTTATCGATTTAATGTTCGTGAATTGATAAGATTAATATAAGGGTCGTGGCCCAATTCGACTTACAAGACTGTCGAAGCCATATAATATTTGAGAAATTTTCCAAAGTTTAGCAAAGTTATACACGCGTACGTTCGTGTACTCGTCACGTTGAGAGTTTTTCGCAAACTCTGGACGCTATCAAATCTCAATACTGCCATTGTTTGTTACACTACTAGGTCAAAATTTCTTTTCTTAAACAAATAAAATACTAATAAAATTAACTAATAACTCAAAAACTGACTAATAAAAACTAATAAAAAAACTAATAAAAGCATTCAGTTGTTGATTGGAATACAAAAATGTCTGACAACTTAAAAGGTAAGACTACAGTCGAGCACATAGTACCTTTTTAAAGGGGTATCCTATAAATGATTTCCAAAATTCGATTATCAAGCTAATACCATTTGCGAATACTATCCCTGCATGCGCGCATTAACGAAAGCTATCTTGCGATGTAAAGCGATGATACAAAGAACGAATTGCGTTATTAATGGTCCAAGCAAGTGTGGCCCGCGCCATCGGAAACGAAGCTTTAAACGAGAAGCCAATTGATTCCGACCCATTAGCCTCCACTTTCATCGTCTACTCTACACTATAATGTTATATATATATATATAGCCATGTTGATACCGCATTAATCTCATCTCTCGTTGCTTCGATGTATATAATTCAAATTATATATATGTGTATATATATATATATATATATATATATATATATATATATATATATACCTATGCGATCTCGGCTCCTTTGCCTGACCACTTTCGACCCCACCCCCTATATCTCTCGTACTCTCCGTATTTCGCAGGCATGAGGAAGGGAAGAAAACGTGCGCGCGAAGGCGGTTTATGCCTTGCGTTTTACGCATCTCAAAGGGCGATTGCACTTGGTCGCGCGCGCGAGCGCGGCAACGAGAGAGCCTGCTATAGTCCATTACGAGCGCACGAGTGCATTGCGCTTCTCTCTCTCTCTCTCTCTCTCTCTCTCTCTCTCTCTTCCGTTCGCTTTTCCAAGTAAAAACTGCACCTGGAGTCGATGGACCGAGAGCAGCAGCAACAGCAGCAGCAACGATACACCTTTAGAAGAGAGAGAGAGAGAGAGAGAGAGAGAGAGTGAGAGGGCGAGGGGGGTCCTTTACCCTTAGTCAAGAAAGGCAATTTAGAAATTACCGCGAGAGAGAAAGAGAGCGAGAGGAAGAGAGAGCGAATGAGTGTTAATACACTCCGGTGCTTGCGCATATAAACCGACTCTTCCGGTAAAAGGGCTGCTTAGAAATTGGAGAAAAGTATGCAGGAAGAAAGTTTGCGAGTGAGAGTGCAGATGAGAAGTAAAAAACTACGAAAATATGCATAAGAATTTTCTGAAATTTCCTTAGAACCAAAAAGAAGCTTTTTAAAAGCTTTCCTCTTTCGTTCATTTCTTATTTTGGAACAAAAAAGCCAAATCAAAGTTTTCTGAAACGAAAACTAAAAGATTCATAATGTAACTCTAAAGTCATCGAAATCTTTCCAAAAAAAAGAAGAAAACAAAAAAAAGTAGAATACCTTTATGTCTGTAATAATAAGAGAAGACTCTATCGTTCCAAATTCCTCAGCCAAAAATCTGTTCTGAAATGTATATAAACACAAATAATATGTACACACTTGATCGCTCGCACGCACATATATAGACATGCACATATACATCTATACCTGACTCCAAAGTAGAGACTATTAAGTATAAATTATTAGTTCAATTATTTCTTGGAAACAATTATTCTTTCTTTGTGATTATCCGATACGGGCACTCTCTTTGCAGTTCCGCAGACAATCGCGCGCGCGCGCTCCAGCGGCTTGCATTCTCGGAGAAGCGTTCCGAAAAATTTTCTTCGCGCGCGAGCGCGAATTCCTCTCGCGGCGATGCGGCGATCGCTTAGATTTTCTTAGTTATAAGAAAGGCAAAAGCTTTAGAGTCCAGTTCGCCCGCGGTATCTGCAGTTAGATATATATATATATATATATATATATATATATATATAACATTATAATATTTTCCCGCAGCATTCTTTGAGCTGGACTGGAGTTTTATATATATATATATATATATATATATATATATATATATATATATATATATATAACAAGAAGAATGAAAACATATACAATTGGCACGAAGTTGAATCGTTCTTAAGATTGTAAGCTGTAAATGAAATTGTAAAGGGAGAAAAAGTAAAAATGAATTGGATCAAATATTTAATTTTAATTGAAAGAATAATAATTACAATTAAGATTAAATTAATGCAATTTTTTAATAAAATGAGACTTATGCACAAACACCCTTACTGGCAATATAAAGATATCATCTTTCTCAAATCCAATATTTCATATATTTACTTTTATTTTTTACTACATTTACTAATTTTTCACCATTTTTTATATTTTTTATTCGGGTTCAATTTTTTTATATCGAGGAGAATGTTTTAATCAATTAAAAAGTTTTTAAAAGTCGTTTTTCAATACTTGAAATTTTTTGTGAAATGAATCTCGTATACAATTGCGTCAAAGATTATTTGTCGTGTAGATCGTAATACTAATCTTAAATATTAAATTGCTTCCCAAGATATATATCTACACTAATTGCGAGCTTTCTATATATATATATATATATATATATATATATATATATATATATATATATATATAAAGTGCTGTTGGACTTCAAGAAGATCTTTAGAAATAATCTTTGATCAGAAAACTGATTTTTACTTTGAAATCGTAATGATTGCTACAATTGTAGAAGTCAATAGAAATATACTTCAAGAAACTAAGATACGTCCCTGTTAAAGCAAAATTATACGTTTGATTGTACATTTTCAACAGTAGGAGAATTATTTATTAATGCCTTAATTGTTGATAGAAATAATAGTTATATGCTTCCATTATATGGTCTCACAGTCCAACTAAATCAATTGAAAATAATACATAATAATTTCAATATATATTTATATTAATATTGATACATCAATATACAAAAATAATAAAAATAAAAAATAAAAATTATAATGACAGTCAGACTGTCCTTGTATAAAATCACCGCCGTAGAGAGGTTATAAGTATAGCCTGACTATCATTATATTTTTTAATTTTATTTTTATTATTTTCATTTAGATCGTACTGCCATCATATACAGAGGCGTATCAAGTTGTTCATTGGTCTTCAAGAAAGCTCGCATTAATCATTATTTTTCACTTTATCTCGATTATCATATACTCCTGGAATACCGAGGTCGAATTATAGGAGAGCTCATTATATATACAGTATATTGTTATAAAAGTACCTATTGTTTATAGGTATTGCTCGCATCGTCCGTTGGTTGATTTGGACTCATTAATAGAATATTGATTGACGTGCTGAGTATAATCGAAGATTTTGAACGATTTTTTTGTAAGTTCGACAATTAAAAGAAAAACATCGAACGCAGCAAGAGCATACGTAGAAAATAAAAAAGGAATTTTTATTTGCCAATATTTAGTTTTTAGACTGTACACATAAGTAAACATTCAGAAATTATCCCATGTCTTTCAACTTTGTTTTATCATAAATCACAATCGACCTAATATCCTAATTTTAAAAATATAATGAATTTAACTAACATTGATATGAAAAAGTTCTTCAGATTCCTAATCAGAAATCGATCAAAATTATGAAATTTAGAATTCGAATTGTTATTCAAGGTGATAAAAACCAGAAACAACTGCAATCTTCATCATTTTATTGTTTACAGTCTAAACAGATAAAAAAAAAATTATAGTTGTTCAAAATCTTGCATTTTCCGACGCAACGAAACCTATCTAGAAGTTGGATAAACAATAAAGTTTCATATACTGCGCGCGCAGCATAGATAGGAATTGAGCGGCAAGTAGCATATAGAATACATAGCGGAGGGTAAAAAAGAAATGAGATAATGCGAGCCTCGTAGGGGGAAGTGTAGCTTTGAAAAGGGAACGATTATAAAGTATATGGTGCCCGTGCATCGTACCAAATCACGCGCAGCAGGTGTGGCTTGCACAGGTTATAGAGCCCGTGAGCTAGCAATATATATATATATATATATATATATATATATATATATATATATATATATATAAACATTTCCCGAGTCCAGGGAAGCGGGAATCCGAGAACGGGCAGAAATTGCGCTTGGGCGAGATTAGCGCAGCTGCTCGTCCTTGATCAGACACTCTCTCCAGATCTAGCTCGGCCGCGTGAGGGATTTGACCTCTCTCTCTCTCTCACTCTCTCTCTCTTTCTCTCTCTCTATTTCTCTTTCCTTCTGTCTCTCCGTCTCTATTTTTCTCCCTCCTGAAACTATGTGTCTGCTGCTGCAGTGGTGTTCTCGGTCTGTTGCACTTTCAGAGTGAATATATGTAAATGGATAGGGTACCTTTTTATGGGTGTTTATATAATTTTACGAATGACTTTTATATAATTTTAATTATTATATTTCTGAATAAGAGAAACTGGCCATCGCAAAAAGTAATGCAGTAACAGAGAGCAAGCTGGAAAATTTAAGTAGGACGATTAAAAAAAGTTTAGGGAGCAAGCTTTGAAGGTTCCTTCTTTATCATTCATACACACACACTTTGTCTCTCTCTCTCTCTCTCTCTCTTCATTACTGTGGAAATAGAAGAATAAGAGAGAGAGAGAGAGAGAGAGAGAGAGAGAGAGAGAGAGAGAGAGAGAGAGAGAGATGAAAAGTTCAATGATGGCGGCGCTACGTTCCGGTGCGATTTATTGAGTTACAGAGAAACACTTTGCCTCACACTTCTGGTGTTTCTTAGGATAGATTTCATTGAATTTTCTTGAGAAAGGATGGCCTTAAGGAATGCGCTCCAAGGAGGATGAAGAAGGTGGAGGGAAAGATTTTTATTGTCTTATTTTTCACTTAAGTCGCTATTTGCATCGTGGGACTAATCGACCCCTCCCTTCCCCAAACGATCCTTCTTTTTTGTCCGATTCTAATTCAATTGACATTCTACATATGTATATAAATTTTGATCTGGACTTTCAAACTATCCTCTTCGGGTCTGAGGTACAGAGTTTTCATATATATAATTTTTAAAACATTTTCTATTGCGTTAGATTGCAAATGCAAATTAAAATGTTGCTTATTCAATTAGCACTCACTGCTCTCTTTCGTGGGTGTTCGTGTGCACTCATACATGAAGATGAGATACAGATAAACGCTCTTAATTAATAACTTGAACAATATGATAGAAAAAAGTAGAATATATTCGCAAAAATGAGATTTTGTAAAGTAACTAATCTTTACCTCCATTTTCATATTGTAGACGTGTAAAAATGTTAACATCAAATCATATATTTGTAAAAATTCCAGTACAGTAGGCGTATCGTAATGTAGAATATCAATGTAATGTTCATGTATCATATATTTATAAACTGGATAGTTAAAGAATCATTATTAAAGAAAATTGATGGTATTTTTGATATCAAAAGTGAAAGAAGCTATAGGTTATGTGTAGAGAACGCCATAGACAAATGAAATATAAGTGAACTAAGGTTTGCCTTGGAGGACGACATTGGCATGATTGTTTAATGCATCTATAAAATAAATTTTATTCGAACATAAATGCATTCCAATTCGACAATTAAAATCTTACTTTATGGTAGTTTAAAAGTATAGTATCAAAGAGAAGTAAGAATCAAAATTTTTTTTAGTCAATCGCAATATTTTGTGTTGAAAAATAAACGAAACGGCGATTTGCTTATATTGAACCTCAGATCAATATATGTACTTGGGCAATGGAAATAACCCTGAGAATTAATTGCATTCCGCACATATTGGTGGTTGAACTAAAAAAATTTTGCATAAATATGCAAATTCTGTATAGATTTGTGGGTCCACAACGCACGACAAGCTGTAATGTATTTTCGTCTGAATGAATTTTTTTTTCTAATAACTCTCTGTTTCTTACGTTCAGGAAGTTGTAAGTGTATGTGCGAAGAAATGTTCGACGGTTACACTGCTCAGCATTTCGGAGAAGATCGTGGTCCGCGTCGCACTTTTTGCACCCGGCACGGTCGTCGCATCACGACAATGGCAACGTAGCTTGCCTCTTATGCCCCTTCCGTGGTAACAGGGCAACAGCGCAACTGAGCATTTTGGGATATAACTGCTGGACGTATTGTCGAATGTTTGTCAGTTAAACTAATGGAGCTGAATTCTGAAGGAATATCCGAAGTCGGGAATGTGTGCGAAAAATATTCGATTGCTTTTCTTGCATGATGTGAGAGGGGGGGGGCGTAGCGCAGGAAAACCTAATTCGATGGCTATAACACGATGCGGCAATGTAGAATTCCTCTCATAATTTTACCATCGGCTACGTCGTATCCGCCGATTCTTCGAGATAGGTATACACAAGCTGCGAGCATTGTGGGGGTGTGTGCGTGTGCGCGCGCTCGCGTGCATGTGTGAGAGAGCTAAAATAATTGCATAATAAAAGAGTCGACTGTGATCGAGTCGAGCGCAGCGCGTAGTTCAAAAATTGCTCAACGCCGAGGAAATTTCAGGTATCTAACAAACCGTGAACGAGCCGCTATGGCCATTATATATCCCGTGGGCCGCTTGAATTTAACCTAGAACTGTATGCGAAAAAAACTTATATACAATACAAAACGAGACGAGGCGAAACCGAGGGAGAGATACTTGATCGGCCTCTTTCCGCGCCCGCCTTTGTGTGCGGGTCCACCCGATACCGACGGGACACGGCTTTATTTATTCTCAACTCTATATAATATGCGTCGTATATATGGATGAACGAAATAAATTAACGGACTTTCTGTTATCTCTCGATTAGAAGCTTTTTGCTCGGCGCTGCCTTTAACGAGCCATAGAAAAATTGATTTGTATCTAGAATTGAGAGAATCGATCGAAATCTCGCATTGGGATTTAACAGTTGAATTAGCTTTTCTTTCTTTTTTGTATCTAACGCACTGGATCTCCAGTCTGCCTGCGCCTGACTCGACAGATTCACGGCTTACAGTTACATGTAGAGGAAAAATTTTCGGATACATTAACTTTAATACTATGATTATTAGTATATTGACGCCCAATATTATAGAGATACCGGGAGAATTTTTATATAACAGATCAAGCAACGATAAAGCCCGTAACAAAATCTAACGAATTCCTCGTCGTCGGGATTTTTAAGATTTGTATGCGACACGAGAAGCAGGTTGTTTTACACATGCATCTGAATTCTTGCATGTATCATTATGCTTTTTACTGAATGCATATATGCGTGTTCTAAACCCCTTCACGAATATTCTTCTCGGCATTGCTCCAAAAACGAAAGATACCTAATGGCACCCGAAAATAAGATCTTATCCGTTTAGACATTTAGACGCTCCGAATATCAAGTAAAAACTAGAGCGCGGACAAGGGCCACTTCTCCGTTTTCTTATCGTTGTATCCACAACCGCTCCAACGCGTATTGCCGATCTTCGACAGAGTGCTCGTATATGAAAGCATACACTAATATATATGGAATAAAAAGCGAAAGTATATCGTCGCTTCGCGACGGTCTGATCGCGTATCTACACACACGCACACGCTCGCACACATGCACATATATAGATATATAGAATAATTATTGTTAATCTTACGGCATAAGGTATCTTCTAATTTACAATAATATGGCGTTCAATTAATTAACTCTTCAAGTTTTATTGATTACTCCGAAACAATCCAAAAAAGTATTACATTTAATAAAATACATTTCACCTTTTTATATGTAAATTATATTACTGTTTTGCCTGTAATATTATCATATGTTATTTAATGAATAAAATGTTTGGGTGTAAATGTCCGGTTTTTAATTATAAGAAATGATTTTGAACTAATAGGTTAGATAATCTTAAACTTTTTAAAATTGTTAATTATAATTACGAATTGGCAAGTAGTTGAAGATGAAAACAATACCAGTAGAAAGACGGTGTTCATTGGAACAATTTTACATATAACATTAAATACATATTTTTACATATAATATAAATACATATTTTTTTAGAACAAATACATTTTCAAAAAAAAAAAAAGTTTCGAATATTTCAATAGTTGTCAGATAAAGAACGATTCATACCCCCCTTAAGGAGATACCGAATAAATTCATCATTGCAAACAAAAAGCGGATAATAATTTGAGCGTCGTCTCAATCTTTCGCCTTATTCCGTCTTTTTGGCACGTGCATTTTGTCACCTTCTCTGCACCTCTTCAAAGCCATACGTAACGGGACAATGGGAGGAGAGGCTGTGTCGCCGCGTCGCAGCTAGTTGAACGCCTTAATCGCGCGCGAGCTTGTTTATATATATATATATATATATATATATATATATATATATATATATATATATATAGTGTTGACTCCATTCCGCAAGTTCCTCCTCCTTTTCCACCTCGCCCCTTCTCCGCCCGCTCTTTCCTCTACATATGCCATCGGTATATACGAGTCGAAACTCTGTACACGCGCAAGAGCGCGTCGCGCGGCGTAACACGTGTATATATATATATATATATACATATATATGGAGCTATAGAAGTGTGGAGCAAAAGAAGAAAAGGATCGGCTCGTTAATAGAGCGGAGCGTGCCCGCGCCGGCGTCGCGAGCGGAATTTCCATGTTTGTCGAGGAGGGCAGCGAAAGAAGAGAAGCAAAATAAGCGACTAGCACCGCGAGTCCTTATAGCGCGTGTCGCGTTAGGTCCGAGACTGTCGCGCGCAGGCGAATGCACGTATGTAAGGATAAATTTATTCCGTCCGCGTCCGCCCATCCGTCCGTCCGATTTCCGATCGATTATTATTAATGCGCGATACACGCGCTGGTGACTCGAGAGATATTCGTTCCAATTAAAAGGAATTTACGCTGTCGGCGGGTATCCCGCGCGCGCACGCGCACACACCGACACGAACGGCGCGCGCGCGCGCGCACCCGAACGGCGAGAGTACCGTAACGCAGAAAAATGCCCATTTACACGGGCGATTGTAATTTAGATATAGATGCGAGGATAATGACGGAAAGGCAGCCGCGCGCTGAAGGTGGAGGCGGAGTAAGAGGAGGAGGATGACTTTTGAAAGAATTTCAAACTATCCTTTCCCTCTCCTTTATTATTACTATTACGACGCCGGGGTGTGCAACTGTGCACGGCGCTTTAGCGCGTCGCCCGGGCGCGGGGTCAAAGCACCTTTGTCTTGGGAGCCGGAGGGCCCCCTTAGCGCACTCTCGTGCATGACGGCGCTGCGCGCGGGGCCAGAAATTTCGAGCGGCGCGCGTGCGATCCCCGTAATATTCGGTTTGCGCTCCCTCCCCACCTGCCGGACGATCTCCGGCGCTTTGTCACGAGGAGCGGGCATTGGGACGCGGATCCACCTCCGCACGCCTTAACGCGCGAGCGAGCGGCGTGACACTGCAGGCGCCGCGGATTAGGAACTACGTAACTTTTCTCCTCGCTTGAATTAGTGGACTCGGAGGCGGACTAATTGCAGGGAGTCGTTGCGGCGGTGGCGGTGGCGGTGGGGGGGGGGCTGGCAGGATGAGTGGCACACAGAGCCGGCGCGCGCGCCCGTCGTAGGCTGGATGCACGCGCTCGCACGCGCTTGGACATATATAACCGTATAGAAACGTTAAAATCGAGCGAACGCACGATGATTTGCGTAAAAGCGTTCAGGTAGCCATTAAAGAGAAAAGGAGTAAGCATGGGGGGGGGGGAGAGCGAGAAGGGGTCCCCGGGTCCGCGGGAATCCGCTTAAGCTCGCTTAAAACCGCTTTTAAGCGGTAGTGTGTATAACGGGGAAAAGCACGCGCGGACGAGGAAGATCCGCGCTGACTTTCTTGGTTATATATATACGCGCGTGTATCTGTGTGTTTGTTTGCCTGTATGTATGTATGTGAATTGTGTGTGTATATGAGAGTCCGATTGTAAATGTCATTTTCTTCCTGTATTAAAACGGCAACGCGCATGTTATGTACACGACGACTTTACACGCTGGAAAGGCTGAATCGCGTTCGTTTTCGTGGTGGGAGGCTTGCGCGGGAGTCGGGGAGCTCTTTGGATCTGAAGGGGGGGCAGAGCTTGGGTAACATTTCTATAATTGCCCTCGTAATCCTGCTATCTATTATAGTGATGAACACGCTATTAACGGTTCTATATAAGTATTAGCGTATAAGTTGGGTGATGATAAACATCTTCTTAATGCATATATATATATATATATATATATAAGAACGCTAATTTTCTTTGAAAGTACTATATAATAATAATAATATATTATTATTATTATTATTATTATTATTGTATTGATTTTTATTGATTATATTATTAACTTAATATGTGAAATACGAGATTTCGAAATATTAGATTTTCGAAGGTTGGTTCTTCATTAATAAATTATAATCAGGAATTTTTATTTTTTACCCTATTCTAACACAAATTATAAAATTATAAAAAATCTTTTGAATACCCATAGATCATCCGAGTGTTATTGTAGTAATATTGCACTGCATTTATTGAGATTTACAGTTCCAATTCAAATTTCTCGTCAAATTTTTCAAGTGCTCCTACATACTTTTTCGATACAGTAACACCATATTATCGCTACAATTTATATGACTCCCGCCACTTGAATATCATGCTTTCATCCCATGGACACGTTAGAATGTAGCCAAAATTAAGTAGCTGATACGAACAAGTGCGCATGGTAATAATAAAAGCCCATTAATTGATTGGAATACTATACATTATGCCGCATGTCGTCAGTTTGCATATAATCGCCAGAAGGAAAAAGACAAATCCGTGGTAATTTAAAGCTAATAACGCACAAGAGCCGGAAAGCTTAGATATCGAAACTGGTTTTATTCAGTGAAATTAGAAATTGCAATTCTCGAAAATGTCGAAATTCCTGCATGCACTCGCGTTTTATTATACAGTATAGAAATGTAACTTATACGCGTGCATTAGGGCTCCACTAATAGCATTCTCAAATGAATAATGGCTTCCCCCTCTTGCTCTTTCTCTCTCTTTCTCTCTCTCTCTCTCTTTCTCTCGCTCTCTCTCTCTCTCTCTCTCTTTCTCGTTCTGTATCTTCCTGTCTGCTTATATCTTTCCCTCTCTTTCTTTTGCTCTTTCTCCACCTCTTCCTCCATTTTCATGGGTGCCACATGCCCCTTCACCAAAAGGAATCAACTATAACAATTGAACTATTTTAAGATACACAATGTGTCCATCTAAAAGAAGTTCAATTATTATTTTAGAACAATTTTTTATTGCAAAAAATACTATATATGGACAGAGTCTCTACTAAAAGTGCCAACAAAAATACCGAGCATTCGTATACATTTCTCGCAGGGTTTTGCGTTGATAAATTACGCCACCGGTTCTGCTCCGATTCCCTCCTGCGCATATGCATAAAGTCCAAGCGACGACGGCGGGTGGGAGGGACGGGGTCTGGCGGTCGCCCCCGGCTATGCCCGTGTCCCGAGGCGATGAGAAGTGCAAAATCGCCGTCCGCAGTCTCGATCTATATTGCAAATAACGTCGTGTAAGAGCGTCACTCGTGCCATCGGGACTTGAACAAAGCTGCGCCGGGCGGCAGGGGACGAGGGGTGGCGGTGCCGATGGGAATAGGGAGGATAATGGAACATCCGACGAGTCACGTTTTATAATAATTCCTTGGCTCCTTATACACGTCGCTATTAATTAACACCAGGTCGATCTTTCCCGATTACAACAGCGCGTATCAGCGGCAAAGTGAGCCAGAGAGGGAAAGAGCGGGGGGTCAGAGGGAGATGCGCTTGATTAATTCGATTCCGCGAAGGGCGAGCGAGAGACACAGGGACGGCGATTTCCTCGTAGTCGAATAGATTTAGGAGCGCGTCGCGAACAAAGAACCCGATCAAGATGGCCCTCTATAAAAATATAGTCCCTTTGGCGTTATAGATAAATGAATTATATGAATATCCCGCGATAACTTCACTTTATCCGTTCAGAACTGTAACGCCGTTCAAGCTACTGAACAAAATAATCAGTCATTCGAGATTGCTTAAGGTTTTCCACTGTCCGTTCGGTTAGTTTTAATTCAAGCATTCTATTATGAATGTTCTCTACTTCTATATATATATATATATAATAGGTGTACTTGAATAAATTAATTTTTACGTAGCGATATGCCGCCAGTATCGATCGACAGAGATTAAGACTTCAACTTGGATTTAATCGATTTCTTTATCAACTCACCGTTAGTCCCACTTTTCATCTTAAGTCCATCCCATAAGATAAAGATCTATAAATAGTTCCAAGTTAATTATATGCATAACCTGAAACATTCTTTATAATGCACCATGAAATCAATCTATATTTATTTCGCTAATAAAATAATTGTTTAATTATTAAAAATTATCTATTTAGCAAAAGTATTTCGGTTTAGCGAGTTTAATTTTTCTTAAAAGTGTGTTAAAAAGAATATTTTAACATTATTTTAGCTAATATATTATATTATACGAAATGATGCTCAAACAAATTTAAATACAAAAGCGGCACATGTAGCTAATAAGCACAGAGGTATCTTTATTGTCGAAGTTACTTTGAGATTGGATGTCAATAGGCGATATAGCTTAGTAAAGTTAGTTTTGTTATTTTGCTGATTCGGAGCATAATAATTTTTTTCTTCTACTAACAGTTGAATTTTCTCTTATTTTCATACATTCATGGGAGTGGCGAGCCCTTGTAAAGCCGCCCCTTCCCTGACACAATTTCAGGATCAATTCCCAAAATTAATTTCTTTTAAGAAAATATTATTGAACCGCCTGGAGTTGTGTATGTATTATACGCCTACTGTTACTGTACAATAATTGCAGCTTCGAGGGAGCAACGTTCCCTCGCGGGGAATTTGACCTTATAAGTAAATTTATTTTTATTACATAATTACTTCGTTCTCTCTTTTAATAGACAGTCTTGCGTTTTTTTTTGTGTTCGTATATGTTTGCGCGTCTGCATATACACCGATACAGTTATAATGAAAATCCGAAAATCGTTAAAAAAAAACTTACTTGCCTGTCAGCTGGTGCGTACTCTGGCATCGATGTGTTATAATTGAACACCTTTTTCATCGTAAACGCACAGTGCACGTGCGCGCACGCGCGCGCGGATGAGTTATTCGAGGAACTTTTCTAGGCTTTTTATTATTATTATTTTTTTTAAGCAAAACTTATTGAAAATACGATAATATTGTTCGTTGCAGCGGGTACCTCATAAAGACGCCGCGGCATAAAATGCGAAAAACGCTCGTTACATAGCTCCGCCGACGAATACATTTTTTCTCGACGGTGTGGAGGTATTTGAATTTCTAGAAAAAAGAGGGAGAAGCGAAGAGAAAGATGAAAAAAAAAATGGCGAAATTGTAGAAAAGTGAGAGACACTCAGAGAGGAAGATACATAGATAGAGAGGAGGGAGGGGGTAGAGGAAAGAGTAATGATGCGAGGTGGAATAATTATGAATCGTCGAGTCAGCAATGCGAGCCCAGACGGACGTCCTTCTCGCGCTTTCAGTGCGCGCGCGATCACTCGACTTTACGTCTCTTCCTAGAGCAAAAGTGCCATTACTTTGAAAGACAGAGAGAGAGAGAGAGAGAGAGAGAGAGAGAGAAGAGAGAGAGCGAGAGAGAGGAGGGGAGAGGGCACGAGAAGCAGAAGAAAGAAACGAGAGACAGGAACCATTTGCAAGGTAAAGTTATATACTAATTTGACACAAGTCGCTACCGTGTCCCTTCTTCTATTAGAACATTAGTCATTTGAAGTATTGCAAAGCGTGTCGACAATGAAAAAAACAACAATAATAATAAATACAAGGGAGAAGAAAGAGAAGAACGAGGAAGCGAAACGAACGTGAGAAAAGAACAAGAGTGACCGCCGTACAAGATCTATCGCTGTGTAGAAGGGGCAGCCACCACCGCTGCTGCTATAACACAGGGGGGGGGCATTTTTTCATCCCCCTCTTGCTCGCCTAATCGTCCGGAACTTACGGACAGGCGGAGGCAGCTCTCCCCCTTCCACCCGCCTCCGCCACCTGCCGCGCTTGGACTGCATTATCAGTGTCTTCGTCTTTTGAGTTTTGCACCTACAGCAGTCGGCGGTGTACGAGAGTTCCGGGGGAGGGGGGGCAAGAGTCGGAGCGTGCCAGGAATTTATGCGCAAACTTCACGGGGTCAATAAACATTTAAGAGCGCGTCCTCTCGTCCATGGACCAAGGGGACCGCGGTGCTCCTCCTCCACTCCCTTCCCCTCTTCGTTCCCTGCTGCAGAGGTCGTTGCACGGCCTTGTTTCGCCCCCTCCCGTGCATATACACCGTCTGTCGGTATCATGGATAAGATACCGCGTATTCTAATGCGTAAAAAAAATGATCGAAATTGCGATCCCTCGTTAATTAATTTCATTCCCAAATTAATTGTTCTTAATTTGAAATTGTTCTTTTTAACTTCTACTCTTTTATACGAAATTGTTTCCCTCGTTTGTTCATTTTATACTTTACTCTATGGAAAATGCAACGGAGAATTCTGGTTTCGCACTGCTAAAAAGAAAATCCATAAAAATAACGGATCTTACATTTATCTGCGTAACAATTGAAAACCATAGAAAAATTGTTTAATAAAAGTTTTACGTAACATTAAGATACACATTTTTTGAGTCGTAATTTCGGCCATTTCGTTTGCCTATGACCCAGCTGTGCGCCGCAAATAAGGAATTCTTTCCGGACCCCACGCCTATAGCATAGCCGTTATAGGATTATAGCTTCGGGTATGTATATATATATAGTCCAGATATCGGGTACTGGCGCTACTCCGCTTTTTGTATGCTCTCCCGCCCGGAGATTCCTCATTGCCGTGTATATAGACGCCCTACTTGCGCGTTTTTCGGAATACGGTACTTGGCACGATGTGACCGAGATGCTGAGATGCTGCCTTGCGGACCGTCCGATCTTTGCCATTTTTTACATGCTTTTAGACAAAAAGAAAACGAAAAAAAAAACGAAAAGAAACTGGGCTGCGATGGTTGTAATGTATTAGCTTTCTATATATAAAGTACCATCCATGATCTCCGATATATATATATATATATATATGGAAAAATCAGAAAGAAAGAAAAAAATCGAAACAGAAGGAATGAAGCGAAATGTACTATATTTTGAATCGTAATATTTCAATATGGATATAGTTTTTTATTTCCTAGAGATAAAAATTTAATTAATAAAATTATCATTTGTGGCGACCTGGTGTGGAATCTAACCCTTATATAAACGCTATTGAAACAAAAATATCTTCCCCACATAGCATTAATTCTTTAGTTAAATTTTTGTCCAAAAAAAATTCCAGAGCATAGAACTTGTTATCGAACATTTTTGTCACATTGCCAATATTATTTTATTACATATTTTTTCCAATTCTCGACGTGTCGGCTCTATTATTAAAATGATTAATGAATCGATTTGTGGTGACGAATATACTATAAGACAACTAAAAATTGCTCGGTGGGAATATAACTATATATAATGTATATCTAGATATACATTATGGAATAGGCAAGTGACTTGCAAATTTAGGAATCACTGGCGTACATATAAAACTATCGGGCATTATTATTGATACATAACGTATCAATTTATCAAGCGAGCATGCGCGATCGAGTCATCGATAAATTAAACGAAGGTTCGATCAGTACAATGGAGGGTTGTCGGTCGGTTAATTTTGAAGAACGTATATATATATATATATATATATATATATATATATATATACAGGTTCACGTTTTTATGCACATATACTACGAAAGAACAAAAGGGGCAGCGTGTAATTATAATTATGTAGTTATGCATATCGGCAAGTAAACGCAGTTAGTTTAATAAGAATTTTCAGGTATGCCCGGCACTATAATAAGCTATTCGAGAGTGCTGCAATTTTTTTTCGTACTTTTTGTTAAACTTCCTTTAGACCGTAAACTTTGCACGATCCCCTGCGAAATAGCGAGAGAAGGGGGGTCCATCAGGCCAAATGGCATACAGAGATAGGCAAACAAGAAACGTGGAATAGAAAGACAACTCGCGAGACAACTAGGCGCAGGCCACTACGGTGGGAGATTGAGAGAGAGAGAGAGAGAGAGAGAGAGAGAGAGCGCGACCTTGACCGTGGCCAGCAGCAAGAACAATCGCTACCTCGCCTGTGGGACTTGTGTACGGCAGCTGTTTTCTCTCTCCCCTCCCCCCTCGCTCACTCTCCGCTCAACTGGCCGTCGCGCGCGGCACGGCGGCGGCTGCAGTAGTGGCGGCAGCTACCGCCGTTCCATTATACGTGATGCGCGCGCGCGCGCGCGACCTCCCGTGAGTCGAGCGCGATCGCCGCCGCCACCGCCGCCACCGCCACTGCCGCCGCCGCCGCGCCACGCTCGTCCCGTACCTACTGGGGAGCGGGCGAGCCTGGCCGCTGCGGGCAAGGGGTGGGGGATGTGTGGGGGTATACTTTTACTTGTGTGCTTGCGCGCACGCGCAAGTATAAATCGCGTCGCTGCTTTCTTCGTTGCCGCCTATAAATATACACCGCTCTCCCTAACGGGACGCGGGCGCGTATATCCAGGGAGTGCGCGCGCACCCCCCCGGATCCCCCCCCCCCGAGCATCTTGCCCCTTTGAGAGATGGCGGCCATAGGTTGTCGAAACCTATCGGGAGAACAACGAGCCGTACTTAACGCGGGCCGAAGCAGGGGGCGAGGGGCGCGTGCTGCGCGATTTCCTCTCCCCGCGCGCGATATTTTAATTCGGGGAATCTTTCTATTATCGCTGCAACACGCTGCCATTCGCTCTTCCGGCATGGCAAGCTGGGGAGGTGGGATGCTAAGAAGATTAATCACCCGATGATGGGTGCCCTTTTACATGCGCAATTAGCCAGTTGGGATTCTTCAGCAACTGTTTCTTTGTTTATTATCGATCGTGGCAAGAAATAAAAGTTATTTCATAAATGTAAGATTATGTCTAAACACACACACACACACACACACACATGTGCATATGAGGCTTTTTCCTGTACTATACGATTCGATAAATCGGATTGGAAGAATGTATGAGTCCTCAAATATTTGAAATGAACCGTAAGTTTTCAAAAGAATAGATCTCAATAAATAAAAGTATCTGCACAGTTATGGTGCTACGTGTAGGCATAGAGGTGATCGATATTTACCATTGTCGATTCTCAATATATTGAACTTAACACGATAATTAATCATTGGTTGTCGCTTACTCTATACAGAATCAAAATGATCTTGAATCATATATTCATCAATTAAAACTGAAGATTCAAAAAGAAATATTAGACAAGAAGATCTTCCATATATTACTCGAACGCTTACCCGAGTCATTAAAATTGATTGATTGTATATAAAAGTATTCGCTTTTATATATAATATATTACTTTTATTCGATTTTATGTATTTAATATAATTCAAGTAACATAATTCAAGCGTATATGATATATAAAATCATCGAGTAATTCGCACATCATGCACATTTAAACGTTCAACTCTTCTTCCTCATTTGAGGAATCAATTCTCAATTGACGTCCAAGTTGAATCCGAGCTCGATCAATCGATATTTCGAAATTTACATCGGATCGATATCAGGTTTTACAAAAAAATTTATAGCAGGTAGTTCGCAGATGGAAACAAATGAGTTTGTAATGTATCATAAGAGAACGGCAAAGTCCCTTAGCACAATTAAAAAACTAAATATAAAGAATCCAACAACTTTAGTCACAGCTAATCAGGATTTGTTTTACATAAAATCTAGAGATTCGTAATGTTTTGATACTTTTGAAAATAGACGTGTACACGCATGAATATAAAGTTGGAATGCCTTAAAAATTGCATAATTTCATCCGATATATCGTTGAGAAAGCTTCTAAAATAAGGCCTATCAAGTTATAAAATCTAATGTTCTTATCAAACAAGAACAATAAGTTTATGAAGTACAGCGAACAATTATAAAAATATTGTTAATTTATATTTCGAAGATATCAAAATAGATAAGTCATATGTAATTACATTAACCAAGCTTCATTTTAACCTTCATGCAGTGTTTAAATTAAAACAATAGTACGTATGGATATAGTGTATTTATATATATATATATATATATATATATATATATATATATATGTACGCATACATATACATATAATGTATAAGATTACAACGAGGGATAGAATAATAGAGAGATATCGTATTGAGAAAAAGAGATAAAATAAGTCTGTTCGATTATTTCGCAAAGCCCTAAGCCTGAAATTACTTTCCTCATAGTGAAGATAATAAGTTCCGCGAATGTTCTTATCCCGTGCATAGATACGGGGCGTACGAAAAATATCGAAACGCCGCCGAGATATCTAAACCCACAGAAACGCCGGCCGTCTCGTCGATATCCAAGATGCAGTGCGACTTGGAGTCCTTGATAATATTAAACGCGCGCGTACACGTAATATGTAAGTGCACAAAGAGTCCATGTCGAATGAAAAGAGGCGAAAAAGGAGAAGCGATCGCGACGGGGGCAGGGGGATAGGATGGCGCTCTCTCTCTCTCTCTCTCTCTCTCTCTCTCTCTCTCTCTGTCCCCTAATGCCACATACGGCCGCGGCCGCTTCCGGGATCGGTCGATGACGATCGGTACGCCGCGCCGGGGCCATGCAGCTACATATACAAATACATGCATATATATAGATCTATATGTACCATATGCAGTCGCCTCCATCCCGCCGCCGCGTTGAGCTGCACACCCGCTGACACGCGGGGGTTTATATCGAAGGTGCGGCGGGGGGGGCGCATATGTAATATAGCGGCCCGTGCTCGCCACGATCACCCGACTTTTGCCCGCGTGTGTGTAAATATAGCTGTAAATTAACCGCGCACGCTCTCGCGAGCATCTGAAGGTATAAGATGTACGCGGGCGGACGGGCATCATCGGCGGTAGCGGCGCATTCCCCACACCCCTCTCTTGTCGCCAGTGGCCACATATACATTTATGTGTATATATATATATATATATATATATATATATATATATATATATATTTGATACTGACGTGTAAGTGGAACGAGCGCTCCGGATCGTTTTCATCCCGGTGCGCTCCGCGGGGCCCTACTGATGCTGCCGCTGCCTTGCTCTACTTTTTCGAGCCCCTCTGTCTTTCTCTTTCCTGCTGGTTCGTCGCGTCATTAATATTATAACTTCTCGCTTCTTATTTATAGCGACGTGAGGCAGTTTTAGAGATAAAGAGAGAGAGAGAGAGAGGGGGGGTAGGGGGATGGAGGGGGAGAGAGGAAGAGAGACAGCTGTCGGAACGCTGCTCGCCATGACGTCCACATACGTAGATGAACCTCTTTAACCGGAGTACAATCCGCCCTGCACCTCGAGTGAGTTCACTGTGGTTAATGTCCCGTTTGATTGGTCGCCCAGTCGATGGACTTTCTCTCTTTCTCGCTCGCTCTTGGGCTCTCTCGCTTCGCGTGTCCCTATCTCTGCCTCGTCCTGTGGCTAGAGAGAAGGAGAGAGATAGCGAGAGAGCGAGAAGAAGAGGGGAGGGGACTTGCTGATGGAACCATGCTGTGCCCGTAATCGCGGCAAAGGGACAATACACCCGCGAGACAGTCGACGGGACGAAGGATATATATATATATATATATATATATATATATATATATATATAGCGCGGATCTTATTCTCTTCACGTGAGCACTCGCGCGCAAAGACCTGTACTAAAGGACGACAAATTTTAATGTTCGGAACAAATACATTATATCCCAGGTATATAAATATATCCGGTATCGTCAGCGAACGCCTGCAACGTAATCGAACGAATAATATAGGGAAATCTGCACTAAAAAAAACATTTACTCGATCGAAGTAAATGTATCTATCTAATTGAGACCAATTGACTTAATTCGCGCACTTATGTACTTGAAAGAAGTAAACCAATACATGCTGAAGAATTTATTTCTTAACATAAATCAACTTTGATTACTTGATTTTCATCGAAGTGGATCGAATCACTTCCAAATTAATCTAAAAAAATTTGATGAATTATAGAAAATCATCTCCTAAAGATATGCAATTCGAATTTTTGAAATGTCTCGCCAGGCGGATCCATGGTTTTCACCGTATTCGCAATTGCTGATTATGTCAATTAGTATATTATAAATAATTTCTGATCTTTATATTTGTTCGACATGTTCAAACATGAGTTTAGGCAGTTAATGCCGTAAAAAAATCGATACGAGAAATGTCTTTATATCGGCACAGTTCAACCCTGTGCGCAACGGTAAGAGGAAAAAGGGGTTATTTTTTGCAATACCAATGCTCGCGACCAATTTCTTTTTGTCGTCAGCGCTCGCGCCATAAGATATCTTCACGACAAGTATGTTCGAGCGCTTCAACATCTGAGCGAGACTCGGTGCGTTATTTACATATAAAAATTACGATATCCTAGCGTCGAGGGGATGAAATGACGCAAGGAAGATTTCTTTTGCGGCCGAAAAAGTTCGTCGTACATTTCGATTTTCGTTCAACGGTTCGAAATAAGATCACGTCCCCATCCCACATCACGTCTCTCGCAACTTTGGGATCCAATTTTCGTTCAGCAGAAATTAAAGCGGCACTTATTCTTTTAGTAGGATTGTGCTTCCCCGGTTAACAGAGTTTAGACGCCATTTTTGCTTCAATATAGATTAATTGAGAAAATCCATTCTTCTCCGACACACACACACACACACACACATAAAAATTTTGAATGCCCGCGATGACCATTATATGTATATATCATATATCCTATGCCCATTATACATAGGGGACGGACGATGCGCCAGTCGCTTTGTAAGAATTAGTTTTACTCGGCGCCCAAGGCGCGCGTCCGCGTACTCCGCCTCCTTGCCTCCTCCTTTCTCTCTCTATATATATATGAACGCATCGCGCGTCCCATAACGCACGCGCTGCGGAGAGGTTTTGTTTTCTTTCTTGTTTGCGGACTTCTGTTACGGCCTGCGCCATCTGTGTACTTTTTCTACGCGTGCTAATTAATGAACGTTTGAATAAACTCCCCGTATATATATACACGCGCACGCGCGCGCATTCCCATAAACGCATACAAACTTTAGTAAACTTTTGAGATTCCTGATTTTGCCAAATTTTAATATACGACATTAAAAAGATTTTGAAATTATATTTTCGATTGCGTGCGAATTTATGCCGCTTGGCGTTTTGAATTAATTTTTAGATTATTAATTCTTAGATTATGTTACTATATGTATATGTGTATATATATACACGTATATATAGTATTAATATATGGGGTCGCCGCGCCGTGGGACGATATTGAAGCTTTTGATATATTTCTTTGTCTTCGTATATGCATATGCGTACCCATGGATAAGAATAATAAAAAAAAGAAACAAGGGGGGCGTTATGCTAATCCGTACGTTAATTAGCATTTTACATTCGAGGGGTATAGCCTTGCAGTTAAAATTTAATAAAATTTTTTTACTGTCGGAGAGATAAGATCTAATTTTCGCCCCCTCGCACCCCTCCCCTTAAATAAATCACTGCAAGACTTTGGTAATTGAGTTTCTTGCACGAAATAATGAATGGGCGGTTGCATTCGGAGATGGTTAAAAAGGAAATCATTATTTCTTTCATAAGTTTCATGAAGCGGTTTTCAAGGTACACCGCGGAGCGGTAAGTGTGAACGTGTTGCAATGGACAGCCAATCCTAATTGCGCATGCGGCCTGGCGTTACCTTGATTTCATATATTATTTCGCGTTCCGGTGAAATCGAATTCAAGCGGATTTTTGTAATTTTCTAATTTGGCTAATGCGATGAATTGATAAACTCATAAGTCTATATATATAAATACGTCAAATGCGCTCGTCGAAAGCGACCAAATTTAACTGAAAAGAGTTTCGCGGTTTACTTGCATTTGCATTTAAGGCACGTGCGATGAAAAAAAGGTTAAAAAACATAGAATTCAGTATGTATTCCAGAAGGAGTGTTAAAGTATTTATTTTTATATTTTTTTATTCAGTTACATTCAATAAGAAATCTTAAACTTTGTATACCTGTTCTACTAATTGCCTAAATTTCATAAAAAACATCGGTTACCGATAAAAACTAAAAGAGAATGTATGTTTTAAGGAAATTTTAGTCGATTTAATAGGCGTTTATTTAAGTTTGTTTTGTATGTCTTAAATCTAATCAAATTGAATCAATAAAATTCAATTAAATATTGAATTTACTCATGAATTGGAAATGAACCTCGATATAATGTTATTGAATATAGTTTAATTTTATTTAAAATATTGAAGGATATTTGAACCTTTTAATATTTCTTAATGATTGTTTTAATAGTGTAACTAAATAAAAATAAAGTACAATCTGTGGTAATATTCGGCAACCTCTATTTTCAATTTAACGGTAAATATGTTATGCGACTGATTGCTAAAAAAAGGAATAATGTAAAAAAAGCAGACTTACGATTTAAAAATTTGATTCTTCCCCGTGGTCTCCATCATTGCTGCTTATGTATACGTTTTTCCTCCTCACCGTTCGACGAACGATTACAACAATTCACCACTATTACGACAATTTTCTATATACCAATGTGTCGAATGTTTTCCAAGCTTCTGAGTATTCCGAGCACAGTATCACACAATCTACGAGTGGCGGGCAAAATCCTCCGAGAGTTCCGACCTCGTCACTGATGTGGGGGGTATTGCAGCACGTGCCTCACGCCGCTAATCCGTGGCAACGCGACATCTGCTCCTCTTCGGATACGTGCGAAATCGAAAAAAAACTTTATGCGAGCTGCGCCCTCGGACGACACCCCCTTCGCTGCGATCCTCGGGGAAAGAGCCAGTCGTCCGTGATCGTATCTACGCGTGCGCCTTTTTCCTTTTGCCTTTGCCCTCCTTCACCGTTGACCGAAATTTATTATTCCTAATTTATTATCCTGGTTTGCCGGAAGAACGGGAAGAAAATTCGCGCGCGTGCGTGTGCGTGTGCGGGTGCGGGGCGGGTGCGCGCGCGCCTGTCGAGTGGAGCCTATTCTATCCGGTCTGGTTCGCCGCCAAACAATAGGCGCAGCTATACCAAGATTTGCCTATATATAAGACGCGCCGGCTCGCTCGTGCTATCCGCTCGACAGGGCCCTCTATCTCTCTCTGGTGCTCCTCTATGCAAGAGCGCGAGCGCGAGGTGGCGGCGACGGCGACGGCGGCGGCAACGGGCGGCGGGCGCACAGCGGATCGTTCCGTTCTCCAGGCAGCACTGCGCCCAGGCGAGAGACGAGACGAGACGGCCGCGCGACGTACTTTGTACTACTACTATACGGAACTACGAGGAGTACCGGGGGAGAGAGAAAGGCAGATAGAGAGATGGTATATACGGACGGGTGAGCAAGCTGCGCTAGAGCACTAGCGAGCGAGAGAAAGAGAGAGAGAGAGAGAGAGAGAGAGAGAGAGAGAGAGCGGCGAATAGGAAGAGAGGGAGAGAGATGAGCGGTTGAGCTAGCGAGAGAAAGAAGAAAGGGGGGTAAGGAGGTGGAGGAGGTGGAGGTAGGCACAGGAGCAGAGCAACGCGACGGGCGGCTGGAGCAGCCGGCTCGGAGGATCCTCGCGGAATGGAGCACTGCACCGTAATGACATGGTCTAGGAGATGCTAGTCAGTTTTGTAATAACGCGTCCGCTGGTATAAAAAGTGAATTTTCCCGAGGTGGGGAAATGCGTCTAGGGCCAATCGCCGGCCGCGGGCGCCCGGTCTCCCCTACTATATATATATATATATATATATATATATATATATATATATATATATATATATATATATATATATATATATTCGCTACGTGCACGGTGAGCCAGAGAGACAGCAGATGCTTTTTTCTTTCCCTCCCTTTCCCCCGACCTCCCTGTCGATCTATCGAGCGCGCTCTCGAAGATGATCCCGATGCGGCCCTTCTATTAGTTTCCGGACGCCTAAGGGCTCCAGAGCTAGTAGGAGAGAGAGAGGGACAGAAAGAGATAGATAGAGCAGGAATTCGCCCTTATCTTTCGGACTTTGGGAGAAGTTCTTTAAATTCTTATCATTACTATCCAACGATGTCATGGGCGATTTGATTGAACGCCCTTTTTTTCATCTATCCGATTTCATTCGGCTCGAGGCAATTTTGTTTGAATATAGCTTGTATGTGTATGTATGTGTCATCGATCACATATATTCAATTTGTATAATATGTAATAATCCAATGGTACATAATACAGCAAGCCTCTGTTTATTAGATATCTCATATAGTAATTCCATATCGTACTAGAAGACTAAACATTGTGTTGAATTCTATATTTAAATGATATCGGACAATATGAGGAGTTAAAAAAGTTCACTTAACCATTTGTTATATTGTGCATATTTATTTGAAAATTAATCTTTGCGTCAAGCTTGAAATATAGTCTTCGAATTAAATTTTTTTTTACGCATCATGATGACGTAAGTACACCACCGAATAATGAATTTAGTTTCATCCTGGTACAATGGTCATGATGCCCAGAAAACACCATGACCGAAAAAGACACCTGCTACAAGTCAATACCGTGGTTATCGATACACTTCGAGATATAGCAACGCGCACTTCCGGTTCAGCGGTCGTTGTACTAAGTCGAGGTTTCTGAATTTGTAGCGCATTTTTTTGTCATACAATTATATTCTACCGCCATAATAGGCATTAGAATTATATTGAAATACACTGTTCTGAATAAGATTATGAATTTTGAAAATTAGTTACAATGATTATTTAAGCGAGATTTGTTAATACTTGGTGGAAAATTTTTAGGAAAAAATCTGAAACGATTTAATTTCAATTAATGCGAGTTTTTCATTAGAAGGTAGAAAAGTATAGAGTATACCTATGAATGATATAGCTCATAAATAGAGTATACATAAAAAATATATTTTGCAAACATGAGTAACGAGCAAAGTATACGACGCACATACACCCACACTCACACACGAATATTTACTATTTCTATATAACTATATAAAAACAAGTTATAACAATTAAAAAATTCTGCAATATTGTCTTGTATCCAATCACTGGAAGGATTATTAATTATAAAATTATATATCGATCGTATTTTCCAAGAATATCGTCCAAATACACCTAATAAGACGCAAACTATGTCTATATAAAATTCAAATATTTAATTAAATATCAAACTCTAATCATCGTAAATAATAATGATAATTATACATATGTTTTATTCGTCTCACAGAATATGTAAATAAAGCTCGCCGCTGACGCATAACATTAGATGCCATTAAAAGAAATTTTAATATTTAACATAAAATTTCGTAAAACGTTTGTCTTCTCACGCGGGAGATTAACTTGTACATACGTAAACAAAGTTATTCACCGTTAACATTATCTCCCTTGCCGTCTTTTACCATTGTTACGTTATCCCGTAAGAAGCTGCACTTTAAATTAAATATCATGACAAATGATTGCTGTTAATGTAAGAATAACCATATAGGAGTATATTTTAATGCAAGCATCTGATTACTCTCAATGATATGTAAGGTTAAAGTAGCGTCCTTTAGATCAAGTGCACGATGAAATTGCATTTTCTCGAAAGTGACATTCATTTCCCGACCTACACCTAACCTACACGTTAACATTTGGAATTTCATTAATTCTGTATTTCTGAGAGAATTAGATTTGACTACGCACCAGATTCATGTGTAATTAAAAAATTTGCTATTTACTAAATTAAATATATAGAATATTAAAGTTGCACTGATGGATTATATTAAATCTGCCGATCAATCATTTATGGTCTAAATATTATTTTTTTTAAATTTCGATTGCACACATACAATATTAAATAATTCTTGTTAACGTGCTAAAAGTCTAAAACATTTAGCACGTTATAAGATAGCATTCCGGAGAACCTAAAAAATTTGATCGATCTCAATGTGTTTTTTTCTTTGAGTAGTTCATGACTCTTGGATATCAAAATTACATTTTGTTAAAATCAAGGAATTAAGAAAAGTGCATAATTATTTGAGAAACGTAATCAGAATCAACAATCGTAATAAGAATTAAATTCTATTATAGAGATCTCCACAAAATTGAATTTGGAATAGTTCGTATAGTTCCGCGATCACTGCGTATATTCAATAATTGGTTCCAATTCGTTATCTATCGAGGTACGTGTATTTTTATATGATACTATAGATCATCATATTTAATAAATATTTTTTATTTTGTATTTAAAAAATTAGACAAATCTGATTTTTTTATCAAAATAATATCATATAGATTCAACAGAATATTAAACACTTTTGCCGTATTTCAACTATATTGTATACTTCAGTAAATGATGTAATCAATCAAGTAAAATTTAATATAGAAATGCCCCAGGTACATGCTATATGAAGAATATATATATTCGTTAAGATCCGTAAAATATAATGTATATGATAAAGTTTATCATTATCATCATAAAGTTTCATATTAGAATGTGGGAAACAATATTTATATTAGAAGTAAAGTATATATTTTTGCACTGCTCATAACCATATATATTTATGCATTCTGTAAATTAAGAATTGTTATTTTATAATTTTCAGAATAATATTTTTTTATTTTAACAAAAACCATTATTATTGTCAAAAACACTGAAAACCAACAACGAAGAGGGGGAAAAGAAAAGAGAAAGAAGAAGAGAAATAAATAATTGATCCAATCTAAATAATAGAGAGTGTCATGTAAGAGGTAATTCGCTGTTTCTTATATGTGCACAGTGTAACATGTATATATATATATATATATATATATATATATATATATATATATATATATATATACACTTTGGAGAGACCTAGATCAGACTACCGGAACTCACGATGTAGTCGTTTTTTGCTCGCGTTGCTGACACGTCTTTACTTTTTCCGCAAAAAACTCTGCTGGCACGGTGATTCATTCTTACGGCTTGTCCCCTCTCCGCACTTCTGTCCCGTGCGAATTAAAATAATGCAGCGTTATACTCGTAAGGTAAACTTAAGAAATAATTATATATAAATTTTTTCCTTCTTTGCTTTTATTGCTAAGTAAATTTTGAAAAGTTTTAGTATTTTTCTTAGCATATAAACACATAATGCTGGCAGTATTATAAGATAAATAAAAAAGAAAAATATTTTTAATCATTATTGTGTGCATATATGTCAAAATATAAGCAATTCTATATTTATTATCCATAGTTACATATTTATCATATTCATTTGGTTTTCCAAAAGAGAAAAAACTGTATAAATGTAAACAAACAGCACCTAATATAAGAAATAGACATAAATGTGTAATAAAAATTAAATATATAACAAAAACACTGTGTTTATCGTATAATGACAAGCGTTAAATGCACGCGCCACACACGAGCATATAAACGATTTAACTTCTTCCTTCTCCTCTTCTCCCTCGTAACGCTTGTTGTTCAAATTACAATTTACAGAACATTGACATTTAACCGTGAAATTGCTCTACGCCGACGTTTGTTTTATCGATCGTATGGCCAATCAACGACTCTTGAAATATTACGGTATGGTTTCATTGATAATTATATGGTTTTTGTTCCATTAACTCTGCTATACGTATATATAGCTAGTTAAAGAAAAAAAAAACTCGCAATGGGAATTACACATACAGCCCACGGAGAGCAAAAAACGACTCGCTTGCAAAATATAGTACGAAATCTAATCGCCATTGGTTTCTTCTATAATAAAATTCAACTCCACCTGGACTTTTATAACATGTTCCCGACATCATTGCTACCTTGTTAGTAATCATACCGTACGCATAAATGGATTAAGCGATGAAATTTCGATAAAGATTTACAGTTTGTCGAATAATGAAATGGGATTGAAGAAAGGCAGGGAAATATTAGAAACAATATTTTTATTTGAATTCGAAATTTAGAATAATATATATAGTAGATCAACTAAGATTTTTATTAATAATATTAAGTAATAAGAATAATATATAATATGATATTAATAATAGTATATTAATGAAAATCTTTCAATTGAAAGAGAAACAATGAAAATTTGAAAATATTAGGAGGCGAACTTAGTTTCCGACCTTCACGTTTAGATGGCGATATAACTAGTACGAAAAGTCAGATGCGTCGGATCTAATTCTCATTTTTTAGTTTTGTCATTTACCAAGAAAATTCCGTTAAGAGGTGCCATCATTTACGTAAACATTATAATTTATTAATCAGCGAAAAATGAATCGTGACAAATCGTTTTTTCGGCATGTCCGTTTGCAATATTTGGATTTGAAAAAAAGTCTAGCAGAAACTTATCGATTGCTTCAACAATGTTATGGCGAACAAGATTCATCACTTACAGTATGTAAAGAGTGGTTTCAGCGGTTTAGAAGTGGAGATACTGATGTAAATGACAAAGAACGTTCTGAACAAACGAAAAAAATTGAAGATAGTGAATTGCGAGCATTATTGGACGAAAACTCAGCTCAAGCGCAGAAAGAATTCGCTAATCAGTTAGAAGTTCAAAGAACGTTCAGATGTGATGGGAAAGATTCATAAAGAAAGAAAGTGGATGCCACATGATCTGACCAAAAGTGCCATTATGAATCGATACAACATCGCACTATCTTTGCTTGCCAAGCCATATAAGAAGAGTTTTCGTTGGCGTATTGTGACTGGTGATGAAAAGTAGATCTACTATAACAATCCTAAGCACAAAAAGTCATGGGTGGACCGAGGCCGATCGTCCTTCTATCTTGCATGACAACGCTCGGCCACATGTTGTGAAGGCCATCCAAAACACCCTTTTTGGAGCTAAAATGGAAAGTATTGCCGCACCCAACTATTGTCCCCGTACACTCTCCTGACATCGTTCAACATCGGACAACCACCATCATTCTTTCGTCGCAGTATCGTAATATTGCCAGAATGATGGAAAAAAGTTGTAGAAAATGACGGAAAATATTTTGATTAAACTAACGTGTATTCATTTTCCATCATAAATGTCCTTTTTCCATTAAAAAATGTCGCAAACTAAGTTCGCCTCCTTATAATTTAATTATATTTAAAGGTGTTTATAACCAATCTTAACACATGGATACACATGTAATTACTATTTAAATACAATAATATAACCGAATTACTATGTAATATAACATAATATACTATTATAATACGATACAATTGTACAAGATATTATAATATATTATGATATGATATAAACTGATGCAAACATTAAATATGGAAAATATTTCATCAAGATATATATATAATGTAAATGAAAAAGCTATTTTTGTTTAAATATATCCCTGTTGGACTAAGTGAATTAATGGCAGGCATAATTTTATATATTACATAATATGTTTATTAAAAATCCCAAGATATGAACTTTCATTGGGAAGTTTTGAAGTAATATTCAATAAGCGATTTTCCTGCAGGTGTAAATTACATGCGATTAATCAGCGAGCATAAAAGAGAGGTGCATAAATATAGAAGTATTTAGAAGATAAATAGTTGAAAGTTAGAGGGCAAAGGGCATGGTGGGGGATGCAATGAGTGAGTATGGTCGGGGGAAGGGCAAAGCAGAGATTTTACAACCACTGGGAATTCTTGTGAGAATCCTGAAAGTTAAACATCCGTTATCGTGATGATAGCCGCGTATGGCTAAGTTATTGTATTATACGAGCCAGGTGGATCGTTATATATATATATATATATATATATATATATATATATATATATATATCGAGGGATGCGCTGGCTGAAAAAGAGAGGGCGCTCTAAACACCGGCCTCTCTCTCTCTTTCCTCTGCACTTGATATCCAACCAGTGGCTGCAGCCACATGAATTTATTAGCCTTCTTTATCGTCATTTAATCATTACGAGCAAGCATCCTATACACACACACATATATATATATATATATATATATATATATATATATAAAATTGGCGTTCGCGTATCAGAAGCTACTGCTATTGCTGATTTTCTAATATCTCATGAGGCTTCCGCACTCATCTCCCGCTTCTGCACTGATCTGCTGGCGAGCGCTTTACGATGACGAACGTAATCCATGGCGCACGCGCGGGGGCCCGCGGAAGAGAGAGAGAGAGAGGCATGCGCACTATCCTCACATGCATAGATATACTGATGCGATGCACCGCGCGCAGCGTGTAATACACAAATCCGAGATTTTCCGCGTGCTGCAGCAGCAGTGCGTGGAACGCCGCTGAGCCGTAAAATGCCAGAAGCCATCGGCCTCAACTATATAAGCAGTGCTTATATAGTTGAGGGAGACGAGAGAAACCGGCGAGCCGCGGGGTTTTAGGCCATCAGAGTGATATAATCGAAATGACAGAGCATTGGCCAATGCGATGCGAACGGACCATTGGGAGGAGGGGGACTCGGAAACAAAGTTTATCTCGAAAGAAGGTCGTCGCTGCGTCTTCCGCGGGTGCCGTATATACCATTGCTCTGGTGCACCGGAATGGCTTATGTATATATATATATATATATATATATATATATATATATATATATATATTTGTGCCCACGTGGGTGGGACGCCGATAGGCTCATAGTATAGATTACTTTATGTCTCCAGGGAGGCTGGTCATTTAAATCGACATTACCGCTTGCTCCAGAAAATTGATGCTCTACCTATATATATATACATATATATATATATATATATATATATATATATACACACTTACGATACAGGTATAAAAATGTAAGTTTGGGATTATATGAGGAAATACATAACAGTATATGCTTTAAGTGCGTTTTATACGGGGTAGCTCGTGTTAATCTTCTCCATTTATTTACTGTTCATCTGCGGCTCGGTATTACCATGTTTTCCTTGCCAAAAACATATTTTTTCTTCATTATTTACTACAATTTTATAGTTATATATTACATTCTAATGAATTTAAACTTTTATATTCATACTAACCTTTTTAAGTTTTTTTTTTGTTTTCAATATATCTGTAATGTATCATTTCATTTCCAAACTTTTAATAAAATATTTTCTTAGTAATTTTATTGTGATAGAAATATGTTCTATTTAAAGTATTACTTATTTATAGTAATACTTTAATAAGCTTACTTATTAAATTTAGAAATTTATAACATTTTTCTTATTCTATATTATATTTTAAGTGACAGATGCACTTTGTTGATAGTAGATGTGATAATGTACAGAAAGGCCAATTTGTTACAAAATATGTAGGTAAATGGAACTATAGAACTACTCGAAATTATCAATGATTCTCATCTTTGTTAATTTTGTAGCTCTTTTTAGATCAAATGAAGATTTTTTGAAAATTTTAACGTCAATTTCCATTTCTAGTTCTTCAGCTACGAACGTCAGGATTGTCGAAGTAAATGTATAGAAATTTATTATGTATTTATAATTATATTGCAAATAATAATTGTATATTAAAAACAAATAACCGTAGTTGCTGGTTAAAAATTTGCGCTAAACAAAAATTTGTGGTTACAAAAGTAAAAAATGCGCTAAGTTTATAGAGTCGAATAAAAAATAATAAGTTGGACGCGACACTCAGCGAACTTGCTCTTATCAGTGGGCACCAAACAGTATCGACTTAGAGCGCTCCCATTTGTTCAAAGTCGAATATACGATCCTTTGAAAATTCTATAGAGTCACTGGCGCATCGGAAGAGGAGAGCGAATTGCAAGGTTTATTTAAATTTTGGAGAAATTTCGAAGTATTGTCGATAACTTCGAACGTTAGGTCCTCATTGACTTTTATAGACGCTCGAAGGTTAACAGAAATAAAAATAAGCATATTTTGAAAAAAATATGTATGATAGATTGAAAAAAATTTAATCCGTTGACTTTTTTCTTATATGTCATATATCGAAGTGCAAAAGTATTTTGTTAAACAGTCACTGCAGACTTCCCTCAGGAGTATAGAAATATTAGGTACAAGTATTATATATAAAACAACCTTAACTTTAAAGTTCAAATATTTTTGGAAATGCTTTAGGTAAAAGGGCTTGTTTTTACTTGATAAATTACGCTATTATGCAAACATGTTATACAATAGCTAAGTAGTTAACCGTAGCATTAGTTATGAATAGAATTGGTAAAGTTGGAACTGAACATTTCTACTTTGCAATGAACATATTATTTGGTCTTTTAATTAAAGCATACGTATGTACTACTTTAATCAGGCCCAAAAAACTTTAATTACTAAATGCAGTTACAAATATACGTACGCACATGAAGGAGGTTGTAAATTTGGGTCAAGGATATATCACCTAATAATATACGCGTTTTACAAATTTCCTGTAACCTCGGCTAATACGCCGAACGAAGTATAAATGCGCGATGTTCGCTTATAAAATTCTACTTTATTATAGCTATCCGATCAGAAGTATAAAATTGCCATCAGATCGAGTAGAGCAAGTTAAGAAAAAGCAATTTGTAGCTTCCTCTTATTTGTTTACTTGTATGCTCCACTTAACCAGTCGTGCCGTAAAATCGTCACGCAGATAATACCATAAATATTCCTCTGATCGATCAGAATCTTTTAATTGCTCGTATAATTCTTTATTTGTGAATATATATATATATATATATATATATATATATATATATATATATATATATATAATATAAATACATTATTGCGGGGAGAATAAGCTATACATGATAATAAGATTTATTTTTCAAGATACGCGTGTCCAGGTGTATTTTGTTTTTGAAAATCTACATTACCAGCACCTTTTCAATGTTGATCACATTTATGATATATAATATATCCACCAAGGATTACACGCACATCTATGGATTAACATTCGTGTTCCTGCCAGAGGTATGAATATTTAAACGCGGAGACTTTCCTTCGACACGCCCCCTCCCTTATATTTTTCCTTCGGTATGGCTGTACGTGTAAGCAGCGTGGGGGGGGGGAGCTTTTTCAGAAAATCGCGAATTCCAGTTAGAGCAACATGTGTGCGCCGCGCTCCGCGATTGTAACCTATAATTTACATGTAAACTAGCAGCATCTGGGTCAGTCAGCGCTCGGCAAAGGCCTCTGTATATATGGAACGCCCGTGCATCGTCGTTGCAGGCCCAACAAAACCGGCGACGCGCGCTGGCTTCTGTTGCTGCACTATATTTATATGTATCTAAAGAGAGAGAGAGAGAGAGAGAGAGAGAGAGAGAGAGACGGTATACAGCACGGCGGTGCCGAGGCCCCACGAGTCGCGCGAATCGATATTCCTCGGAGCTTTTATAGCGCGAGAGAACGGGCCCACGCTATCGCAAGCCCCGGAATATAATATGCATCTCCGCGGCGCGGGCGCGGTACTCCGGCGATTTGTGCGCGCGCGGGGACTGCCGTTACGCCTCGGCGCGCAACGCGCCCGCCGCGCGCCGTATATATCTAAATCGAGCATAGTGGGAGCCAGAAGGAGGAAGAGTGAGAGAAGGGAGAGATGAAGAGAGAGAGAGAGAGAGAGAAAGAGAGACAGAGGTATGCAATAAACGGAGTCCCTCGCCTCCTTCTTCTAGCTGCTCGCGCTTTTCCGCGCTGACCCCTGCGCCTCCCTCACCTCGCCCCCCCCCTATACACAACACCCCCAACAATTGATCGGGACAATAATAATTTATAGCTCGGCGGTCCGGCCCGGGTTTCGCAGCTACGTATTGGCCCGAGTATGTGTGTATCGTTAGCGCGGCGGTGGCTGTAGCCGAGGGTCCCTCTCGCGGGCGCGGAGAGTACGTACGCGCGCGCCGTTCCTCTCCGCGCATCTAGATCTCCGGGAGGTGGAAGCGCATCGCCGGCTCCCTCCGTTCCTGTAAACGGCCTGGGAATCGAACCCGGAACCGGCCGTCGCCGCCGCCGCTGCCGCCGCCGTCCCCTCCCCCCGCCCTCCCGCGCTCCGCCTCTTCGCTTCCTTGATCTCTCGCCTCCTCTCTCTCAGGACGCTTCGCCCATGTATATATACATATAGTAATCGGAGTCCTACCGGTGAGCGCGCGGATTTCCGAGGTGGAGCGCTCAGCGAACAACGCCGGGAGGGGGGGGGGGAGAGCTCCTCCGCGCGCTGCCAATTTCAGCTGGCGATACAGCAAAGACGAAAGGGCGTTTGGTTTCTGGGGGAGGGGGGGGCGAATGGACGTCTCAGGTGGAGTCCGTTACACGGCGCGTGCGCGCGCACGCATTTTTCTCCAGTCTCGTTTTTATCTTCCACTGCGAGCGTCGCTACTTATATCTGTATATGTATATACGTCCGAGCCTATGTGCTCCTATATACAGATATGTAGAAATATTTTCTCGGCCTCCCATTCTCGAATTGCAGCCGCCTGTAACCCGCTTGCGGATTTACTTGCGCTGCTGTCCGTCCTCGTCGATACCGCCGAGCGCCGCGTATCGCCGCCACCTTCTGGCATATAGCATTTAAAGCTCAGGCAGCAGCGCTGTCCAGTTTCGGTGGACGGTTTCTTTTCATTTTGTACGATTCCTCTAAAATGTCGACCGATTATAAAAATAAGTATACCAACAATGTTAATATTGTAATCCCTATTTTATAATATTTTAATTACGTAATTGTTGAGGAATCTGCTACTGATTGATCAAACATTTTTTGTTCTTTGTCTATGACCCTAATTTTATTTCTTCCATCACGATAGCTTAAAAACAAATTATATTATATTATATTGCTTGACTTTGTTTTTTTTCAATTCTCCGATTGAAAATATTTCATCAATAATTTGTCAAGCTATGCCAAAATTACTGACAAGGAAAGAGTCACGTATATGGATCCAGCATTTGAATCTAACTGAAGACTCTTTCCTCATAATATCTCGATAGATAGATTTAGAATTAAAATTTTGACAAATTATACATGGCTCCAAGAAATAATGTAAATTTCCTACATGTTTCACCTAATAAAAAATTTTCGGTACGATTAAAATCATTATATTATTTGGATTAAAATGTTTAGAAATAAATAAAACTTAATTCACGCTTTATTTGTAATTTAAAAATTTTATTTCCAATTCAATAATAATTAAAAATTATTAGGAGATCGAGCACGTATAATAAACTATAAATTAACGATTAAAAATGAAGCTGCGAACTTTTGACGGATTTGATTATAAAATCCATTGAATAATTCACAGATCCATATATAAGTATCCCCTTAATTTTTGTTATTTGCATATATTAATTCTATGTAATATATATCCTGAATTGCAAAGTATTTGTATACTTATTGAATTTGGGTTTTAAAAATTACAATTGATTAATGCAAATAAATAAATATTATAATTTATTTAATTTTTACAGATTCTACAAAAAAAAATATAAATGTTATAATATTAAAAAGTTTCTTTTTGAAGGTGTAGAACGTTTGACGAGAATGTTTTGACGAAATTGAAGTTATTTATTAAAAAGCATAGTTTGTCGTCAAAATTTCAACATTTTTGAGTGTTAAATCAATATTTGAAAAAGTCCGTTTATGTATATATATATATATATATATATATATATATATATATATATATATATATATATATAGTAAATGGATAGAAAATTTTTTCTACGAGGCTCGTAAAAAAACATTCTTATATATGATAAAGAATTAATGAATGAACGAAATAACGACAACGAATGAGCCAAATATTTTGTTATTGTATAATGTGACTTTGGATGGAACCGAAAGCTCGAGTAGTGCCATTAATAGCCTCGCAAGCGAACCGTACATCGAAATTTTCAACAATCCAGTTTCCGCTTTATCTGCATCACATAGGTAGGTGACGCCTATTCAAAGATAGCATTCGCCCGGATCGGCGCACGATATCGGAAGCACGCGGAGGAATTCGCGTCTACGCGAGTTTTGTATGTGTATGTTGCTGAACGTACGTGTTTGTCGAGCGATCGCATGCGGGCCGAAGAGGAAAGAAGAAAAGAGAGAGAGAGAGAGAGAGAGAGAGAGACAGAGAAGGAGATACTGATGCTTTTCGCGTTTCTTACTTTGTCGAAAATAATCTTCAGGTGTGCAGAGAGAGAGAGAGAGAGAGGGAGAGAGAGGGGGGGAGGGAGGGACAGAAAAAAAGAAGATAGCGCGGCCCGTCTAATGGGCCTGCGAGAGCGAACGAGCAACGGGATACACAATCGGCCTCGTTTACCTCACAACGCTGCGCGCGCTCTCGCCGCGCCGATCCACCGCGCGCGGGCGCCAGGCCCCGCTGTACATAAGCTTTCCTTATATATATACTCCATTTCTCTCGCTCGCTGACAACCGCCCCCTCCTTCTTCCTCCTCACCCGCCTCTACATCTAAAGAGATACTTGCAGCTTCATATATATATATATATATATATATATATATATATATATATATATATATCAATGTGACGCGAGCATTTCTGTATATACGTCAGACGCCATATATATATATATATATATATATATATATATATATATATATATATAATATTTGACGAACGGGCAAGAGTCCAGGCCTTTCAGGGCCCGATTCTGAATTACTACCGCGAAATCAATTACTCCACGCGTAAAACGTGAGCTTTCTCTCTCTCTCTCTCTCTCTCTCTCTCTCTCTCTCTCTCTCCCTCTCTTTCTCCCACTCTTTCTCCCTCTCTCTCTCTCTCTCTCTCTCTCTCTCTTTCTCTTCCTCTAGCCGTAGCTTGTTAGAAGAAAAAAAAATATTGAATAAAGCTACGGTAAATTTTCTATGGCGTTGTAAAGAAAATTCTAGCAGCAAGGAGCTTCCTCCTTTTTTTTATTATTTACTGGTCGAACAGGCGCCTTCGAGCTGCACGACGGCTTCGAAATTTCCTTGCTACTGCGGAGCCCGGAATGCTTCCGGATGAAATGATTAAGCTTTTCCGCGACGACGGAGGGCAAACTTAAAAATATTCTCGTAGTTTGTTTAATTTATATACTTCTTGTTAGCTTTATACTTTCTTAACTCTAAATTGATTTCATATATGTATTCTGAAAAAATGAAGTGCCTTATAATTATGTATATATGCATGTTGACAATGTTGAAGTTTGACACCTACCCGTAAATTTATTATTCTATTGTATTCTACATTTTATTTTAAACTCTATACTTTTTAAGCATACCGTCAATAATTCGTGGTTTCAGGCAGAATGTACAAGTTCTAAAATAAAAATTCCTAAAACCCTCTTAGTTGAAATATTAAACTAGTTCCATGCATTTGTATAACAGTAAATTTAGCCGAACTAGCCACACACACACACACACACACACGCGCGCGCGCGCGCGCGCGCGCACATATATATATATATATATATATATATATATATAATATTTTGTTAGATCTGTGAATTGTATCTTCCATTTATTAAATCGAATGTATATTAAATCTGAATATAAAATCGCAAAGTAACTGAAAACTAGTTTGAATCATAAATTAGATTGAATTTTTATTTGGTATTTTTTATTGCACGTTGAGGTATGCACTTATTTACTAATCGTGTTATCATCACGTATAAATTCTCAATAATATTTTTCGTCAAAAAAAAACGATTTTTCTAACTTACTCGAATTTCAAAATTTAACGCAGCTTCTGCTACTCGTTTTCTGTACAGTTATATCATTTATCTAAGTTATTTAAATCAATAAATATTTTTTTGGTCTTAAGGTCTTTATAATGTAATATATTAACTAAAATCATGACAGTCAGATTGTTCTTGTTTATAGTCACCGCCGAAGAATCTGAAATAGAACTTATTACTACAGTAAATTACATTAAAAATTAAAAAATAAAAACAAAATTAATAATAAAATATATAAAAATAAGAAAATCAATATTCCATGTTAGTAAAGGACAATCTGACTGCTCGCACCACCTTAAATCTAGATTCACCTTTGGTGCTCGACGTTTCGAACCGCTATGGTTCATCCTCAGGAACTAAACTGACTTATCTAAGTTATTATTGAACTGCTTCACATGGAATTGACGTTAAAATCAACACACACACACACACACACACACACACACACACACACACACACACACATTTATATATATACACGCGCACGCGTAATGACATTGATAATGATATTGATAATGATATTTTATATTTTGATTCTACGACTATTGTGATATAGGTAGTGAAGCTAAAAACCATAATGCTTCTTTTATATAGTTATACAAAATAAATCGGGAGATAATTTTGTGGACCGGCGCTTGAAATAAAAATTCCAATCAACCTTGCCGGAGGCTTCCGAGCGGGAAACGACCATTAAATTCTGAGGATAATGAATATCATTAAAGACTTTAATGTACGTCTTAAAAAAAATCATATAGTTTGTCCAGAAATTAGCCAAGAGATAATAAAAATCTAAGCTGTTTCTGGAACATCTTTTTTTCATTGCGCTAATACGCGCGGATAAATTAAAGGACTACTCTCTGTGCTCATAAGCTATATTATATATCTTTGCCGTTATATGCCAACGGTTTTTTGGCATTATATATACAGATGACGGAACGCGCACGCGCAATATATATATATATATATATATATATATATATATATATATATCCCATACATACACCCATTCGTTATCACTCGAGCGAAATAATTATGTTAAAGGGGCTTACCTGCCAAAAAGATATTTGCCGATAAATTCGTAGCCTTATCACCGTGCGAGCAGCCCATCTTGCACAATTATTTTGAAGAAATTCAAGAAATAAATGCGGAGTTTTATTTTACGTATGGTATAATAAAAATATGCAGAAGTAACGATAGCCCCCAATAACTTTGCAGCATCACTTTGAACATAAAATCTCTTCATCAGCAAAAGTATTCTATGGTTTGGTCGGAGAAATTCAATAATGTCATTTATCACAAGACCAATGCGATGGCGAACTTTGGTTTCTTTAAACATGAACCCCTATTTTTGAACTGAAACTTCAAAAGAGGGTAAAAGTCTACGTTGAAGCGGTTCATGATGTATGGTCTGTAAGATCTCTTCCCATGAAAGGTCCGTCCTGCTTTTCCATTCGATGATTCATTCGTTCACAATTTGGTATAAATAATTTTCTTACTACATTGCGATCCTACAGAAAATTATTTAGAACTGTTCTTACTTTTGATCGTTGAATCGCTGGACTCTATACATTATACTATACAGCGTATCCTAGATCTAAAGATATACAAATATACACAAAAGCGAATTCGTAATAAACCGGGAAAGTCGTATGTGCAGTCTGTAACATCGTAATCTCGTTTTTTACATCAACGCTTCCAAAGGCCATTTCGCTTCTCGCCGAAGGCATCTCGAAGTGGAAATGACGGGCGGGGGATTTCGAGGATAATCCGAGGAACAACGGCACGGCGGCCTGGATGTCCGGCGAGGGCAGGGCATTAGCACATGCAAGCGCAAAAATGAGTTGCAACTTTACAAAGTGCGTATATTCTGCACAAGTGCTTTCCGCGTCAGACTTCCTCTACTCTGTTGCCGATCCGCTACTGCGCGCGTGCATACGCTTTCTTTAGTGGGACGAGCTCCCTGTAAGCGCGTCGTGTATCATGCATTCGCGTATCATGAGAAGCGCGGAAGCTGCAACGCCTCTCCGCCGCGCGGACTTTCGAAACATCGGTTCACTTCGATGCAAACGTTAGGCTCGCCCCATTCTTCGGTTATTCAAAGAAATATGTGCCCACGTGTATATATATGTGTGTGCGTGTGTGTGTGTGTGTGTGTGTGTGTATGCGCACACATGTAATACGGTTGGACCATGTGCACAGGTGCGAGGAATGATAATGGCTGAATCATCGCGGGAACCTCTTCTTGGAGGAGATTATAACTCGTATAATAAGAAACCGCGCCGCGGACATAAAACAAGTCAATTCGCATTTAAAGTATACTTGCATTTTCGCCGCGCGAGCGGGACAGGTTTCGTCATGCGATGTAATAACAGCGTTTTATAAATTTCCTCTCCTCCTTTGATTTATGCACTGAACTACGCGGTGTAGTTTCCTTCTCCACTTTCCTCTCTCTCCCTCGCTCGTTCTCTCTCTCTCTCTCTCTCTCTCTCTGTTCCTCTCTCCTCTCTCTCTCTCTCTCTCTCTCTTCGAGTAGGTGGCAAAGTGGAAATTGTTAGAATTAAGTAAGAGTGCAGTTCGCTAGGAGCTTCTTCTGATGCTTTTCACATTCACTGGTCTATATTATTATTATACTGACTAGCTACGGGTTCGATAAACTATAGGGATGGCTTACTACGGTGAGAAAGTTTTCAACATATTAAAAGATATAAATTCAAATATCACGAAAATTTACTCTCTGCAATTGATCGAATAAGTTTAGTCCTTCACTACGATGTCGACAATAAATATAGACTCTAAATCTATTCACAAAACTCTCAATAATCATATATAATGTTTTAATAAATTTTAGAGTAGGATCATTAATGTGGATGAATCACTTTCTAGTAGAATTTAATTTTATTGATTTATGTACTCAAAATAAATGAAACTACTTTAATGAATTTAAGAAAACATAAAATTTTGAAAAATATTTCCAATAAAGTTTATCAATTTTATTGCAAAGGTACAAAATAAAACTATAAAGCTTTGATTTTAAGATCAATGTCGAAGATCTTTAAATTCTAGATAAAACATAATGTTTAAAAATAATTCTTTCATCTCTCTCTCTCTCTCTCTCTCTCTCTCTCTCTCTCTCTCTCTCTCTAATTCGAATATAAATTAAAGCAGATATAAATTAAGTATAAATCCACTCAGGAACATTTAGACTCGGAAGCCAGAATAGATATTTTTAAAGAATCTCGATGCATTGAATCCCAACGCAAAGTCCAATCTCTTAGTTACCTCTAATTCAGCATAAATGTATCCAAATTAAATGCAACCTGAGGAAAATGTACAAACAGTGGTTGGGGCCATAGTTGATGTCATCCAAAAACTGTAAAGATCATCTCAAAATATTAGTTTTGCTTTTTTAATTTAATTTTATATTAAAAACAAAAAGTTAAAATTTTATTAATTTGAACTTTTCATAACGTTTTCTAAGAATTTACTACATCTTTTGATGTTTTTAAAAATTTTTCCCCTATTATTGTCACCAATGTTATTTGAGTTGATCATGGAAATTAAAATTTAAAATCGAAAATTTTTCATGAATCGAGAACCTATTTCGAATTAGACAGATAAATCAATTTATTTGAAAATCATAGAAGAGATTGAAATATCAGTGCTTGGAAATTCATGCACTTCGCACTGATTATACAAAGTGCATAGACTTCAAATTTATTACAATTGATTATTTCTATGATGAAGATTGGAAAATAAACATAATTTAATTCGAACAGTATTTTGAAAGTGAAAAAATTCATTTTAAAACATTCATATAGAATTTTTAGTAGAAATTCAGTGCGTATAATTTCTACAAACATTACCATAAGCTGTGCTCGACTGAATCGCGTAAATTGCGCAATTGAATGTGGGCTCTTTTTCACCCCTCCCCCTCTTTCCCCCAGCTGGACAATTTGCGGTGGCGTTTTAATAAAAAGAAAAAATGCAAAGAAAAAAGAGAGAATTCCGAGAGAAATGCACAGAAAACGACATGATGAGTTGTACGTGAGGACTTGAAGCATGATGACCCGAATCGTAAGAGACGCGCTCGTGAGATTCGCGGCCTGCGTGCATAGCGGAGGGCTTGTAGTAAGAGAGAAACAGAGGACGAGAAAGGAAGAGAAAGGAAGAGAGAAAGAGAAAGATGGAGTGAAGCAGAGAAAGAGAGGAAGGGAGGGCGAAGAAGAGAAAGAGAGAATCGAAAGCGAAATATTAGCCACAAGCGGTTCACTCTCCTCATGGTTATGACGTTACATAAGCAGCAAGTTATTGGTGGAAGTTTGCATCTCTCTCTCTCTCCCTCTCCCTCTGCTTCTCTTCCTTTTTAGATAGAAAGAGTTCAAAAGCAAAGGGAAGGGAGTGAAGGGAAGAGCGAAGCACGGTCACTCTTAGGCCCTCCACGATCTTGACAGTTATGACAGAATCTAACATTCCGTGATAAGTTGCGTAACTCGTCTGCCGGACGGCTCGTCTGGGCATATCGACTTTCCTTTTGCCCCTATTTTTCCATATAAAATTTCATTACCAAGCGCCACTTTAATACAGCGACGCGGCAAGTTAAAATCATAAGCTTTAATGGAATTTCCTGCTGCTTTATAATCTATTCGCACATGCCTAATCTAATTTGACTTATTGCTGCCTTGACCAAGCTCGTCGAAAATCTTGAAGACTAGAAAGATATTACTCGATATCGACTTTGTTTTATATTGAATGATATGTATTCAGAGTCAGTTTTAATTTCAAAAAATTAAATACTTTATTTTCTACATTGAAATACCGAACTTTTGTTAATTAACTATACCTTTATTATATAATAATTCATTGATATATATATTTTTAAATAATATTTTGAAATTTATATAGAATTATGTAGTAAACTGTACGATCTGAGCTCGGCTTTAAAGTCACAGTGAAAGTAAGAGAGCAATAGGATCAGGTAAACTATCCTATATATATATATATATATATATATATATATATATATATATATATATGCGAGCGAGTGCAAACAGGAAAGAAGGAAAAAAAGTGTGAGCTGGCGTATGTCTCTTCTCTTGCTACCTGTAATTGCAGAAAGTATATGTGTAGAACAGACTCTGAAGTACCCACAGTTCCCCAGCAGTGAGAAAGACAGCATGCCTGTTCAAATATCTCTGTCCATTCTTCTGACTTAAAGGACTCCGCTGAGAGGCGCAGTACAGTATGTCAGTCTATTTACATATAAAGCATTTATTATTGTTTAGATATAGTTGACCAATGATCATAAATTCATTGATTAAATAAAGTTTAAGTTTGAGAGGCTTTGCTAATGTAAGGTTCTATGTTCTATAGAAGATTAAGGTTAAATAAAATAATTTTAAGCAGCCAAGAAGATTATTTGATTTTATACACACACACACACACACATATATATATATATAAATAAATAATTAAAGGTTCAATATAATACTATAACAAGTTAGTCATTTCGTATGAAAATATCGAACTTTGGTTGTGAATTATGTATCTCGTAATACAGGTTGGATCGCGTTCCGACATAGATGCTATGCAATCATCTTGATATTCGAGTTGAATGCAGGATTGATATAGCGTTGCAATAAGTGTTTCATTTTTAAAAATTAGAAAAACTTGTATTGCAACAAAAATCAAGCGGCGATCACATTTTTGTAATAAAGCCAAATTCATTCTCTCATTGCTCCGCGTTCGAGTAAGGAATATGGTACAAGAATTTATTTCAGCACTTGCTTTTATGCTCAAATAGCGTGTCTATTGGTGAATAATTTTTGTAGAGCTGTAATAACCGATGTGCTAGGGATAAAGCTTTAACGAATACCGAGAAAATATTAGTCTGATAAACTTGAAGGTTTGAGTGAATTTAAAAGGCTGAAATAATATCTTCAATACGTATAATATCATAGAAGTAAATTTTACTTAGTAGAGATGCAGGCAGATATACTTTCTTCTTATTGTTCTCCTATGATAAGTTAGAGTCTATATACTCTATATAGTAGACGTCTCGCAAGCAAAACTCATATAATTTTTATTATACATCTAAATGGTTTCTCCATGAAGGCAAATGCGGTAATATAGGTAACAGCATACAAGAAGCATTCCGTTATTCAAAAACTATTACATTTTTAATCAGATTTTTGTTTAACAATGTTCTAATCCCATACATATAATTAATAATAATTATTGCATTTCTTTTTAAATGTCAGGAACATACGCTGTTACATCGAAGTGCTACGACAAAAATTGCAAAAATTATAAGGAAACAAAAATGATTATAGATCTATGTAATAATTACGTAATTTTATGTTAATTAATTATTGTTAAGTTTGTGTGAAATAATTATAACGATTCGAATCTATGATTTTATCTGTAATAATTATTTTAGTTATTTTATAATATGTTATTCAAATAGATATATTTTTTATACTTTCAAAACTGTATTAACATTTATTCAAGAAATCTTAAACCTATCTAATGGATGTCGGATTACTCTATTGCAAAGTCAATGCTATTTTATATTTTTTATCTATATCATTGAAATTTTTAAATTTACTAACTTATTGAAAACAATATAAAATGTGTATATATTTTGTGTGTATATATATATATATATATATATATATATATATATATATATATATAATTATTTTATAATTATATATACATATTTGATAATTATGTATATATACATACATACGTATATGTATATGTATGCAACTAATTATTTATTGAATATATGAAAAATAGAAAAATAGAAACACATCGGATGGGCAAGTAGTAACAGTCACTTCGAGACAGACCGTATACTGAAGCGTTGTAGGGACAGAATAGTATCTTTTGCTAATACATATAATACATATAATATAGTACCAAAATAACTAAACACAGTATGTAAAGATAATACAACATATAAATAAATAGATGACTCGTAGCTAAAAGGAACTAAAATATGAACTAAAATTAATAAATATATGAAAAAATTGATTGTCTTTTACGCAATTCATATTTTATTTTAATCCTTTTATTAGCTTTTTAGACGTTTCGTAGACATTGTTTTAGTTTTTTTAGACGTTGTTTTTCTTATTCATCTCGCCCTTATCTAACATAATTATATCATTAAATGTATCAAAGCTCTTATGCATAATACTATTTTTTATTTGTATCTGATGTAGCGGATAACTATTTCAAACTTGTGTTGAATAGTGTTAATGTAGAACTTAACCATAAAATAAAAGTATGAAATATAATATGTATAATATAAATAAAATAAAGATGTGAAAATATCAGTATACACGTAAATAGCTAAGGATTTGAATTAGGAATTGTGCCAAATTTAAATAATTTCTAATAATATTATAGAAAAGACAAATAATATTTATTATACATTTAAGGCAAACGAAAGTAAGAACTCCATTTACAGGTGAAGAAAAAGCCTGTCGATCGTAACTATGATATATTCTAGAATAAGAAGTTAACACTAAATAATACAATATATATCGTAATTTTACATACAGAAGTAACTTAAGACTATTATCAATTAACCGAAGGTTGACAGTTCATTGAAACCGGTTTACTTAAATCAGTCTAACGCTTACAATTGACCTCCTCAGTGCTGGAGTGGTGAGATCCCCCGTACCAAGCACCACCCATAATGTAGTCTTCTGGCACTACGTGGCAGCACGCCCCGTTGACGGGTGTAAGAAAAATAAAATGTGCTGCCGACGATAGGCTGCTACGAGTTCCGGCCTATGAATCTCGGGACGGATGATCAGATAGTGCACACACCTGACGCAATGGCCAAACAATCCTTCTGCACCATGACCGCACCATGCACCACGCAACACACAAAAATTGACAATATTTTAGAATGAAATAAGTAAATAAAAAACTACTGGATTGTTCATTGGCTCTTACTAGTTAGAATAACAATAACAATAATAATAATAAAAATGTCAGGTTGCCGAGAAGAAGTCAATTACTTACAAAGGTTAACGAATATCTATAATGCGTCGCGCTGCGCTTACTCACTTGAATCTTTTTCTCGACGCCGCAGCGTCGCGCAGACGCTTTTCCAAACATAAACATTTGATAATAATAAAGCGAATTTAAATAATAAGTATGTTGTAAAATCTGTCTTGCTATAACAATAAAGTATTGTCTTGAGAAACAAGTTATATTCAATTTATTAAATATATAACTCAATTTATAATTGTAACAGTCGGTCCGAAATTAAGATTAATGATAAAATTGTACACTGATTGGAATATAGCGAATCCGTACTTTGACATTATCATTGGCGGCTTACATAAACAACTACGATTGTTCATGTAGAAGGGACTTTTCGATAAGCCGATAACTACAATAGTAACTTGGAAATTAGTCCGATTGCATCAATGAATAATTTTTTTATTTTTGTTGATTTATGACTGGCGTGAATTGAAAATCTGTAAAAATTATACTTTGAGCAATATTTGATCGATGCCATAAAACGATTTAATTATTTCGAATTCTTGAACATGTGTTTTTATTTATTCCAAAAACACATTTTGACCGCACTAGTCATTAAAAGCTATTAGAACTAGTTATCAATAATGTACCATCTAAATAGTTTTTATACCGTTATAATTTTTCTAAATATGCGATTCTTATTAGGATTTTTTAACGTGTTTTTAATGTTACGAGTGAATCTCTTACTCATTCGCTGTTTACTCATTAGAAATTTATGTATATTGAGCTTTCTAATACCGAATCCAGCGTGCTCAATCAGCTTTAATCGGCGTCATTTATTTAGATCGACGCGACGTTATTTTAATCCACTATTACGAAAATCGAAATCACGAGGCAGAATATAAGCGTTTTTCTTTCGAAACCATAAACGTTGTCTAAGACAACCGGCTATACGCCAATATAGTTGTTAATTGCAGGCGCACTGTTACACAAGTATATGCGTCAATCGCTTTTTTCATTGTACACTTATGCTACCGTTTTCGTATGCCATCCACGGTTCTTACATTCGCTCTGCCTAATTACTAAATAGAATGCAAATTGGCGCAAAAGCAGTTTCTATAAGGGAAGAAGGGGGGTGCGCGTTAAAACATAGAGAAAAAAATACAAAGGAAAAAGGAAAAATGATCGGGACGATGAGCACGAATTCCTAGAATTTTGAACATACACTAACAAGCAGTTAGCGCAGGCTTATCAGAAGTTCAGTAAATGATAGGCTTCGGCACCAATTCCGATCCATCCCGAAACTGTAAATCGTTTTTCCTACCTACCTTACGAGCGCGTGGCTCGACTCTCCTACCACTCTTCCCCCTCACCACCCCCCACTCGCTCTATCTCTCTCTCCCTCTACCTGGCACTGTTTATCTCAGCAGCAGCTCAAATTAATTAATCACCGCGCTGGAGCTCATACACCCGTCATCCCGCTAGATACGTGTATATATATATATATACACACACATATACATAATATGTATAGACAAGCCAGCGAGCCACATATAATATACCGGTAATGCGGCCACCGAGGAGCTGAAAATGCTCCGCCCTCTCCTTCGAATAAACAGGTGCCTTCTACGCACGCGGGCATATTACTATATATACACGCCCGAGTCCGTACGTTCCGAGCTGTCGAACCTGCGCCTTCAAGCAATATTGCTGAAAGTGCGGAGCAGCCCTGGAGTTCTGCTCTCGGAGTCACCTATATATATATATATATATATATATATATATATATATATATATATATATATATCTATCTATAGACGTAGACATATATAAATACAAGCATGCAAACCATAATAGATTCCAGCTCTCTCTCTCTCTCTCCTCAAAATTTCACGTAGCGCCGACAGTTCCCTCCTTTTCCTTCCTCTCCCTCTCCCCTTCTCCCTCTCCCTCCACCGAACTGTACACAGGCATATGCCTTTAGCTTGTGCCGCACGCCGCCCGTCCGATGCCCGCGCCCGCCCGCCTCGCTCCCTTGCACGCGCGCGCGCGCGACGGCGGGAACGGTAATAAAGATGCATAGGAAATATTCGTGGGATCGATTATAACCCGCGATAGTCCCCGCGGTGCTCGCGCTTCCACTCCCTCTCCCTTCCTCCTGCGCCCGTAGGTTAACGCAGTATGCCGCCGCGGCCGCGAGCGCAAAGTGCAAAAGTGTAGAGAGAGAGAGAGAGAGAGAGAGAGTAGGAGAGGCCTCTGCAGACAAGGCTGTTACTGCTCCTGCTTCTGCTGCTGCTGCTACTGCTGTTGATGCCTATGGTTGCTGTGGCCCATTGTTTGCCACGCGGGCCCCGCGCGCTCGATGTGAACTTTGGGAAGAAGGAGGGAGGGGAATTCTGAGGATGCACTCGGAGCTCGCCCTCCCTCCTCTCCCTCCCTCTCCCTCTCTCTCTCTCTCTCTCTCTCTCTCTCGCTGCCTCGCACGAAACGTTACCGGACACAGTTATGTCGACGTCGGCAGCGGCAGCCACTGCCGCGAGCGAAAAACTTCCTGATCCGCGGATATTAATAACTCCGTTTTATATGGGCGTATATAATAATGACGCCCGCCGCTGCATATGTGGCCGCAGAAAAGTAAGCGCCTTCAGTGATTTCCGTGCGTATACGTGCGTGCGCGCGTGCCTGCTTGCTGCGGATTATTTGGCTATATAAGTCAAGCTCAATTTTATTACCTCTTGATTATCACTTTTTTTTTTGTATTTGTTTCTTTGTTTTACATTATTTGCGTTGACGACGGGTTTTGTTTTTACTGTTCTCGCGTATTTTGGTTCTATTAAGCTTATTTTTTTCTTTTCGTCTTGCACAGATGCATAGATTTGCCTAAAGAAAATACCGTTATTCACATCCGCTCTGCGCATGCGGCTGAGGAGGATAGGAAGAATCGATCTCAGTGCCCATGGCGAGGTATCAACGAATTGAAAGTCATCTAATAATATACCGCTAATTGCACGTCTAATTCCATAGTAATTAAATTGCCGTTGAATCAAGTGTCAAAAATACGAACATTAATAACGATTATCTAAAAAAACATTAATTGCAAAATAATTCATATTCTTATTTTTTACATATAAACTCGCACGCGCGCGCGCGCGCACACACACACGCATACACACGAGTCTAATACATATAGTAGATCGCATGTTTATTGTAAGTCTCGATCGAACACCTCCTGAGTCACCATAATAACAATGGAAAGACTTTATTTTCAAATATTTGAAAGAGTAGATGGCGGACGGTCGTTCCAGAGAGCGAATATAATGAAATCAATCAAGTCAAAATTTCTTACGTAATTATATTATTAACCATTTGATGTAAATGCGTATTCTCAAGCTTGCTCGTAAGAAGCTGGAATGAATCGGAGGCAAAAAATTGTATATTAACAAATAATTAATTACGATTATAGCGCACATATAGCATGAGATACTCGATCTGTAGACCTTTAGTACTGAATTATTTATACGTAAGAGTAAATTACACAATATATATATATATATATATATATATATATATATATATATATATATATATATTACATCGACTTATACAAAACACATTTTATCCTTGTACACTTTACGGGCTGTAAATAACGCGAAACAAACACTACGCCGACTTACAAACTATACGAATCAATTAGGCTTGCGCTTGTATGAGCCTCTCCTTTTTAAGTACCTCGAGATAAAATGCATCTCACTTCTTGCGAGCGCTTCGGCGGAATCAATCTATTAAACTGGCGCTGCTCGGTTAGCATGAAATTATATAAGGTACATTGTATATGGACCGAGTATCGGCGTAAGACCGGCTACAGTAGAGGGTTAAATATAGGCGCTTTCTTAATAACGCATAATTTACACATGCGCACTTGTACACGGTCGAGCATTGCTTCCAACACTGTTGGCGGCCGTATTCATTGCGTTTTGTGTACCCGTAACGTAAGTGCACCATGCTATACAAGTTTACCAGAACGCGATTATCCTAGCTCGATTACAGTTAAGTCGCATTTTTTCCTTTCGCATACATACAAAGCAAAGCATCTGTTAGAAAAATTTATCTTTCTTGGACGAAACCAATAGTACCGGATGAATAAAAAAACCCTAATATTGATATGTAAGTAAATACTAATCGTGAATGAAAATGTCAATAAATGCATTATTTTCAAGGTCTCATTTTTATGTTTATGCACGTATTGAAAAATATGTACAATTTACATGATGCAAATAAATGTTGACACTCTATTAAATTAAGAGAATTAAATCATCAAATCCTCGATATATATATATATACATATATATAGATTTTGAATGCTCGCTTTAAGTCGCGACAAAATTGTTATTTTGATTAATTCATTTGTCAACAAACCTCTAATAAAACAAATAGCGATTCAATTGTTATATAATAAGTATTCTATAAATGATTACCGTATCCAAAATTTGCTATGTATGTTAATAAAAAAATGCACTGGTAAGAAATATTTTGATCGAGGAGAAAATAAAATAAATTACATAGCTTGGCGTAGTTAAATTATTGTCGAGCTGTCTTCAAAATAAGTAATCGCTTTGGAACCGAGACAATATTTCGTAAATATGTTTTAACCGTGAGGAGGGCTTTATTCCTTATATATAATGAATCTCCGATGTATGCAGCATTGCATATGAAGTGTTAAGAGTGACGATGTCTAATAGAAAAGAATGCTAAACGAGAAATAAACGGTAAATATTAAAACAATATTTGCGTATTAGGTATGGTCTTTGATATATTACTTGGGCGCACAAAATCATCTGCGAATACTCCCTGACAATTTATATGCTGTTTCCGTAAGTAACTGTTAAAGCGAACTATATATACTCATTCGGGAATATATAGACTTGATATAACGATTGAGATACCGAATGTAGGTAATCTTACTCGAGACCTACTTTTCGTACCGACGCGACGCGACCATTTAATGTAAACTATCTAATGCGGAGCGAAATTGATCGTCATTATGAAAACGATACATATATTTCATTGGCGTTAAGGCATCGAGATTTTTCGCACATTCCGATCTTTCAAATTGAGTACAATATCGACATACGTATTTTCTTATAATATAATTAACACGAATCTTCGAAATTTGTGAAATTTCAATAATCTGTTCTCGGCCTACAATTAGATCAGAGGTATTATGCACATAAATTAAGAGAGTTTAATTTATTTTTAACATGAAAATATGCGTGTTACTTTTATTCAGCGGTCCTATACAATTTTTTATTCCTGCGCTTATGGTTGTTGGTCATACACGCTCGCTGTTATATACAAGATTTTATAAATATTTAAGGTACATTTAACACGCTATTTTAACATTTTTTTCTTTCGTTTTTTTTTCGCCTATTTTTATTTCTTTCCCGACCTTCTGCACTACGGTATAATAGCCGTTTATCTTCTTCTACTATCTCTTCCTTTTTGTTTTTCTTCTCCTAGTTCACATCTTTCTTAAACTCTTCCAGCTTTTTCTCCGTTCTTTACGATTCTCTACCTCTCTTCCGCGGTAACCTTAAAAATATTTTCCCTGCTTTCTTAAACATTTCTCATAAGTTTTTTCTATTTTTTGCTCCGATCTTCGCCTAACTACCTGCTTCTATCATATGCGCCAGTAATTCCTTCTTCTGGTAGGCCCTAATCTATACATCTCTCTTCCTCCTTTTTCCAGTAGTCACTATATACTCTATTATTTTCTTCTCATACTTAATCTTTTATTCATATACATTTTTGTAGCTATATGCTCTCTTAGATATAAATTAATTCATGGATTTATTGTTCTTCTTTATAAATTTGCATTCGATTTTATCAATTTTCCAGCATCATACGCTTTTTCGACAATCTATGTTATAGGTCTATTTTAAAATACTGGTTCTTAATTTACCTTTTCTTGACTGTATTTCACCTCTTTCCTAGCATTCCTTCAAAATAGTTTCCGTTTTATAATTTAATTTTGCTTCAAAATTACAAGCTCCTTTTCTTGCTGTTACATCTATTTTTTCCATGTACACTTTTAAAACGAAATAAAATCCATGTGGAATTTCGCTCCCCTTTCGTAGCGCAAAAATGTTTTTTCTACTTTTTCCAGTTTCTTCGTTCTCGTCCAAAAACCAAGATTTTTTTCTCAACGCATTACGAGTTTACCATGACCTCTATTTTTTCACGTTCCAAATATAATATATTTTAAACAATGATAATTCAATGAAAATAGTCTGAATTAGCGTTTACAGAAATTTGCATTTTTTATTAGATTGTTTCATTAGAATCAGTGTATCAACTGATGATGAATTGTATTTCAATTTTTTAGAGGCATTTAGACAAAAAACTAGCCTAAAGCACTTTTTTATCGATTAGCATTTACTATTTATTCAAATGTATTTTCGAAATTGAAATTTTAAATATAAATTGTACATTTGTACAAAAAAGGCAATCGAGGTCTTAATGAATTGATTAAATTTAACTAAAATTTAAAATTAAACATATTTAATGAAAACCCATACATTTGATAGCATAATTGATGAAAGAATAGCATTTCAAATAAAAAACTTGTAACGAACCAATGTCCTAAAATATGTAGTTCCTAATTATTGTCAGCGAAAGCTTCATCATCTACAAAGGAAGATGGATAAATAATAAGAAATTACAGAAATTTTCTGAGATAGGTATAACTTTTTTTAAATATTATTCTTTCGTTGAATTCAAAGCCAAAACTAGCGATTTTCATAAAACAATTCTCAGGCTAATCTGATTAGAAGGAAGTATAGTACTAATTAAAAAGAATATACTACATTTTTCGTAGGATAGTGTTACTGCCAAAAACTGTACAGGCCTTATTGTACAAGCAATCTGTTAGTCGAGTCAGAGTTCTCTGGCTGAATCTGGAATAAATCCAATATTCAAATGTTGTAGTCTCTCGTTGTAAGAGATCAATTTATGAAATAATAATTAGATTTAATATATATTTTTCCCTATATCATCCAAAATAAGCTATTTTCGATAATACTTGGTGCGGATTGACCTTTGAATTATGTACGTGCGTGCATGCGTGCGCGCGCGCGTGTGTGTGGTGTGTGTGTGTGTGCACAGGCTTGCCAATCGTAAGCTTTTAAAATCTTTACGATTTTATCGAAGTAAAAAGAAATGTAGTATATTCGGAGGCTATGTAGCGACACTTAAATAACTGTATAAACAAATTTTACACTCTAACTGTAATATAGCGTAGTATAAGCGCGATAAAGCTGTAATAGTAAAAATAAGTACACTCTCTATATATAGTCAAAAATGACACGGATCGAATGTAAAAGAAACTATAATGACGGTGCAATCCTCTTATAACAGAACTGAATTTCCAACCTCCGCGGCGTCAGCTGCACAGCTCTAATTACTCTTTGCTGTCGTATCGTTGCCGCTGCCGCCGCCGCCGCCGACCACGGCGCTTCTGCCCAACTTTCCGCACCGCGATCCAGCTATTCGTCCTGTCTCTGACACCTTCGCGCGAATGCATCATTTCTCTCTTCTCCTTCTCTCTTTCCGATTTCGCCGCCCCCCCCCTCCCCATCTCCCGCTCTCTGACTCTCTTTCCTGCTCTCCCTCCCTCGCCCTCTCTGATGGGCTGTTGCACTCGGTTGCTCTCACAGCATTCTTCGTGCCATGCAGCTTCGAGGCCGTCTAGTATTGCTTTGTTGCTCCGTTGTCACATTGTGAGAGTATAAGAGGAAGATAGTAAAAACGGGAATGAGAGAGTGCAAGGAAGAAGTAAAAATGGAGTGGGGTTGCAGAAGCGCGCTTTTGAAATGGAGCCATGCGAAAAACGTATTTTAATCAACGTCTATAACAAATCCGTCTAATCAAATATATATATATATATATACACCAATATAAAAGAGTTCTCAGATTTTAAAACGACTAACTATATGTAAAATCTATAAAATCAGAGAAAATTACCGTTAAATTATAGCTTCGAGCAAACACCGCATGATGTATGCTATTGCAGGAAATATAGCCTTCACCTAAAGGCGTATCAGATTTATAAGATATATACATATAGATTATAGATAAATTATGTCTTCCGTTTTATAATAGTCGCATATCTGTAAGTGAAGGGACACATTAAAAAAATCATTACTATATACATATTTTCTTTTTATACTCTTTATCTGATAGTATAAAGACTGACCTGTATATTTTTCAGGTTAGATAGACTACCTACTACCATGCGTGCTTTTTTAGCTAAATGCGATTCAATTCAGAATTTTCATAAAAATAACACTTAAATTATACAGAAAATTGTTTATAAAATCTGGCTTTACATATTCTCAATAGTATAAACATACCGAATGGATTTCGAGCCAATTCGTTTTCTTTTTAGGTTTTATCGTCCGAATAAACGATATTCCGAATTTTTCATTTATAAAAAGATTAAAAAGTTTCTACTAATTTTTTATTCAGTATGATAATATGGTTTTGGTATTTGCTATTCAATTGCTGAAAAACTAATTAATATTTTGCAAAAGTTCTTTGATAATATAAGCAGTTTTCTGTCTCGGAAAAAGAATTACTTAACTTAGCTCGTAAACCATTCATATAGATATCCTGGTGCATCTTCTAATATCTTATGCAATTAAAATAAATAAATAATTAGTCTGTGCAAAATTCAATTAAATATTGCTTTTCTTAATTATACTTCACATTGACGGTTCTTTTAATTTAGTTGAATTATTTTTTACTGCAATTGAATTTTCAGTATACTCAAACCAATTGCTTATTGTAATAAACGATAATTCATCTAGAGGGTATAGTTGACTTGATGAAATATAATTCTGTAAGTTATAATATGTTTTAATATAAAATTACAATAGTATATTACATTACATCCGCGTGTGGGCGTCTTAGTGGTTTGCCTCAGAAATGACGCTGCTATATAAATGGAAAAAGTACAGTGGGTCGGTCTTTGGAGGTTCGGTCAAGGGCGTAATTAAATGCAGAGTTAGAGAGAGAGAGAGAGAGAGAGAGAGAGAGAGAGAGAGAGAAATTCCTGTATTCGCTTCCTTTATTGTCTTATTAATATATATCCAAGTATTAATATTATTTTGAACAATAAATTTATATCGAAATATTATTTCCGTAAAAATCGAAATTTATTGTTTCCATTTTCATCTCATATATATTGATGATATATAAAGAAATTGTAATCCCAAAGGAAAATAATGAAATCTATAGGTTATCAATAATATTATTTCGATTCAATTAAAATCTTAATTTTGTACTCCAATATGACGATATAATTGGATTACTATGTATATAATTACCAAGTTAATTCTATGTTCGATAGAATCATTTTCAAAGATGAAAGATGCCATTATAATTAGCTACATGTGTATCATAAAAATGAATGATAATTACGAATACGGAAAAATTAACGAACTACTGACTTTCGATATTAATTTATTGAAGGCAAACTACATCGGTATTTTGTTCTTGTACTTAAAATTTCAGCCTGACTAAGGGAACGCACTGATATGTTTAAAAAGTTTTTGTATAAACCGTCGGAAACCAATTTGATTGTCGTCGTACTGCACAAAACGAAAGCTTCTTTCTCACCTGCAAAATTATAAAAGATCTTTAATAACTATGTTTAATGTCAGGACTTGTGTAGCGATAAATAAAATTATAATTTTTATTTATTTATAATTTTTATATATAATTTATATATATATATATATATATATATATGTGTGTGTGTGTGTGTGTGTGTGTGTGTGTGTGTATTTATTCAGTGTTCCAAAAAAAGTATTGATAATATAGTAAGCAACAGAGTAACTTATGAAAATAAAAAAAAAATAATTATACTCTATCAGACATTTGTTTATGTATAAATTACGACGCTTTGTTCCATTAATTTTGATAAAATTAACAATACATCATTTACACTCACCGTGTAAATTAGGTTGACTGCAAATAGCATCGAGAATTTCAATGTGATCGGTGTCTAACCCGCCACCTCCAATTTCGATCCGATTCGCAAACTTTGAACACTTAAATTAATTTTATGACATTATAATTAAATATGATAAATTTCATAACGATGTTTTCAATAACAATATTAATTTTTGGAGTGAATTTTTTTGTTTGTACTGTCATGTAACTGATACTAAATCTATAATAAGCCGCTATTTGAAGGTTCAAACTGTTTAAAATTTGGATACAATCTACTGGACATAATCATTTATTTGTACATTTACCTTAAATCATTATTCAATTAGAATATTCCTTCGTTTTGTTAAATAAGGATCATAGCTTTTTAATTTCTAGTTCTTGCTCAATCTGTTACTGCAATAAATTAATTTAAAATTATAATTACTGACACAAAACTGCTTTTTCATTTCGGTTTAATATAGATATAGGTATATTAAGGTACACTTTCATATTATAATGTACTAAAAATCATTATCCACAATTATTTATAAATACGCCTTGTTACTGATCTCGTCTACAAAGGGAGTTTTTTAATTCTGCTCGTTTAAATTTTGCTTGTCAAATGATCATTTCGAAGCTACTTGATCTATTCGAATGAAATATTTTTAAAATAAACAAATATGAATGTCGGGTCGTTCCACTTCAATTTTGTAAGGGTTGGTCAGCACCTGGGCAACAATTTAGTTTATAAATGTAAAAAAATCTTGTATATATTATATTTGCCCAACGCTTGTTCCGATACAATTTAATAGTATTCGATAAAATTCAATAAAATTGTTTAACCCATATAGTACTTCCAATAAAGTTCGATAAAGATTTGTGCAGAATTTGAGATTTGATTTAATTTTTTATGAAAAAAAAACCTATATAATCTTTGGAAAAAATTGTATTCCTCCAAAATTTATCTGGATAATGTGAGAGAGAGAGTTGCCTTTAGGATTAATAGATTCATAATTTAAAAAATTACGAATACGATTTTTTTCCAAAATTTATCCGTATGAAAACACTTCAATATTAATTTTTTTATTTAACTCTTTTTAATCTTGTTATGAAAAAAGCAAGTTATATAGAAGTTAAATAAAAAATAATAAAAAATAAATGAACATTATTACCTCACGTAAACTGAGAAATTATAAAGCTTAATAATCATATAATAATTAGATAATCATTTAATTTATTTATAGTCTTATGAAAGCGAAAAGTAAAAAAAATTAAACAGACTGAATGCAGCATTCAACAACTTACAGAACAAAATATTATGGTCGATAAATCTTATGTCAAACTATGAAAAATAAATGGCTAATTTAAAAAATCATTTATGAATAATTAACATTAATTTTAAGAAATTATTTGATCGAATGAATGAAACTGAAGTCGATACTGAATTGAAAATATTTATCTGAATGCACTAAATTCGACCCAATTGTATAATTGCTCTCAGTTATTTTTTCAGCAATAAAGTTTATAAATTACTTTTATAGTAGTTATTTTCTTTAAAAAATATTTTTTTTTATCGTACATAAAAATAAAAATAAAAATATTTTTTTCGACATCTAAAATGCGCTACATTTAGAATCTCATTGTTAATCTCTAAAAATTAATTAAAACCTATTTTTTCAGGTTTGATAATAAATTTATTGATAATTAATGCAAGTATCATATTCTATATAATAAGCTATTTGAATTTTATAGTAAAAAAATGGACTTATAGTTAAGAACTACGTCTACGTTGTTGATTTTAGATAAAGCAAACAGTGATTTTTACAAACTTATCATTAAAAAATCCTATGTTTCAATATGTTCAATTTTGCATTTGACAATTTATTCTTTAATACATTATTGTAAAAGTGGAAACTTTGAAAAAGCGTCATTATCTTGAGAACCGTTGATGAAAAATCTTAGCAATTTTGAAAAAGAAGGGCAATGAAAGGGGCAAACCCGAGTCATTTTTCCCATTAAACTTTTGGCTCGAGAAGATCGTTACAATTTTTATTTATACAAAAATCTTTGTCTGTCTGTATGTGTAAAAATCTTTGTCTGTCTAAATGATATAAAAACTTTATGTGTCAGCAAATGTATCCTTTTTGGATCAATTTTCTTTTGCTTCGGGATCACCGTGACGCTGTTGTATACGCGCCTACTACCCGGCAACCCGTGATTACTTCATGGATAACTAAAAACTCATGTATATTATAGGTATAAGCGTAGCTCGGAAAAATCATTGTGTTTTTTACTTCATTATATTCGGTCGCCTGGTCTTTCTGCGTGTATTTTTATCTTTTAACATTTAAACATTATTATAATCTCAGAATTGATTTATTTTTTGCAGAAGACATTTATAAAAAAAGGAATGAAGATAATCGTTAAATTATATATTATTAAAAATATTCGAAAAAACCTGTATCATTAAATAGACATAGAAAAAATAAAACAAAATTTTTTAAAAAATTACGACTGTTGCAGACGTATTTTATAATGAAAAATCATTATTATTTGTTAAAGAAACTTGTTAAATAAAATTTTCATTTTTAACAGTAAATATATGCAGAATTTAAAAACCTAGGCGTTCCATTAATTATTTAGAAAGAAAAATAATAAGTTGATCGAAAGCCGAATGTATGAACGGGGAAAAGCTGGAGCTTTGACTCGCGATAGTATCCTCTCGATGCAGCCAACCGCTCAAGGCTGTACCCGCTGAACGATTGCAAAAACTGCGCCTGGCCTCGCCCTCTGACCCCATCAGGCTTGCAGGATTTACGCGTTTGCGCATTTTTCTTTTCGTGTTACATAAAGTGCGCATAAAGTTAAAGTAAGTATAACTTCTTTTATAAAAACTTCAAACACGCGGCATATTGAAAAGACTATAGAGCATGTGTGTACACATAAACTAATTACTTTTTACTATATGCTCCCTATGTATAAAGCAGATTAATAATTAACTTTTTTTTGCCAATTTTCTAATTTACAGTTAAACTGTTAAAAGTTTTACGATATAAGAATGCCAGTCGCGACTAACCTTACGGTCGCTGGATTTAACCAATCTTGGATCACCGATGCTGTATGCGTTGATCTTAAACGCAACTGGATACGGCGCCCAAATAGAACAATTTCTTTGATCTTCGTTACTTCTCAGTATGACATACGATTCATCGGTGTGTATCATATTGCATGCTACGGCAGAAATTTTTATTATATATATATATATATATATATATATATATAAATCGAGTTTGAATTGATGACATTGTAGTTGAAGGTACGGAGACTTACGGGATAAGTTTTCTTTGTGCTTTACGAAAATCGTGAAACCTCGGCCAATTTCCGTGATACGGTATGAAATTAGAGCGCTATTCTGTGAGCTGGTGAACGTCTTGCCGGCAGGTGTTTTATCTGAACAAAATTGTGAGTCCTCGAACAAATGCTCAGAAGCATTGGCAGAACTTGGAAATACTTCGCCATTTAGCTCCCAACCATTTATATACTAAAGACGAATAAAAAGAATCGTTTTACACTTTTAACTTCAAGTTTGTAATAATAAGGTAAATTTTTAACAATAATTTACGTGTCGTGTATAACGTGAATAATTACTTCCTTTTTCAAATTCTATTGTAGTATAACATTTTTTTAAATTGTATCTCAGCTGAGGGGCTAAAAAATCTTTCTATTTAAATTTACCTGAACTAAATTTCCAACTCCATTTTGACGATTACAGGGTACATCGAAATCGGTAAATGTAACTTCTATAAATTTTTGCGTATCTGTCATCAAATAAATACCACAAACAATTTCTTTTGTTGTTTTTGAATAATATTTAAAATATCCAGTTTTCGACGTAACAAATATGCAATCTAAGATGTGAAATACTTATTTTTAATAATTATATGATAGGCGTATAATTTATACTTATATATATATATATATATATTTACCCTGATATATATTGGAAATAACTGTAGCTTCCTTTAAATTGATTGAATTGTAGTCAAGATGAATTAAATTCTAGAATATAAAAAATTACATAGTAAGTTAAATACGTATTATATTTGCTTTGATTGTATTCAATTTCTGTATTCTTACTTTTATAATTACTATTTACTACTGTAACATAACAGTAAAAAGCATTCAATGAACATCGTCTAACATTATATACAGACATGAAAATATATATTTTGCATGTACTATATCAAATCTGTTAATTTGAATATTGTTATACAGTGTAATTTATTTACATACGTTGCCGCTAATTACAAATTATACAGAATGACTAAGAGTATTTTACAGAATGTCCAGTCGTTTGGAAGGAACAATTCTGTACAATACCCGTTTTTTTATGCGCAGAGCGCTCGATTTAGATACATTGCTCGTAACGCATGTATTAATAAATTAATAAAATAACCAGGGCATCCAATTATTTATTAAACACTTATTCTATATAATCTTAAAGGTACACAAGAGAGCAATAAATTTCAGAGTGCCTACGCAAACTGCTTGACAAATTATGTGCATCGTAGGAGATGCGATAAGAATTATTAGCGTAATACATAGTAAGAATCATAAAGAAGATAAACAATGCTTTTTCGTCACAAAATTTTAATCTTATTTACAGCATCTTTTGCCTGGAAAATTTTATTTCTTCTACTACGTCTACACTTATAAAAAATAGTCAGAAATAATGAGTGGACATTTGCTACTAGTTAATTTCTATAACGAAATACTTAATACGAATCGAAAATTTAAGAACACAGTTATAAAAAAACAATTGAAGAAAAAATAACTTGACTTATTTATTTGTGATATTATGTTTACTTGGCAGACTAAAGTAAAAATTGTTTCAATTGAAAACGATCAATTCCATAATACTTACATTAAGATGAGCATTAGAAAACCGTAGGATTACTGTACACGATAAGAATAACATCGCGACATTTTTAAGCAACGACATTCTGAATAATATAGCACACGTGTTCATTTTATTATACTTGTGGAGCTTCGTTAAAAATTTTAGAGAAATAGCAATTATTACAACCAAGATTTGTGCAGTTATAAAAGTGAAAATTATACTCCGTTCATTGCGACGTTCACTGAATTGGCTACTGGCTGTAGTACACATATATCGTGAGAGTAGCGCTGCCGTAGGTAGATAATGATGATAAACGTTGAAATAACGAATACGAATCAATTGTAAAACTAGTATTTCGTGAATATTCCTCGAAAAATTCCATATTCTTCAAGCGCATTGATTTAAATCTATTTGTTAACAGACTCACAGATTTCCAAACGTATGTGTGCGTGTGCGCGTAGTTAAATTAACATGTATTGAAACTTATAAAACAAAGACTACTATCTTACTTAATAATTGTTTACGGTTTTAGTAGCAATATAAGATGTGGTGAATGGATAAAATTATTGGATGTTTTCTGAGCAATGGACGAATTTACTTTTGAAAAGCGAAATATCAATTCGAGATGGACCTTCTGTAATACTAGCATCTCCCGTTTCGGCTTCGCCCGAGATAATACTTTAACCGATTTCTTAAACAGTCCAATAATATCTATGCAAACAATACTCTATGTATAAATCTATTTTCCTATAGATTGTTTTAGCCATCGTCGCTCCCGTAATAAAGCTAGTATTTCGCAGAACATTTTTTTTCAATTTCAGCTGGTACCAGTAACTAAATATCGGCAGTATTTAATTTAAAATACGAAAATCTACAATACATGTATATACATCATATATACGACTTCTACAGGAAAACATTGTATTTTCACGTTCGGGCAATAAAATATGATACTGAGTTGTTGAATGATAAAATACAAAACTCCCCATAGAAGTCGTTTCGAGACACCTGATCACCGTATGCTACTTTTCGAACACGAAACCCCCCGTAAAATTTGTCCTAACATACCTGGACATTGTATCCTAAAGGCGAAATACAACATTCCTAATAGAAGTCGTCCCAGAACATATGAACATCGTATTCTACTGTCCGAATACGAAATTTCTAGTAAAAGTTATCGGGAGATGCCAGAACATCCTATTCTACCGTCTAAACCTGAAACTACCCGTAGAAGTAGTTCGGAGATACCTGGACATCGTATTATTTCGGGCGAACAGTAAACTAAAAGAGCTGCCCATAGAAGCCATAGATCAGATATATATTTCATATATTTTCATATTTTTAATTAAATATTAAATATGGTCCATACTGAAATTGACACAAAAATTGTTTGTGCAATAAGACCCTTCTGAAGCGGACGCTCAGATATCGCTTTTTATGCAGAAGCGACGACACATATACATAGTTTTAGATTGTTGGTAATGTAACTTCTTGTTTTGCCATTATTTTTGTTTTGTTGAATTTGAAAAAAAAACATAGCTCACTCCAAAGATAATAGAAAATATATATTTCCACTTTCAGAGCAATCGGTACATTAGTTTTTTTGTTTAACATATTTATATATAAACAAAAAAACATTATATAAACAAAAACACCATTTGTCTTTATAAATTAGTATTATCATGATTTGGCATATATCCGCCTTATATGGAGAAAAGAGAGAGAGAGAGAGAGAAAGAGAGATTTTCCTACATATGAAAAAATAATATTTTCAAAGATATACAATGTGATGATAGTGTGAGATCGAAGCAGCAGACCTAGTATTAATAATGTAAGCTGATTACTTTGAGTTGATTTTCGACATAAATCAAGCCGACACCTACTTTGCACGCGCATGCTACTACTTTACTACGCGCACAATATGCGGAATCGACGCTGAACTCGATTTATTATCCTCACCACATTATAATACACCGCTTATAATATATGCACGCGTAATTTATTGACGAAAGTAAGATAATTTTCAACATAAAACATAGCCTATGTCCTTCCGAAGATAATATAAAAAATATATTTCGAATTTTAGAGCAATCGGTTAATTTCTTTTATCGTGTACAAACAAAAATACGCTTTGTCTTTATAAATTAGCATGATATGAAGTATGATACGATATAATTTGATCATATATAGAATCATTGAATATTAAAACCGAAAAATTATTAACGTTGAAAATTCTGATTACGTTCTTAATACATTATTCATCGCCTTTTTAACCGAATCATTTGTATAATTTTTGAAAATTTGTCGATACTTTCTAATGAAATATGCCGGTATTGTTATCTTTATATACTTGTAAATTAAGTATTAACTAGCAGAATGAACGCGTATATCTACGAAGAGTAATACATCTAGAAGCGAACTAAGGTTGACCATACCATAGGACCCCATTCAACCAGATGCCCCACGATTTAAATAAGGAACAATTCATTTTCAATATTTCATGCACTATAATCACTTTCGCAAATCAAGAGTTGTCAAAATTAACTTCTAGTCAGACGACAAACTTCAGAAAAATTAAATTTTTTTATGATGTACGATGCGCTCTTGTTCTATAAAACATAAGCTTTTTAATCCAAAATGACTAATTCAATTAAAGGCAATGTTTAAATTAAAAAATTCTATTAAGTGTAAAACTTTGTTTCTGCCGTTTTGCGATATGCGACTGTAGATCTAATTGGTAGTCGAAATAAATAGGTCGTAGATGTCATACAATAATCTTATGTATTTGTAAATATAAATTCATCGAAATATTAATCGATTTTTGTCTGCATCGTATTGCGAAAGTGGCCAAGACATACTTGGAATCGTTGAAATGGAAAATTCTACCCTACCTGCCGTTTTCTCCAGTGTTTGGATCAATGGCACACGGCCTGGCTGACCAGCACTTCCGGTCATATGAAGAAATAAAAAAATCGATCGATTCGTGGATCGCTTCAAAAGATGACTAATTTTTTCAACGCGGGATTTGTATGCTACCCAAAAGATGAGAGAAAGTAGTAAACAGCAATGGACAATGCATTGAATTATAAATGTATCATCAGTTTTTTACAATAAAGCCTCGATATTCGGAAAAAACCGGCGGAAGAAAAGTTGTACATCTAATACTAACATCGAATAATATAAAACAAACAAATTAACTATTTTTATCGGTCTTACAGTCTTCTTTTCCAATTAATATAATTACTGATACAATTAACTAAGTCGGGATTTGGCGCCCTTCCGACACAAGCAAGTTGTGTGAGTGTCTTTACACACATAAATTTATATATTGACAATGACAATTTGAATATCTCTTAACTAGTTTTTCATACACAAAAATGTGAGGAGAAGGTGTGGGACTGACACTTTCTGAGCAGTTTCAATAAACCGACCACTTCCGAACGGATTTCTTACTCGGTGTTGATCCGATTGGGTATGGTTATAGGTTTTCCCGATACACAGGCAGGCCCTTGGGCAACCGTGGAGTGGATAGAATAGGTAAGATTTTTAAATTAAAGTAATATATTTTTGTTTTTATTTGATGACACTTTCATATACGCAATGCACACTTTCTTTGTCAACATAATAGAGTACAGAGAAATCATTCAAAAAGACGAGATATTATGTAAATCCTCGTATTAACGAATAATGAAAGGTTTAACATAATCCTGTAACAAGTTCGTGAAATTCTTCTGAATCAAACATATATTATGAGCTATATATCGCAGTGCAAATTAAGTCACTTACTTATGAAGAGCTATACAATTTAAGTTTTTCACGTCTAGAAATTAGCACGAAAAACTTGTGTTGCAATCGAGCTTCAGCGGCGGTCGAATTGGTGTATCAAGATCAAATTTATCCGTGCGTTGCGTCGCACTCTAGTAAGGAATGGGGAGTAATAAAGGTACTCGCATTCTTTACGCTCGAAAAATGCGACGAATAGTGTGCTTAAACAAACTACGACAGGGACTGAGTTTCAGGGCATGTTTAATCCTCGAGCGAATTTATATGAGAAGATAAGATTTGGGAAGATAGTGGTCATAGCTGGTACCAATCGAGCTCCCTGGAAATAAATGGCTGTTAGGTGTTCGGGCAGATAGTGGTTGTAGTTCATGCTACTCGTGCTCCCAGGGAAGGCATGCTTGTCGATGCGCTTTTCAGAGCCTCTTTTATACAAAAAAGTGTTACACTAGTTCTTATGTTATTCATAATATCTTATGACATTTAATTAACATATATACGCCGTGTTCTTTGCCTACGAAGAGTTTGGTCTGTATCCTCTATATAATAGATGTCCCGAGAGCGAAGCGCGTATGGTTTTTATTACCCATCTAAATTGTTCCTAATTAAAACAGGTGAGGCAATATATATACCAAAATACGAAAAGCACTCCCCTATTTAAAATCTATTACATTTGTTATAAGATTTTTGTTTAACGCTGTTCTATTAGAAATACATATTATTCATGATGACTATTTGGTTTGTTATAAAATTTTATGAACTGACGTTTTTGAATCATATAAATGTTTTTGTAACTTAAAATTTACAAAGGTTATAAAAAAATTAAAATGTTTATGAATTTAGACAATAATTGCATAATTTTATGTTAATTAGTTATTCTTATGTTTATGTTAAATAGTTATAATGATTTTAATGTATGATTTTACTTTTAATTAGTATATTAATCAATTTATAATTGACTAATATACTATTTATCCAATTAAATAGATTTCATATACGTTTAAATTAACATTATTTAATAAATCTTAAATTGATCTTAAGAATACTTGATTACAGTATTAAAAGGTTAATAATGATTTTATATTTTTCTTAGTCTACTTATGTGTGTGTGTGTGTGTGTGTGTGTGTGTGTGTGTGTGTGTGTGTATTTACTGAAATTAATATTGAATTAAATTACATTAAATGAATTACGTAAATTAAATTATTATGTTTTTTCTGAATATCAAGCTTATTAATGATTTCTCACTTAAATCAATATTAGAATTAAAAACAATTGATATAAAATATAGCTTATTTAGTAAAAAGTTACCTAAATTTGTTTCAAAGTGTAGTAAATATTGCGAAACGATTAGATGGAGTTCAAGTATTTCATATTTTCATTATATTTTTAATCATTGTATATGCCATAGAAGATAAATACGCCAGTTCCAGAAGGAATACGTTGTTCAATCGTTTTATGGTTTTCTGCTCACAATTTGAGTGGAAAATATAGAACCCGTAAAGACAAGACAATGAAGTTCCAAATCCATTTTCTATATATTTCAACAGTTATTGGTACAACACGTGGACTAACGTAATTGTACAATAAGATATGTAGCGTTCTTTCATGTAGTTGAATTCTATTTGCTAAAATTGTTTAAGTAATTGCACGAACTATTTGGAGAGGCGGCCTCGAGAAATGCCTAGGGCTTAAGGATCAAGGCAGTTGTATTATAACCGCGCTGGAGACCGAATCTCCGATACGTGGGTCACAGTCACCCGGCGAGCCAAGTAAGTTTATTACTTACTATTAGAAACCAGAGACACTTTTTCGTCTTAATATAAGAAAATGCGTACCACATTGTAAGAAACCTCGAGTTCTCGGGGTTATTTCCATTGTTATCGGTGTGCGACGGAGGGCATGAGCCTTCTTGTTTATCGAGTGAATTTTAATTCCGTGTGAAGTTTCGAGCGAGAAATAGTCTCTGTATTATTCAATTCAATATATATACTTCTTTATATTCTAACACAAATACAGATTATCAAAATGATTTCCTCCAGTTCCCTTTCCACCTACATAACTAAACAGGAATAGTTAAGGTTCGTTTCATAAAAACGCACTGGATCATGCTTTCTCTTGATAAATATTGCAACTTAGAATATGTTGATGATTCACCATGATCTTAATATCGTAGGAAATATACGCACGATTCTATTATTCGAAAATTAAATAACCTCTTAAACATTTTTGTTTCTTTTTGCATTGAAGTACTGTGAAATCTACGGATCGAAAGTTCTCAGGCTCGTTTGCTGACAGCAGACTTGCATGACAGTTCGGAGGTACACAGAGAAGGATGTGACTGATTTCTTAGTTCCACATTATGAGCCTTTGATTTTGGAGATTTTGACAACTGAAACGTAAAAAAAATTTGATACTTTATTATAGTATTGAGCAATTTCTACTATTCCATTCGATTGCATTAGTAAATTATTTAATGCAAGAGAATTAATAAAAATCGTAATTCATAAGTTTTTCTCAATCGATTTTTCGAAAAATATTCGACAGTGGCAATAATTTTCTACCTTTTTAGAACTGTATTTATCTCTCTATAAGAATTCTATCCATTAATAATTATCGCATAATGTGTTTTAACGGTGGATGATTAAGTTTGCCTCTTGAGTGAGCTATTCGCATGTATATTTGCGTTACAATCAACTGTCACTGTTAGTAATAATCCAATATTCAAATATAAAAAAAAATTATTGATAAAGTACAGATATTGATTAAGTCAAGTGGAATCTACGAATCAGCAGCTTGCACGCGGTTGCGGGAACATGGAAGCGAAGTATCCACGATGCTAAGGTCGATCACCTGCTACGTTCACTCTGAAGGTCGATCGTATTTTATATCTCATTCTATCTTGCTCTTTCGTTCTTTCTCCCGTTTCTCCTCTTCACGGAGCATTCCAAGCTAATTGCGCTAAAGTTTTATTTACGCGGAAAGAAAGTGCATTCACTCGTAAAGAAAATTGAGAATATATCTATATACACAGTCATATACGAGAAAGTCCTCGCAAATGTGTTTACCGAAAAGTAACGGAAAGATAATGATAAGGATTTAGGGACAAGTATCTTCACAATTTTAGAAAGTATTTTTAAGTGCCCAAAATTCGGATCAATTGTTTAAATTAGTCGTACTTATTATATAAAATTTGTATTTATTATATAAAATTCTTTTGTTTTTTGTATGCCTCTAACTTATTGGTTTTATGCATAAACGTACTTTTCTTCAACAAGGATGGAGTTCGCAAAATTTATTACGGTAAATGTAAGAATTAACGTTGTTATTTTGTATGAGCTTATACGTTACCTTGGACATCTAATTTTAAAACAACCGATAAAAAACATGAAGGTCGCATAGTCTTTAAATGAACTGCACCATCAATAAATATTGTTTACTGTACATAAAAAATATTCCATTATTTTACTTTTGTAATTGTTAATTAATTAATTGTAATATAAATATTGTAATACGTTAAGATACCTAATGATGAACTAATTCATTCAAGGTAATATTAAAAAAAAATGATTACAACATTCAGAATCAAAAGACTGGAAGATCAGCTGCAACAACAAATTGTATTTGCGGTAGCTAAAAAAAACGAAAAAGAGTATTTCATTTGTACATAAGGTTTTATTGCGGTTGGAATAAAATCCAGGATTATCGATAGGGTTAGTCAAGCAAGGCCACAAATGCACGCCAAGCTCTTGTAATGTCAATTCAAGTTAATGCAACGAAACAATACACTTCCAAGCACTTAAGGTTACACTGAAATTCTCTTTGGAGCTGCATTTTTATTCAGCAAATACTTAAGTGTTATCACACTAATAATTTACAAATAATTCTACTAAAGTTAGTTAACATGCTTCCGATAGGAAATATTTTAATGATTTTTTTAGTTAGAACATAAATAATCGTCTTATAAATAGATAAACAAAAATTCCTTTCTATAAAGAACTCATTAATTCAAATCAATAAATTGTGATTAAAATGATAACATAAAACATTAACACATTAATTAACAGTAAGAAAAACAAGAAATAATCTTAAATATTAGGGTCTATCATATTGTTTTAAAGTAATTTAAAAAAATCCAAAAGTATTTAAGTGAATATAGAATCCAGGAGAGACTGAGAAAGTTCAAAATAACAATAAATGTATTAAACAACACTTAACACATTGCAAATTATATTGGTCAATATAATGAAAAAAAATTATAATATAAAAAGGAAAAACATACGTCACCTCTATTTGCGATTTAAACAAATCATAGTCATAAATTGAAATTTATAGGCTCTGCAAAAATAATAATACAATTTAAATAAAAATTGAACCACATATATATGCAACTCTATATTAATAATATTACAACTCTGCTGGATAAAATAAAATTTTCAATAGTAATCCTAAAGTATTTATTTTAAAATATATTATTTTCATTTTACATTATATGTTAATATTATTTTAACTGGCGTTCTATTACGTATAAATTGTTAATGCACTTCTCTACATCAGCTAAGTTGAAAATCGAAGTTTTCAATAAATGTCTAGAAGAGAAGAACAATATATAGTTCTTAATTATAAATATATAATTAAGAAACTTTTGGACATGCACAGCAATCTATTTAAACATTATTACTATAACGAAATTCCGAAAACTAATATGAAAGAAAGCACGAAAAGCATTATGAGTTGTCGAAAAATTTTTATTACAGCAAATATTTCATATACTATTACAAATTGTTGCTCGGGAAATTTCTTTTTGCAGGAAGTAAAATGTGATAATTCAGAATTTGCTACTGTTGGATCATTCTCGGTTGACATTATAACAAAGAGACATTATAACAAAGGGTCGTTTCATATTATTCTTGTTGATTATGCTACTATTGTCTTAAAAATTTTTAATTCTTTATTCATATGTGCATTTTTAGTAATAATTTCTTTTCTTTTCTATTAATTCATTGCATCAAAGAGTAATTGTTAAAGGTTCGGCTTTATCAGTTTCAGGCATGCTCTGAAAGGCACCAAAGTACGATTAACGAGGGAAATTTTAAAGACTTGTAAAGAATTTGATACTAAAGATTAATGTTCATTTTATATAAATTATTAAGAATTTATATATAATTGAACCACTTTTACAATATGTTAATTTATAATTAAATTTTGATTAAATATTAATGTGTAGATATAATAAAAAACAGTAAAAACTTTACAAAATAAAACATTTCAAAAAGAATTATTTTTCCAGAATATCAGTTACCGAGTTGATAATTTTGCATAATCCTTCAAACAATTTTTCATCGACCAAGAAACAAATGTGTATTATGTAAATAGCGAGAATCAGTAAATAATAAATAACAAGTCTATTCGTTGTGCATAATTTTCTTGTGATTTCTCCCTCTAATTGAATACAAATATACATATGAATATATTAGAAATAATTATTTACATAATATTTCCATAGCTCATTTATTATAGTCACCTGTTGAATTCCAAATACACTTAACATCATATAGAGCTTCCTCAGCTTCGTAGCTGGCTTCCCTGGACCAATTTTTCAAAACTTGAATTGCAACAGGCAAAGTCAGTACTAAAAATCAATATTAATTAATATACATCTCAACATCCGAGGATAATACAATATCTCATTTAACCGTAAACTTATACGACCCCGAATCCAATATGTACTGACAAAAATTTTAATTGAGATTTTCAATGAGGATGATTCCAACAAAAAGTTTGCGGTAAAATAATGTCAAATCGATTTCTAGTGAATAAGATTCTCTCGCAATTAAGTATATAATTTGGTGTCAATTAGCTGTGGAGCAGAATGAACGCTGAAAAAGAGTTCGGATTATTCTTTGTAAAACTTTTAGTTGAAATCGTTTTCATTCTGAATCTATGTTGCAATATTGTATTCTTCATTAAAAACTCGATTTGGGATCCATTATTCCGGTATTTGAATTGAACATATATAAATGTTTGGGACTTTCAATAGTTTCTTTAAAGCATTGAGAAATAAATAAAAATAAATTTATATATATATATATATATATATATATATATATATATGTAATATAATATAAAAATTATTTTCATTTATTGTTAAAAATAATTATAGACAATTGAGTAAGAGGTACATAATCTTTATTTATGCTTTTATATTCTATTTAAATATATTTATTTTTAATTAAAATATACTCAAGCACTTGAAGACTTCCACAATTTTGCGATGTAAAAGATGGACAGCATATGAGATTTACATTATAAGATGTATGCAAGAAATAGTTTTTTTTTTTTTAAGACAATAAGTTAAAATTATCAATTGAAGAAATTATTATTTGTACGTTTCGCCCTCAGTTACCTGCCGGACTCGGCAATAGGATTGCAGGTAACCAATCTCTAGACGTACGATCCTTGCTCAAATGATTGAGAAATTATAATGTAAAGACAATTAAATTATCTATGAGAGATATGTGCGAGCATGGGAAGGAATTATCTATGAGAGATAGAATTTATGTGGTTAATTTAATGTATGTTTTCCTAAAATTCTATAAAATTATTATAAATTATGTAGAAGAAAAGTTATGATTACTTACGTATTCTTTCTTCACTGTGATTACAAGAATTTAGGTAGTCACTGAAACCAATCACAATGTATATAAATATAAAGACACTTCATAGAATATTTTTCATTTTGTTTATTAATTAATAATCTATGATTTTCTATTACATGATTTTGAAACTCAATCTCCAAATTAGGTTTAAGACCAATTCATATAATGAATCGGTACATGCATAAATTTTAAAAATCTTAATTATACAAAATAAATGTAATTAAAGCAAGAAAAATATTGTCTAACCTTATAGATTGTTAAGTAACGTTAATAATACAATTTCGATTGTGTTGACATGTGACCGAGATTATCTTACAGTTCTATTAAAATTCAGTTCTATTAAATAAACAATTAATGTACAATTCATTTTAAAAAAATTAGTTATTATAAAAATAGTATTTATTATACAAAAAAATTTTCTTAACTTTTTTGTATATTAATCGACGTACATAACTTTTCTTAATAATGTATTGCTTTTTTTATTAATAGTTACAACAATTAAATCAAAGTCAAATCTTTTATTATTCAAAATTCCACTTAATATTTAAAACGACACGAATAGTTTCATTATAAAGATAAATTTTGAGTTTATTAAAAAAGTAAACTAAAATTATGGATTGCGGAATGTAGAAAGTATGTATGTATATACTTGGTCATTCGCGATCTTGATCGTGATCGCGAGCACTTTCCTGACATTTTTCCTCTGCTTCTCGTTGGGTGCTGCACCACCGCTTCTACATAAGCCTTGGCGGGAGGCGCGTCGGCGGTATCGACCATCGGTTCCTGCCTCTTCCCTCACCTCTGCTTGCGGGCGGCGCGGCGGGCGAATTCTCCCGCGTGGACCTCTATCCGGCTACACAGCGCGAGTATTGCACGCGCTATGTATCAGCTCAGATTCAGAGCGATGACTTTTCGAAAAATGCAAGACTGAAGAGTGTCTGACCCTCTCCCCCTCTCTCCCTCTCTCACTTGCGCCCCTCTGGGTTTGCCGCCAACTTAAGCGCCGATCATACTGCATTAGCACGATCGCTTACGCTTGCTTATGCGGTGCTGCTTCCGAAAATTAATACCTCTGGTCTCGAGACGATTGCGGGACTTATCTAAACTTCGGACGGTTTGCGTTCATCGATCTGTTCAAAGAAAGACGCGGCACGCAGTTTTCTGCTCGATTTTTTTATGTACTTGCAATGAGGATAACGAAAGCGTTTGGTATTTATATATACTTATATAGTAAATGCACCATCCTGAGTTCAAAAAATGTACAAAAAATTTTTTTATTGGTTAGGGCACTAACTTTTGTGTATATCTGGATTATTGGAATTACGATCTAAACTTCGTGCACGAGAAGTTGGCAGTATTCTAACAACAATTTGAATGCGCGGATCAAGTTTCATTATTTAATGCATATGTAGATTAACAAAAGTAAAATAGTTAGGAGAGTTTGATGTCTTCTTAGCATAGTAGAAATTTTCAATACATCTTCTCGTGTATTTTATAACAAATTTATATAAAATACTTTCCGAAAGTTCTAACTATATGAACACGAAAAATATTTTATAATTATATTATTATGTTTCATTTTATTACAATTAGTAGAACATCTGACTATATCAGTGAAATGATTTTTAATTTATGTTCATAGCATATTAAGAAATTTACAACTTATGTGTATATCTTATGTGTATTTTATAAAAACTTTATAAAAAATATTTTTTTTAATTTAGTAATATAATAAGACAAAACTACAAATATAATAAAATATGTAATTATATTGTAAATCTTTACATAGCAAAAACAAAACGTTTATATACCAGAATAATATTTACTAGTAATATTTTTCTAAAACTTCCAAAATAGATTAATAACAAACAAAATAACAAAAAATAAATTATATAACGCAATAACGTCTTAAAACAATGGACCATGAAAACAAATGATTAAATGTGTGTGACATCGATTTGAAACGAAGTTGCATTTGGCGGCCGAAGAAAAAACAAATTAAGAAATAAATATGCAAATAAATTATGTTAATTAAATTTTCTTATTCTATATAAGATTTGCATTGGACCAAATCACCTCAAAAACTTGTGACTTTCCAGGAGCCTTTATCATCAGCACATTAACAAAAAAAATTTTTTAATTTTAAAAACAAAGCGAAAATCAGGTAAAAGATATATTCTGGATAAATTATTCTTATTAAATTAAAAAAAGAAATATTTGTGTAATTCTACATTCCACTTTTTTTCTTGCAAATTTATTTCTCCATTATATATCCTTCGCTTAAAGAATGGTTAAAGTGTATCATACGGGCTTCTAGTTACAATAAGATATCCTCCCAATATATTCTATACCTACATATACTCCGTATATATATTATTTTGTAATATTATTTTGACTTGATGCCAATACAACAAGTTTAACGTTATTTTTCTTTTTATCAATGACAATTATTATTATGTTCGAATCAAGTAGCTTTATAAAAATTAAAAATCTGTAGTATGTATAGAAGTACGATGCATTATATGTATGTATGTTATAAGATCGCCAAGGATAAAATGGTAAAAGTTGGTACACACACGCGCGCGCGCGCGCGCGTGTGTGTGTGTATGTGTGTGTGTGGATTCGAGGCGCGAATAAATAATTATATTATATTTTCCGTTTCATCGTGTCTAGAAAGATGGATAATCGTAAAAGAAAGGAAAGGAGTTGGAATCGGTGCATTGCAAGATTGGAATGATTCTCGACGGAGCGCATTATAAACGACTTGCACATATATGCAACTAGCCGTGTGTATGTTCAGTTGCCAATATATGTGCAATGTTTGATGTTTGGTGGAGTGGAGAGACGGAGTTTGAGCTGGAGAGAGAGAGAGAGAGAGAGAGAGAGGAAAAAGCGGAAATAGTAGTCACTCGTTTTAGTCTTAATAATTTTCTAAAGATGGAATCGTGCGCGAATGCAGTCTCTTGTCTCGTTTTTCTTAACCACGTCCGATCACTGATTAATATCGCGTATATAGGTATATACCATATTATACCGATGGATATAATAGCATCATATTGAATTGGGGCGAATTTATATTTCTTATATACTGGCACATCTTGTACGCTACTACTATATATATATGGTATATATAATTGAATTATAGATTTAATACAGGGGTTGGGCATATTATTCTTTATGTATTATTTTTTGTATCTCATAATTTATAATCTACGCGACTATGTAGAAACCAATTTGATATTTTTCTTGTCTACATTCTGACGGATTTGCCTGCCATGTAAAGTCCCTAACATTATCGTTATCAACAACAACTTCGTTGTTTCTAAAAAAGAAAAACAAAAAAATTACTGTTACATTTTTACACTGTAAATTACCTCTCATATTCAAAATTTAGTCATTTAAGGTGGTTCAAACGCAAATCTCCACTCAAAGAGATACTATGAAAATAAATAGTTTTATTTGTAATATATACTATAATAAAATATATAATATAAATATATAATATAAAAATTTTATTTAAAATTAATATTCTTTTGAATTCCTTTTCAAATTTTTTTCTATTATTGTCATTATTAAACATTATTGTATTTCTTAATTTAATTCACAATAATCAACATAAGCACAGTTAATAATTAAGATTTAATCATGAGAATTCTTTAAATTCTAAACAAGAATAATTAAATATATTTGTTACCTAATCCAAACGGTCTATCATGGAAAACATAACTCCAAAATTTTTAAATTATACTATTATTAACACTTCATTTCTTTATTAAGTTATTCAGTTTCCATGTATAACAATTAAATATAACATTTGGAAAAAGCATAAATGGTCGTATCTATAGATATATTAGCCACGTAATACATGTATATTTTATAAAACATTTAAGACTGGTTTTATCTTATTTTTCTGGAGTAATTTGTATCTAATATTAATTGTTACTATTTTTTAATACTCATATTGTTTTTTGATTCGATGTTACATTATTTAACAATTAATAAACGTATATCACAAAATGAAAAGGGAAAAATGTATATAATGAATGCTTAGACGGCATTATTTTTCGTTTTCCATATAAGATCATGCAATAGTGATCTGAGAGGTACACAATTCTATAGTATTTTGAACAAATTGCATTTTTTAGTTCAAAATTTATTATGCGGTACAATTATCTGCGAGAGTTTCCGTAAAGGTACTTAAATTTTCAACAGAATATCTATTTTTACTGATTTGTATGCGAACACTCTTAAAGTATACAAGTGCATAATTGGTACAGAAAAATATTAAATTAACATTGGATTATGTTATATAATATTGGATACTATAATATTGCAAATACATATTACAAATATATTGATTTTACGCATGCGTTTACAATAGTGCTTAACAAGTTTTTTTTCGAACATCACAACACACCCACCCACTTACACACAATATTTATTAAAAATTACTTTGTCCTTGACAACGCGTAAAAACTTTTTAATATATATATTACAATTTAATTATTACATTAAAAATTTAAATAAGCGTTTTATAAAAAATATCTTTCGATATTTTTTAACATTTTATTTTTTACAAATTCTAGTATCTGAAGAAAATCCTATATGCGTTATACTGTTAAAAACTTTACCATATTTATAATATTTCCAGGAACTTGTGCTTATAATTTTATACCTATAAAGCTGCTCGTGTTATAGGTAGACAGCTAAACCAACAATCACAAATCCACATTATATTAAGACGATGAGAGGCAGCTCTGTCGCTTATTTGAAGACTTCTAAAAGAAATTTCAAACATCGTTTAGGGGATAATGAATTCTTTTTTAATCTCCAAGCTGCATATTTTTTTGGACTCTCGCACGCACCGTTTTAGCTTGTTTCTTCCACATTTTTTAAATCTTTACCGACCGCTCGCATTGAACGCTGCCCTAAAAACACGCTCAAAATAAGCAATATCTAACCTAAGTAGCCCGTATGTCAATTCATCTCTACGACTACTATAAAATTGGTATTGTTTTTTTTTTTTTTTGACGTGATACATATGTAATAAGATAAATATAGTACTATAAAAATGATATAACTTATAGATTCCGTAATCTATAAAATCACAAAGACGATGCACTCCCGAAACAGCCATCTGGTATATATATACATGTATGTATGTATGTTTGTATGTATTTATGTTTGTATGTATATATATTTGTATGTATGCATGTATATATGTATGTATGTACGCATGCATGAATGTATGCACGTATGCACCTGATCTAACGATACTTATATACCGCCCACAATAACCCCAGTAGTCGTAATAACAGTCGCCCGACGTTTTTTTCGTCACACAGTTCAATGCACTAAATCGACCGCATTTTATTATATGTAATACATTCGTTGTGTAGCGGTTTTCGGGCACCCAGATTGTTCTTCTTCGGAAAATGATACCCGCGACCGCCGAGTCGACCGCTCGATACGTTCGAACCGTTATGAATTATATATAGAGTATAATATATAGTAGAGCACATAACGCACCTTTTATTTTTTCTTCATTATTTTCATGCTCGTTTTCCCTTTCAACACGAAACAATTTCATCGTCGCGGGATACATATAGACGCAGCATGTATTATTTTCCTTCCCATTGTTGACATACATTGTTATAGCCGATAATTTTGGAATAGTATATTTATCATTATGTTTAGAAATTAATGATCAGAATAACTTGAATTCCTGACGGTGAACATATATGTCAAGGCCGCGTCTATTGGACGAGATCCTTGGTAAAATACATTTATTTTACATGAACTCTCGCATGAACTAGGCGAGAAATACAGGAAAAATATTTATTATATACATAATATCATAACCTAGACAATAATGCAATAATTATTAAATTGATAGATTATAACTATAATGATTAAATGAAATAAATTCTTTATTTATACATTATACCATCAGTTTAACATATCTCGAATGACCAACAGTTCAAAATGTTATATATTATATATTATACAAATTAACTTGAAGTGTAACTTTTGAAAGTTTGAATTAATAAACCAGAATTCCGATCGTACGAGTAGCAGAATTTACATCACTTTGATGAAGATATTGAAATATAAATTGTCATCTAAACTTCTAATATCGGATACAATTTATCGATCGAAAAATTTATTCTTATCGTTTATATAAAATAATACATGCAAACTGATGACAATAATAAGAAAATTATTCAATTAGTAATTATATGATTGTTTTTACAATGAAATGGATACATACGACAAGTTATTATGTTACGTTTACGATAATTCACTCAGTAGAATAATTTTACAACAAACATTATTTTTCATATTTCCAAATGTAAGCTTTTTTAGAATGAAAAAAAATTCAAAGTATTATTCGTCTACAGTTAAATATTTAAATTTCATATTAGCTAGATTCAAATATAAGCTGATATTTAAAATGTTAAAACTTTGAAATCTAATGTCAAATTAATTGATTAATTTATATATAATTTATAAATACTTTATTACTTATTAATTAATTAATAAATACTGAAAGTAGCATTGATATTTTATATATAAATATATACGTGTAGATATATATATATATATAATCAGGTCACTTAGAAAAAAGTTAAATCAATAACAGTCCAAAATTGGTTTTACGTATTACATATTAATTACCATTACGGTAATTGCAGCTTTACAACAATTATAGTCAATTATGCTAATGTAAAATTTATATAAACCTGATTTCTTCTTCATCCTGTTAATTTGAGCTTACTATGTTTCTCGGTACTGACACTTCCATCGCGGTTTCTGCCCATTGCTACTTACTGAATTGTCTTGCAATCATAGCATATTTATATACAATTTTCTACTGCTTTAATGGCAACGGAGCTGTTTAAAAGCTCGACCGCGTGTATGAATTTCTCCAAATACAACGGAACTCAGACGAATCGGATCAATTAGTCGTGCTAATTGTATATTTAGACGTCTCCCTCTCCTCGCCCCCTCCTTTTTGCCGGAACGAATCATCATCATCATCGCTGCTTCTCCGTTGTTACTCTCAAACGGGGTCGAGCGGCATAGTATGAAGTAAGCCGCACGTATATATGCTACATTGCTCTCGGTAAAATCTCGTATATAAAATTTTGTAGCCGAGATAACGCAAACCGTTCCATTACCCAGCTTATCTAAGCGCCAAAGATAAGTGTATTTGAGTCTTGAAACTCTCGAGAAAGATTCATTTTGCTAAATTTCTTTTGTTGAAATCTCCGCTGCTACTGTGCTTATAATCATGACTTGCGCGAGGCTAGACCCATTGAGTATATATATATATATATATATTAGTGACAAAATATAAGGATAAAACAAATGATGCTTGTTAAAGATCAACATTCTTTATTTCCCCGAATGTAGTATTTTTATATATCCTTTTACTAACAAATCGCTATATTACTTTATTTTGATTAACTTTATTTAAATTATTTATGCACAGAAGGTATACTGTTGAATTAGTTCTACATCCTTTAAATAGTGTGCTGCTTTAATCAGTTTTTAATCGATGTAAAACGCTAAAACTTCTCTCTGTCTCAAAGAAAATCCAGGACATACCTCAAGCCTTTTTAGCTGTAAAGAATATCTTTTTATTATAAATACTTTTTTTACTTGTAAAGTATTAACATTAAAATTATATTAATCTTCGCGATATATCTTAAGCTAAATTTGTCATACGATAGGCTATTTATTCCAAAAGGCATAGATTTATTTCAGTAACAGTCTGCTTCACAGATTTATACTCAAATTTACTTCTGAATACTTGAAATCTGTAATGCAACTGAACCTTAATCGATTGCAAATCTATAAAGGTCGAATTTTTAATAATGTATAATTATATATTGTTTATCCTCCCAAATAGAAACATATTTTGAAGTTTTATGAGATTAGTGATAGCTTCTTGATATATTCAAGAAATTGTAAAATATTATTTTTTAGAATACTCAAACGGTGATGAATCAAAATCATTGTGCTCATTACTTGTAAGTTTTTGCGGACTCCAGCTATGCAATTTTCAACATCATTATACAAATTTTGAACAATCTCATCGATTTATTGATTTTTCTAACCTTTTTGCTGTAAATTCTCTTTTATTTTAAGTACTTCATAGATATGGTTTCATATTTTTCCTGATATATTTGTTTATTTAATTATTTTATTATTATTAGTATTATTACTATCGAAATGAGAAAAAATATTAGCAGGTTTGAGCAAACCAAGAATAGTATTACCAATTTTGATTGTCCTAATAACGCCAGATGCAGTTATATTATCTTTTTTAATATTCTAAACGTGCTTTATGCTAACGTAGATTTAAGCAACTATAGCTTGCTCAAAACTTCTTTCCATATTTTATAACTTTATACACATATATTTTGAAATAATGTCAACAGGTTAATATGTTTTCTAGTAAAATTGTCTAACTGACTCTCGATCTGTCTTCTATAAATCTATAAGCAACTTACCTAGATAAATGTGTGTGTGTGTGTGTGTGTGTGTGTGTGTGTGTGTGTGTGTGTGTGTGTGTGTGTGGTGTGTGTGTGTGTGTGTGTGTGTGTGTGTGTGTGTGTGTGTGTGGTGTGTGTGTGTGTGTGTGTGTGTGTGTGCGCGTGTGTGTGTGTGTGCGCGCGCGTGTGTGTGTGTGTGTGTGTGCGCGCGCGCATGATCTTATCTTATCTTATCTTATGTTATCTTATCTTATCTTATTTCTTACTATTATGTAAAGAAACAGTGTTTGTTTGTTTGTTTGCTACCGCAAATCTCAAAAACATTCAGCCAATTTTTTTCAAATTTTGTTTTATTAGATGCGTTAAAGCTTCTACAGTTACATAGAATATATTTTATATTGAAAAGAATCTTAAATTAACTAATACATAATCAGTATACTACTTCAAGCAGCGTGGCGTATCAAAACTGTTCTCGATCGATGCAGACAATGCGCATAATAGCTAATAACAGTTAGCCAATCGAATACTGACGAGTAGATGGCAATCCATATTTTTTCATATATAAAATTAACAAAACTAAATGAAATTATTTATAACAGCCACTTATTTCAGAAGGCACATTCAACTTTGTAATTAATGTTCCAAAGAAGATGAGATTTTAATCAGTAGACATACTTTTTTTTACGGGTGAAACAGACTTTTTTTCTACATTTCCTTTTTTTATAGAATGGAACAAAAATTCATGATAATATGAAAAATTTAAATATCGATTTATTATTGTACATCAAACTAAAAAATCTATTGTGTAAATATCGAGAAAATTTAAATAAAAATTTCTATTAATAATATAACGAGTAATATTATAGAGCACTTAGTTTATTATTTGATATTTATTTTATTCTCTCTTATAAAAACTAAAATGAAAATAATGAATATATAAAGCTCTTTATTTAAGATACTGTAATTATTGCGTCTCTAATTTTCATTTTACATAATTTCATTAAAAATTCGTTCTACTTTTATTGAAAATCTCATCAATTATATTCATTTGAAAGGGTTGTTTTAATTGAACAAATGAAAAAAATGACCAAAATGTACTTGTGCTTATTTTGAAATTTCGAATGCATACTTATAAAATATATTCTTTTATCAATATTTATTGTTCTTTTATTCATTAAATCAGATAAACGGTTCCAAAATCAAAGCACCGAACGCCGTGTAATAAACTAAAAAATATATATAAAATATTTAGATTCTTGAATCATCATAAAATACTGTCATGCAGGACATGGGCAAACCATAAGAAATGCAGGATATGTGTAAAATACATGCGACGTAGATTATTCTAAAAAGCCGCACCGTTGACCGTACTAAAATCGTTCGAACGTGCATTATAATAATTGCAATAAACTCTATAATGCGTCTTTCACATGTAATTCGGCTGCTTCGATCTGAATTAATTTTTCCTACATTATTTCGACAAGACTTAAATAACCCAACAATGTTATTTCAGAATGTGAATTTAATTCCTTTGAAGACTTTTCTCTAAGATGTCAAAAAGTTTCTACATTTTCAAAAATCCTGTGTAATTCAATTAATCATAAATTGTAATACTTTAAAAAAAGTAATACTGAAATTAAAAAGACTAAAATTTTATTGGCGAATATCTCAGACACGAAGTGGTTGTTTTTTAGTTTGTTTTCAATTAAAAAATTCTGTGCTTATGTGCCCAAATTAAAAAGTGTTATCGTCTTTATTGTGATCTGGAGACTGCGAATATAGGACTTTGTTTATTAAATAAAGTAACTCATTGTCCAAATTGCAATTATTTAAATAAATAAAGACAATTTGATATCGAAGAATTTTTCTCAAAGACTATAGAAAATTTTAAGCGATAAAGCTGGTAGGGTCTATTCTTCATTAATCTGTATTTGAAAAGTTGGCATTTGAAGTTCAAATTTTGATATTTTTAGCAATTTGGACTACTTTTCGAAACACAATTCATGAAATGTTTAAATGATATTTATAAATATCGAATAAACCAAAAGTATCATCTGGAATTTTTCAGAAATATTAATTGTTTACAAATTATAACTATTAAATATGCATTTTTGGAAAACGAATCTTAGAAATCTTTCTGCTCAAAATGGTTCATGTTTTTCAGAAAAAATTGACAGTTTAAAAAATTAATGCTATGAATGCTCTTAAATTTTTTCTAATGTTTACTGTTTAATGTGTACTGTTTCACGAAAAATCCTTATTTTCACATTCCGCGCCAAATTGAATTTGACCTATACATGATTGTAGGATAAAATTATTAATAGGAAAGTATTTTTAGACATAAAGTGTTTTTTACATTTTACATATTCTTTAACAGTTTAATAAATCGGTTACATTATTATCTTGGACAAAACCGAGAAGGGGGATGCTAATATAAATAAATGTTATGAGCCATTACAAAATATATGTATATATATTTTACAGACCTCTACAAATATCCGGATATATACGCGCGTATAAATGCTCTTATATGTGTGATCAGATAAGAAAAAAAGCTACATTGGGCTTTATGAACTTTTTTAATTCATTAATAATAATTCATAATAATAGATAATCATGTAAGCCATACTTTGAATAAAAATCTCAAATAAATGAAAAATTACGAAATGAGAAGGTACATGATGCCTCGCGTTTAGTATACGACTGAATGAATATTGAATGAAAAAAACCTGGTGTACAAGAGACCACCTGGATGTCTGCATTGCACGGCAGATCGAGCGCACCTGCCGTTCTCCAAGCCTGGCATCAGAATTCATTCGAAGTGAAAAATATACTCTATATAAAACGTGATAAATCGCGCCTAACTAGCAACTACAGCTGCAGGAATAGCATATTGGTTTAAATTGATCCAATATATGTGTGCGTTAGGTGCGCGCGACGAATGAACAAGAGATCCATCATGCGGTACATTTTTTCCTTTTTTTGACAAATGGAACAGAGTGGCAAGCTGAAAAGAAATTGTTTACTTTGGGCGCCGTAAAAGTGGTTCAACAAGTCAACCTAGAAAAATGTATGTTTTTGTATCCACCTTTTTCTTTTATTCTATATATATATATATATATATATATATATATATATATATATATATATATATATATATATATTAGGCATAAAAACAGTAGAAGGACTATTTCAGCTCTCTCACTCTCTCTCTCTCTCTCTCTCTCTCTCTCTCTCTCTCTCTCTCTCTCTCTCTCTTTCTCTACCGTTCTTCTCACTAATCTAAAGGATAATCGTGATGTAAGCGCGTAAGTACTTATATACCGCACACGTGACATAATACAAGGCGAACACGCGAGTTAAGCTACGCAATTTACTTAATTATGAAAGAGACCGTTACCGTTAGAGTACCGCTCTTTTCAACTTTCAATGTCGACCACATTCCGCGGGCGCGCATTTAATGCCGGAGGAATCCTTCTCCCAGAATTATTCACGCAGAATCATAAGAAATCATAAATGATCGATATGGGTTCTTTTATGTACATGTATATATATATATATATATATATATATATATATATATATATATATATATATATATATATATAGATACTTAAAAGTATATATGAAGAGGCGATCTATATAAATATAGACGTTGTATTCGCGTTTAGATTATTTCTGCATATTCTTCCAGGGTTGCATGTGCGAATCGAACGGAAATTTTGATGGATAACATCCATATCAATTCTTAGAGTAAATGAAACTGAAAATTTACTATACCAGCAACCACAGATATTTTACAATTAAGAATACATGTTATTTATTATAAATTTTTAGGGAAAATACCATCTTACCGATGTTAATTTTATTGTTCAAGTGGTCTTTATCAAAGAAAGGAATTTTATTAATTAATTGTTTAATAGTGAACAATATATTATTAATTATATTAACAGTTCCGTAAATATAATGTATAATACTCTTAAGTACTTTATATATCGTTCATTCGTTCGTTCATTTGTATTCAATTGAACTTAATTTATCCTTCTTTTATTTTGATTAAAAACAAAAAAGATTTTTTAATATATTATCAGCTTCTGAGTTAAAGATAAATATATTATTATTTAATTATTTTAATTAGAACTTATTTCTATTAAAACTTATTAAAAATAAAATATACCCCTACAAATTTTAATCCTTAGGAATTTATTAAGCATCCTAAGTTTAAAAGAATTTTATTTTTTAAATTGAGACTAAATCATCATTTTAGTTTCAAAAATTTAAAACTAATTATTTTTCCTAATCAGTTATTCGTTACCATATGTAAAGGAGAGGTTATCAAATATGAATTACCAGATTTGGTCCAGATTATTATTCTGTTAGCTAATTCTGATTATCTGACAAAACGTTCTTGAAGAAGTTCTAGGTCCTAATGTCTTTTCATTTTCAAAAGCATAGAACTGGCAAAAAACTTTCCATTACTTAAATTTTATCTATATGGAGTTGTCAGGCGAATTTGTTTAAAGAGGAATTAATTGAATGAAATGATTTTAAATATTCTTCGAAATTTCGCTCAATATTAATCAAATCCGTCACTCAAATGCCGCAGCCTCTCCTTCCTAGAGAATGCATTCTTAATTTCAATTGAATTTAATATAATTGAATTCATAAATTCAAAATTCTACATTCTCGTACAAAGACCGAAGGGCAGTATCATTTACGTAACTTATTTACCTAATTGATCAAAATAAATAAAATGTTCTTATTTTTATAATGAAAAAAGAAGAAAAGTATAAATAAATTTGCTTTTTATATAAATTTCATATAAGTTAAACAATTTTATACAAAAATGAAAATGTTAAATTTATTGAATAAAAAATAATAAATTATATGATTAATATTGACTAATAGTTTATGTATATCACAGGGAAAAAATCGTTAAAATTAAAAAAAATGGTATTCCACATTTAGTACAAAAGTCTTCGGTGGAAAAAATGTCAGATAACAGTAAAATCTACATTAAAAGGTTAATGCCTATAAAACGATAAACGATCATAAAGAAAAAGAAACGAATTACTCGCTTGGTTGTTAAGCAAACGTAGTAATCAGCCGCCTTCGATGTATTTCTGTTCCTCTTGGGTGGGAGGTGGCATTGTTTTGGAATTAATCTCGTAAAATCTGGTTTTACTCAGTAGAACAATGCGGAAGTGGCGAATTTTGTAAGGTTTGTTACCTTTATTTACCTAAATTTTTTTTATATCTACCAAATAAAATGCCCCGGAAAAAATCATTTAAAAATCAATTTTTCAACTCGTTTAAATAACTGAATGATAATCTTATAGAGCAGATTTATCTAAAGTTAAAAATTTAAACTGGATTTATGTGTAGTCGTCATGTTTTATTATAAATATAAGCTTATAAAATATCATTTTTCTGATATCGGAATTTGAATCAATAATTCTATTCGTAATGCAGTGATAGTAAAGACACGTTTATATAATAACATATTCATATAAAATATACTACAAATTCCGTTCTATTAACAGATATTGATGAGAAATCAAAAAACCGGTAGGAAACCATAATCTATATCATACTGGTATTTTATAAATTTAATTCTTCACATGAATATATTAAATAAATTGTATGATAATGATTTATATAAAATCTTTTTATGTATATTATATGAAAATTTTAGATTTTAAAAGCATAGAAATGTATATATGGACTTGCTCTTTAGCTCCATCCTGTTACTACCCGCTTAGTTTGACTCTCTTTATCATCTCAATTTTGATTCTTATCATTTTTCCAAAGTTTGAGTGCCGGGTGTTGTCACATCCAGATTGGGTGCCGCAGCGGACGATTGCTCCACTCTTCATTACATTCAAAGGAATCATTTAAACTAATTTTCGATCGAGGATAAATTGATCATTAAAATATGTCGCTGGCTCCCGGACTATTATTATCTCTTATCTACTTATCGGCGACTTTCCTGAGGCCTTTCGGAACAGACCCATAATAATTGATTTGAAATTTCTAATGCATACATATTGTTTTTTTTTTTTTTTTGTTATTTAACGTCGCTCTATTTCTGCTTCCAAATATCGGCGCTAATCAGCGACGGAGGTCTACGATGTGTTTGTAAACAAAGCACATTGTAAATTATTACAGCGGTGCTTGTATCAATCGGCCGAGACCGGGATTTAATCTCGGATCACCAAGCTACTAATCCTTCGCTCTAGCGATCGAGCCATCCTCGGCCTCGTTACAGTTTATTTAATATTATCCTATTGGCTTGTTTCGTACATGTTCTCTCTAAATCTTTTCATGTTTTTCATTAAAAATAAGATATCAGATGAACATTTTATTTTTCATTAGCCAGCAAAAGTGTGATTGGTTAAATTTATAATTGTAAATAGTATAGATGAATATTTTCTATATTCGCTTTATTTCACTGCTAGTTTTATAATAAATGAATTTTTTTAATATAATTTTAATATAAAAAATTTTAAAATATCAATAAAGAAATAGAATCTTGAAAAGGAATAAAAACTTAAGAATAAATTTACTAAAATTTATTAAAGAATTACATTAGTTTAACAAGTTATAACAAGAACAATAACGCCAAATTTTTTCAAAATAAGTATATTAGAACAAAATTCATAACAATAATTAATTGAATGCTAAAATACAAAAAATATAGTCATTAATGTAAATTACTGAAATAAAAAAGATATTGTTGTTCAACTAATGTTAAATGAATACTAAAGTGTTCCAAAATTTCTATTAAAGTGCTTCCAGGTAGGTTTTCACTCTTCTTGTATCATGAAACAAAGCACACTCGTGTAACAAAATCAATATGCAATTTCCCTGCTCGCATAGCAACCCTTTCGTTTAAGTTTCAACTCAAATGCATCAATTGAAGTCTAAAGCGATACCCCGTGATAGTCTAATACGATTTGAGCAGCTCATATAAACTATACCTTGCTCATCTCACCAAATACAGAGAAGAAGTAAACCATGGATATTTGATTTTGCGGACGATGTTGATACATGATCTACGGTTTTCTGTAGTTTGCATTATCAGAGTGTATCTACTTTATATCGCCAGCCACAAGATGGTGAAAAAAATTCTTTTCTTTTCTGTCGTTGAACTAGTAATTCACACAGTATAAAAATTCGGTCGATGTCTGAAAAGAAAAAAATCGTATGCCAACATTTTGAAGCGAATCCTGAGATATACCCTTTTAAAACAAAAGCGGCGATATATATATGATCAAATTTGACCCGGACTAGCGCATTTAAACTGAATCGGTAAAATTTTTTCTAGATACTGGTAACTTTTCCTTAGATACCCGCAATACACAGATCTTTAACTTCAATTATACTCAGCAAGTAAACTCACTGAAAGTGTCCTTTTCTCAGTACGTATCACGATCAATTTGATGTTTTTTGTCTGTTTATCGCTAAACATGAATTTTTGTATAAAACTGAATTTTTCAGTATTCCGTAAGTTTTGTGTTCTCGTAGAATTTGGTGTGGTATTTTATGCATATTTTATTAACAATAAATGCCAAATTTTTTAAAATAATTAAATTCATTGAATTAATTAACCATTATAAATAATTACAATTGAAATGAAATATATATAAGCTGTCGCAAGAATCTTTCCAACAATATTTTCCCGTAGAATTTTCATATTTTAAATGAAATACTGCAAATATTCAGTTAGTGATGACAACTAAATATATAATATATATAATCATATGATCCAATTAGACCCGGGCTGGCATATTTAAACTCCGCTTATAAACTGAATCGGTAATTTTTTTTTCCTATATTGATACAACCTTTTTTATGTTTATGTGAAATTTGAGCGCCACATCTTCATTAGTTTGTGTTTGTCAGCTGTTTGTTTATTACGCAAAAAGATGGTCTGGCAATATTGACTATGGAAAAAAAGTTCATCACTGAGTTTGCTTGAAATGTTATGTTTGCAATAAAATTACGGCTAAGGAATCGTTGAAAATGTTGCAGAAGTGTTTATGGAAGTCTTTTTTATCATAAACGCAAGTTTTTGAATGGCACAAAGCATTCAGTGAAGGTCGTGAAGTCGTCGAAAACTTGTCTCATGCAAGTCGCCCATTCACCTCTGTTAACGACGATAACATCGAAAAAGTTCAGAAAATGGTGCTCCAAAATCGTCGTGTCGGCATCAGAGAGACAGCAGAGGCTGTCAACCTCTATCATGGATCGACTCAATATATTTTGGTTATTGTTTTGCCTATGAAGCGTGTCAATGTTACATTCATTCCAAAACATCTGAATCTTTTGCAAAAACAATGTAGAGTAGAGGTCGTAAAAGAGATGCTTCAAAACGTAGCTGAGAACCCTACATTCATCAAACGCATCATTAATGAGTGACGAGACATGGGTTTATGAATATGACGTTATAACTGCCCAACAATCTAGCGAATGGCGCTCCTATGAGCCGAAACCGACAAAACCACGTCAAAGTCAGTTAAAAATCTTTTTTTCGACTGCCATGGAGTGGTTCACCATAAATTCGTTCCAGGAGGTCAAACGGTCAAGAAGGCGTACTACTTGGCCATTTTGAGGCATCTACTTGAAGCAATTCGTCGTAAACGATTGGATTTGTGAGCAGACAATTCATTGTTTTTTCACCACGATAATGCGCAGACACATTAAAACATGATTGTGTCTGATTTTTTGGCCAAACACGAAATGAAAGTCATCGCTCAACCACCGTATTCGCCAGATTTGGATCCCTGTGACTTCCTCTTTCCGAAACTCCAAAATTCGCTTCGGGAAACGCACCAGGAGTCCATTGAAGCAATAAAAAGTAATTCGTTAAAGGAATTGAAGGCAATCCCAGGTGAGGCTTACAACAGGTGTATGGAAAATTGGATTAAGCGTTGGCATGCTTGTATTGGCTCGAAAGAGCCTATTTTGAAGGCGATAATAAAGATTTGTAATCAAATACGTAAAAATGTTTTTTGTCAATCTGGATCAAATTTGATCACATGGTACACTGTGTTCCAGATATAACTGCTCATATTAGCGGTATGGTATCGGGAAGGAAAAGTTATGTGTACATATTGATTGTCATATCGGTCCATTTTTAATAGTTTGCAGTATGGGCCAATGTCTGTGAGCCAATCATTGCTCAGAGAAGTGGGCCATCGCCTGCAAGTGAGGAAAAGGAGATCAAATAAAGGGAAATGAGGCGAAATTGAGCAAACACGACAAAGACCAATAGTTGTTATTTTTCCTGTCTATTGTCAACGATTGCGTAAACTGCTTGAATATACGGACGCATTGACGAAGAGAGGTTCACGTCTGGTTCACATGTTTTGTAAATAAAGATTATCTTTCTTTGTTTATGACGATAAATATATTAGGTTATCAAATATCTCCCTTCCGCTTTTTTGCTCTTCATTCAATGCTTTATAAAAAGTATTACAATGGTCGGATTTACTTCAAATATGCGCCGTTTTGTTCGATAATCTGTTACCATCTAGACGGCAAGTTCATAATACCCCTCTCGTAGAAACCCCTCTCCTTATTTGCAAGAACTCGGACAGCCACTTTTCACAAGCCTTTTTTGAGTCCAACTTTACACCACCAAGGGCGTTCGACATGGACAGGAACAGCTGATAATCACTTTGCGCTATGTCCGGTCTATATGGTGGATGCGACAAAACCTTCCATCCGTGCTCTGGTGTTGTCCTGGTGGAAAACTACACCCTTCCTGTTGGCCAATTGTGGATACTTCTGGTCGATAGCCTACTTCAAGCAGTCCAGTTATTCACAGTAGATCGTAGAATTAAGCGTCTGGCCATATGAGACAGGTCATAGTGGATGATTCCCTTCCAATTCCACCAAACACCCGGCTTGGCTACTATTTGGGACGGTGCACCGGCCTTGGACCACGACCGTTTTCGCTTGATATTGTCGTATGAGATCCATTTTTTATTGCCAGTCACCATCCGCTTCAAAAATAGGTCGAATATGTTCGTTTCAGCAGCACATGGCAGGCGTTGATTCGGTCCAGAAGATATTTTTGCGTCAAATCATGCGGCACACAAACATCAAGCTTTTTTTGTATCCAGCCTTCTGCAGATGGTTTAAAATGGTTTGATGATTAACTCTCATCTCCTGGGCGATGTCACGAGATACCACATGCCGGTCTAACTCGATAAATTCCGTGATTTGATCGGTATTTGTAGGCACAGGTCTTCCGCCGGCTGGCTTATCCATGGTGCTGTTTTCACCAGCTTTGAATCGTCGAAACTATTCCTCTGCGATTCGAAGTGATAGCGTGCCATCCCCCAAAACACCATTAATCTCATGAAACGTTTCTCTAGCGGATTTGCCTTTGAAGAAGGAAAACTTTCAAATAGCGCAAATTTTGGCGTTAGTAATCTCCATGTTTAAACGTCTATAACTTTTGAACGCAATATCCAAACTAATCATTCATAGCATCGTTTTGTACGTTATGTCAAGACCTTTCAAATGATGTATAGTTTTGCCAGATACGAGCTCTGTAGCGCTTTGTACATAGCCACGAAATTCATAAGACAAAAAGGCGGAAGGCAAATATTTGACAACCTAATATTTATTCTCGGACAGATACGTAGATGGATGAAGTTATGAACTTTTTCAAAGTAAACTAAATATGTCTGAGTACGCGTGGCTGCACAATACAATTATTTTACCGTTCAATGACCTACAACTAATAATCGATTTACCAGCATTAAATTAATAATGAAAAATCGATTATGAAGGATCGATTTTAATGCACATTATTACAGCGGTACCTGTGTCAATAGGCCGAGACCGGGATTTGAACTCGGATCACCAAGTTTCTAGTCCTTCGTTCTAGCGATTGAGCCATCCAAGGCCTCAAGGAAGATATTTGACAACCTAATATATCGGTGTAGATTACGTTAAATTGTGATCTGCGTATAGCCAAGATTTGCCTAGAATTATACTTAGTTTCAATTCGGTTACGAAGACATTACGAAAGTCTCTGAAAGATTCGTCTGCATAAAATTACATGCAAAGGCTACCTTGCCATACTTATCAGTAAGGCAAACGCGTCTTATATAGTATACACATAATATATATATATATATATATATATATATATATATATATATAAGCGTTGCATCCATGTGAAGAGGTTATAGTTGGATGGGACCTGGTTTGAAGAGTAGGGCGGATGCGATAATATTTCCTAATTAAGTGCTTTTAATGATTCGCCAGTTTATCAGTATGAGATGGCGCGTTGTCACGCTGCAAGATAATTTTATTATGTCTTTGGACCGATTCCAGTCGTTTTGCGATTAATGGATGATTAAAATTAATGTTTTGTGCGCGTTAGCCATCCTTATTCACCATTTCACCAGGGCTTAATAACTCGTAGTATACAGCACTAAGCCGATCCCACTAAGCACAGAGAATCGTCTTACATCAAAAGCGACTTATCCTTACAGTCGTTGGATCGCTTTTGGGTTCTCAAAATAAATCCACTTTTCGTTTCCCATGACAACTCACTAGATATTTATAATAACTTTCACATGCTGGTAAATTACTTCTCGGATCACATTAAATGATTATCCCAATGTTTGTTATGATTGGGTTTGGTCTTAATTCAATGATCTATTATCAGTATTCATTCAATGTCTACAATTCCTTGTCATTGAACTTTACGCTGAATTAGGATATTCATTGTCGGTCAAATCGAAGCCTTCACTTTTTAATTGACGAAACTATGTCTTACATGTTCTAAACATTGGAGAATATTCACCATAAGTTTTTACCAGCAACCAAAGTGCTTCTGCTGTTTTTTGTATTTACAGAAATAAGAAATGAAACGAACGTCGCAAAAGAGTTACATGGAATGAAAACTTACATATTGATTGCGATAAACATCTACAACGCTGTAACTTCGATGGAATGTGATTCTTGTATTTCCGATGGTTAATTTCTATATAAATAAATTCACATCTATACGAAATCATAGAAATATATATATATATATTGCTAGCAAAATCTAAAAGTGAAACCAGAAAATTTCAACTTAGACCCTTGGTATATTAAAATTATTTATTACATTATAATAATATCTTGTATATTAATAGTATTACTACATAGAGCCATTAAAATTACTATTCTGTAAACATTACTACGAAGTACTGAATCAGCTAGATATATTTAAACAAATATATTAATCATAAATTTATAAGATTAAATTGTAATAATTATACATTTAATCGTAAATATCGACATATTTATTCATAATTTTGGTAATTTTCTCGCTTTGCTTTGAAAATCAAACCTATATTCATGTAATTTTTCGACGATTGCGAGTAAGCTTATTAATTACTAGCATCCCCCGTCTCGGATTCGCCCGAGATAATAATTTAATCGATTTTATAAGCAATTCAATAATATCTTAGTAAAAAGTACTCTATACATAAAAATCTATATTACTATAAATAATTACCCGTAATTTACCTATCGTCGCTTCTGTATATAGAGTATGTATATACAGAATGTACAACCGTATTTAATACACACATATGTGCATATTACATACGGCTTCTATGAGGAAAATTTTACTTTTGAGTTCGACCGATAAAAAAGATGTCCGAGTGTCTCGAGACGACGTTTATAGAGAATATCATGTTCGGAATATAGAACATGTCTCGAGACGACTGCTATAGAGAGTTTTTTGTTAGAATGGTAATTTATGACGTCCAGGTATTTCGGAACGAATTTTACTGGGAGTGTGCGTGTTCGAACGATAGAAAATGAATCTCTTTATAGAAGTATCTTAAACACTCCCTGTCGAAGTTATTCCAAAACATCCCGACATCTGATCCCACTATCCAAACACAAAACTGCCCCTAGAACTTGTCCCATCATATCTAGACATCGTCTTCTACCGTCCGAACACGAAATTCCCCGTAGAATTCGTCCCGTCCTACCTGGACATCGTTTCCTACCAACTAACACGATACTCCCAGTAGAAGTCGTCCAGAGAAAGCTAGCATCGCTTCCTAACGACTAAACACAATACTCCCCGTAGAACTCGTTCGGAAAGACAAAGATATCGTATATATATATATATATATATATATATATATATATATATATATATAAGGACCTTTACTCAAATGTTTTATTGGGATAATTAAATATATATATATCATTTAGCAACCTTGTCTAGGGTGGCGGGAGGGGAGAGAAGAGGAACCCAAGGGTTTAACGTGGATTACCCGATTAGTGGGTGTTGCAGTTGTTTATAGCTGCCTATAGCATGCGCGTCCATTCGATCTATACCTCTCATTCTCTCTCTCTCTCTCTCTCTCTCTCTCTCTCTTTCTGACCTGACCATCTGCTTCGATGCTCTGCAGGGCCTAGCGCAGCTGTGTGTTTATAGTATATACATTACAAATCGTTGGTAAAGTGATTACCTAATTTTCCAATTTTATATATTTTTGTCGAATTTGCCAAAAAAAAAAAAAAAAAAAAAATAGCCTATGCTTACTTGAATACGAAGTATCTGATAATGGAAGCTGTTGCCCACAGAGATGTTACATATATTAGGAGGTGAACTTACACGTTTAGACGGTGATACAAGTACCGACTTTCACGTTAAGATGGTGATATAAGTAGCACAAAAAGTCAGATGTGTCGGATCTAATACTTATTTTTTAGTTTTGTCATTTACCAATAAAACGCAGTTAACAAGCCCCATAATTTCTGTTGAGAACCAGTAAATTTAAATTTGTTGCAATATGTATTTATTTATTAGTTACAAAATGTGACTAGTCAATTATATTGTTTACACTTTATATTTTACAAATATAAACTGTATATGTATATGGAATTTGGGATGCACATGTATGAACGTCTTCACGATTGCCGTAGAACTTATGCTTCTGCGAGGCTCCGAAAAACTGGAGAACGGATTGCAATAAATGAAGTGTGCAATAAAATAAAGATCTCACAGGTAGAAGCTCTGTTTCGCTTCTTAGCCTACATATAGCTGTACTGCTGTGACTGTGTCTATAAGACAGTATACATATTAGCGGCGTATTCCAACACACTTCCTCTTCGTTAATGTGTACTTAGCTACGCTGAATCAATTAATCCACATTCATGAACCCAAGTTTTTAATTTTATTCTGCTTAAAGGTTTGGTAAACATATCGGCGAGCATTTTTTCTATTGGGCAGTACTCGAATTTCACAACATCTTCATTCGTTAAAGTTTTGACAAAATGAAACTTTATGTTGTGTGCTTAGTGCGATGACTAAACCTTTTATTGAGCAATAATTTCAAAGAGCTTTGGTTATCTTCAAAAATGAATGTAACTTCCTTTTGTTAAAATAAAAAGTCCTCAAGCAATTGGCGTATCCATATTGCCTCTCGGCATGCTTCGCTAAGTGCGATATACCTCTGCCTCTGTGGATGATAGTGAGACGCATGTCTGCTTTCGACATGCCTATCTTATTGTCACATTATTGTACTTAAAGATGTAACCGCCGTTTGATTTACGATCGGTGACATTTTCGGCCCAATCAGTATCTGCGTAGCCCATCAAACGGTCATCAGTTTTATTCTGGCCGAGTACTAGTTCGTAGTACATTGATCCCTTTAAATATCGGCACACTCTCTTTACTTCGTTTCAATCAACAGCTGTTGGATGTTTATTGCATTGGCTCAAGATTTCAATACTTTCTACGATCTAGCCGTGTATTTAAAGACAAATATAAAAGGGCGACAATTAAAGTTGGTATTTTTCAATATTTTCCATTTGACTCTGATTTAGCTGATTCTTGAAATATCCTGTATCTAACGTTATATTGAGACTTTTGCATCCTGCAGTTTAAATCTGCTTAAAATATTTTTAATATAGTTCGACTGTTTAATGCAATAAAAACCCTCCTTATTTTGTCGCGTTTCGATTCCTAAGTAGTGCTGCAAATTTCCTGGATCGACTAAATTAAATTTCTGTTTTTAAAATACAGCTATTTCATCTATAAGTTCCCTTTCTTTTACAGCAATTAAAAAATCAGCAGCATGTATTATAATATACGTTACTTTATCTTATGAAATTTTTTCAGTGCGGCAGTGATCTGAGGAAATCATTCCACAATTTGGCTGCTTGTTTCAAAGCGTATAGACCTCTTTTAAGCTTGCAAACATTCCCTTCCTAATTTGTAACTTCGTATCCTTCTAGTCGAGTCATAAAAATATCTTCATTCATCTCTCCATTTAGAAAAGCCGTCTTTGCGTCATAGTGCTTTATATAAAATTTTTGTTTACTTATTAGTGTTAAAGGTACCTTGAAAATCGTCTTTCTTATAACAGAGGCAAAAACTTTATCATAATCGATGCCATATTTTGTGTAAAACCTCTTGCGACAAGAGGCCTTGTTTCTATCAATTTGATCTTCAGCATTTCGTTTAGTTTTAAAAATCCACTTACGTGTGACAATATACCGATCCGTCGATGCAGGTACTATATCCCAAGTATCATTTAACAATAGGGATATAATTTCTTCGTCCATTTTTTTCTTCCAAGCATACTTATTAGGGCCATTTAAGGCTTGCTTCGTAATTCGTAGATCTTTATCTTCGCTTATTACGAGCTACGTCGATGCCACATACCGGACAGGTGGAACGCCTTTATTTTCTCTTTTTGACCGCCTCGGCTCGATTCACTCTATCTCCTTTTCTTAAGTGTCGTATTTTACACTTTCTTTATTTTTTCAGGTATGTTCATCACCTGCATCCAATAAGTCAGTATTTTCTTTTATGTGTATATTAGATTTTTTGTGTATATTATTTTCTTTTATGTGTATATTACACAGTTCTACATAGAATTCTCGCATAATTGTTTATTTAAAAATATTACGTCGCAGCTAACTTTAATTCCATTTCTTCGTTTATTTAGTAGTCGGAAAGCTTTAGATTCTTCCAAGTAGCCTATAAATACAAGCTTCTCGGACGTATGATCTAATTTTCGGCGCAATTCCTTCCTAAACTTGTGCGCAAGTTTTACAACCAAAAATGTGTAAATTACTCAGATTTGACTTTTTCGACTACTACAGTCCAGATGGAGTGTATTTTATAAACTTTGTAGGTAGCCTATTTTGTACAAAATTAGTTGTGTTAACAGCTTCTGCCCAATAACTTTTTCAAGATTTGCATCTATTAACATGTACTTCCCATTTTTATGAGAGATCGGGTTTTTCTCTCTACAACACTCTTTTCTTGGAGTGAGTATGCAGCTGTATATTGCACTCTGACTCCTTCATTTTTTTTAGATAGAGATGAAGGTCATTATTTACATACTCCCTTCTTCGATCTAATCGTATATATCTGGGTGTCTTCTTAAACTGTGTCCTCGATATCTGGATGAATTCTTTTATACATTTTTCTGCCTCGTTTTTTCTCCAAGAAATACACAGTTATAAAACGAGAAAAATTGTCTATGATAGTCATTAAGTATCTTTTACCTCCAGGTGTTTCAGTTTGCATTGGGCCGTAAAAATCTGTATGGATTATGTCGACAATCTTATGCGTTCTATTTATAGTCTCTTTAGAAAAATGTTTTCTACCCATTTTCCCTCTTATACAGCTCTCGCATACCTCTCGCCTACAAAATTGCAAAAAGTCCCTAAGCATTTCGACCGATATGTGCCACTGTAAGAATATCTTGCCCCTTTTTTATTTAGCAGCCGCTGTTAGAAAATGACAAATCATACTCATCCTGTACAAATTTCTTGACAGATAGAAGATTTGACCTGAGTGATGTCACGCACAACACATCTGTGATCTTCAAACTTTTTTCCTGTTCGTAAACTGCACACGTTATTTGAACAGTGCCTAATTCACGAACTTCATTATTTTTGCTCGACTCAGCTCATTGTATTGAGTTCTTTATTGTAAAATCAATATCCGTAAATATGTCCTTTAAATTCCACATATAGCTGGTTGCTCCGGAGTCGACTAGCCATAGATTATTATTCTTTTGCTCTACGTTTTCTTGAGTCATAAAAAGATATTCCGAATTTCCTAATGGCTCCAATACTTGATTTATATTTCCATTATTTTGTTTGCTTTTCCATTTTTTATATTTAGCACTATCGTTTTTAAAATATCCTAATTCCTTGCAGTAATAACACTGTTTTTCTTTTGAAACGTTTTTGTGCATTGCTCCGTGTAGCGCGGCTGCCTGATTTTGATGCGCTCCCTGTATTTCCTGGCGCCTTCTGTAGTCATCAAGTAGCCTATCTTATACTAACTTTATGGTGAATTCATTTTCACTCAGCTTATTTATAAGAGGACTGTAAGATTCTGGAAAACTGCTGAAAAGCATGACTGCTTAAAATTTGTCCCTGAGTTTTTCGCCAAGTGCCGTCAATTTATTTATTAATCGAGTGTTTGGTCCGACGTCGAGGAATCCCTGGAGTATGGCATCAAGAGGAAGAGTCGTGCTCGGTCCCTGGCGCGGGGCCTCCGTCATCACCGGCCGATACGGGCGATTCCCCGCAATAACGACCATCGTCCTCTTTCGGACGCGTGACGTTGTCGTTGACATTGTTGGGCTGTCCCGCGACATGCTCCACCTTAAAGTTGAAACTACGCAGGTACATGGCCCATCGATACAGCTCGCTCTTCTCGTTTCTTGTATTGTCCAGCTATGTGAGAGCTCGGTTATGGTATGCAAGGTAAAGCGCCTGCTCTCCAAATAGTGCCGATACTTCTTGAATGCCCACACCACAGCCAGATACTCTTGTTCATTGCTGTAATACCTTTCCTCTATTGCCGAGAATTTAGCACTGACGTATGTAATGATGCGCCGCGAATTGCGTTCTCCGAGTTGGAACAGTACCGCGCCCGTGACACTTGCGCTGGCGTCCGTTTGCAACACGTATAGTTATTGCAGTCCGAACGACACAAAGTGAGGGGTTGGCTAAAGGTAAAGACATTTCTTACCTCGTCGAAAGCTAGCTGAACTTTCTGCGTCCATCGCCAGGGATGTGTCGATCGGAGTAAGTTCGTGACGGGCAACGGGAGTTGCGCGAAAGCGGACACATTCGCGCAACCATCAGCCAACTCCGAGAAATCGACTCACATCTCTGCAATTTTTGGGTTTGGGCCTCCAAGATAGCCTTTACATGTTCCTGCTTCGCATGATTACTGTCGCTGATGATGATATATCCCAGAAACTCCAGATCTCTTCGACCCAAGACGCACTGCTGCAGTCTCCGCATTCTATGAAGCTGTTGCTCCTCTTGCTGCTGCTACGGTTGGATACCATTGTCTGGGAAGAGATCGCCAGGAATCGTACGCGACCACGTCCTTTTGACTGAAGTTGTATCGTCCAAATTATTTATACTCATGTACATGGTTTTCCCGGACTCCTCAGAGTCCGGTCGGCTCTACGTTTTGGCAGAGTGAGGCCCCACGTTGGGCGCCAAAGTTGACGGTGTAATGATATGAGAAGGATAGGGATTTTCATAATAATTTATTACAACAATCAGTATTTTTCTTTAATGCATACGTGGTTTAGGCTGTACAGTCTGCCAGCTACTTATTAGTTTGGAGGAACGGCAGGAAGAGCGAGAGGGGGCGAGAAAGATGAAGGAAGAGAGGGTTTGCGGTGCACAAGTGCCTGATGGCGGCTGAGCGCGGCAAACTCTTAGAGAACAGGGATAGAGTAGAGAGAGAGAGAGAGAGAGAGAGAGAGAGAGAGAGAGAGAGAGAGAGAGAGAGAGAGAGAGATAGAGAGAGAAAAAAAGAGCCGCGGCGGACGAGTGCCTGACGGCGGCTGAGCGCGGCGGTTGTCGCTTTTGCATGGAGTGACGACCTAAGGTGTGGTCGCTTGTCACGACAAGGAGGTTCTGGGATATGGTGCAAACTTCGCGGTCTTTATATAGGCTGTGAAGTGTATTCGGTGAGGGGCGTAAATAGTGAATTGTGCCCTTCTGGAGAGGGATGGATGCACTTATGTGCATTGTGGTCCGTTCTCAGTCCCCGGCGCGGGGATTCCGTCATTACCGGCCGATGCGGGAGATTCCCCGCAATAGCGACCATCGTCCTCTTTCGGGCGCGTGACGTCGTCGGAATATTAGGTGTGGGAGACGCAGATGGCCGGCGGAGCAGACGTCAAGATGTTGAGAGCCTCTGTTATCTCTCGGATGCCGATACGACGATTTTGGAGCACCATTTCCTCAACTTTTTCGATGATATCCTCGTTAACAGAGGTAGGCGGACGACTTGCATGAGGCAAGTTTTCGACGACTTCACGACCGTCACTGAATGCTTTGTGCCACTCAAATACTTGCGTTCGCGACAAAGAAGACTCCCCAAAACACTTCTGCAACATTTTCAACAATTCCTTAGCCGTAATTTTATTGGAAACACAAAATTTCAAGCAAACTCATTGATGAACTTTTTTTCCATAGTCAATATCGCCAGACAAACTTTTCGCGTCGTCAACAAACAGCTGACAAACACACACTAATGGAGATATGGCGCTCAAATTTCACACGAATATAAAAAACGTTGTACCAATATAGCAAAAAAAATTTACTGATTCAGTTTACGAACGGAGTTTAAATGTGCCAGCCCGGGTCAAATTGGATCATATGAATTATATATATTATATATTTAGTTGTCATCACTAACTAAATATTTGCAGTATTTCATTTAAAATACGAAAATTCTACGGGAAAATATTGTTGGAAAGATTCTTGCAACAGCTTATATATATTTCATTTCAATTGTAATTATCTATAATGATTATTAATTCAATGAATTTAATTATTTTAAAAAATTTGGTATTTATTGTTAATAAACTATACATAAAATATCACACCAAATTCTATGAGAACACGAAACTTACGGAATACTGAAAAATTCAGTTTTATACAAAAACTCATATTTAAAACATCAAACTTATCGTGATGCCTACAGAGAAAAGGACACTTTCACTGAGTTTATTTGCTGCGTATAATTGAAGTTAAAGATCTGTGTAATGCGAGTACCTAAGGAAGAGTTACCATTATCTTACTGAGCACGCTGGTAGCCTTGAACGAATATCCCAATTCGTGTAAAGGAGACTCTATGATTATGCATATTAACATCTTCTCCAGTTTATGGTTATTAAGCTTTATACATCTAAAAATGACATTATAAAGGTTATATAGGCTACCAATTATAGTCCAGGAATGCTCAATTTCGTCAGTGAAAAATTATTTTTTATCAATATTTGTTTCGGAGCAGAGATCGTACAGACCACTTTATCTTAACATTTGAATGATATTTTAAATAGTATTATCGACCGACAAAAATTTTTTATTATTATATATATGCGTATTGTTCTACATATTACATAATGTCTTGTGATTGCTGGTTTCGTCGCTAGGAGGTTTAGTCTTATCATGCTTTCTACATCTAAAAATTAAATTAGAAATCATATATACCTGCCAAATCATCTGAGTGCTAGGTTCCCAAGGTTGGGTTACCAGTGTATTACAAAGAATTCCACGCTGATAACCGTGGTTGAACCAGTTGCATTTGCATAACCGGTACTCTGTGTTGAAGCCACGAACCAAGTAGCAATGTTTGATTTATTTCCGTACGATCGGTGAAGAATTGTTTTCATTGATGTTTATTTCGGGAAGACTGATTTATCATATATTTGGATTATATGTTAAAAAATATATAAAATTATTTTCATTTTTCTTTGTCATATCTATATTTATTACATTTTAAAAATACAAATATCAGCCTTTTTAATAATAATCTAGTTACAATTTGTAGTAAATAATTTTTCTAAGTTCTATATATCAATATATCATAGATTTTTAAAGAGTTATGTGTCTAAGATGTAAAAATTTCTATCATTCGCTATATACAATTATCCGTGTATTCACATATGTATCCATAAAAAAAGGTTTGATAGTTTAAAACAGACGAAGGTATAATAATAAAATAATAATGTTAGGTTTTTTTAACGTTTAAATAGTTTCACAAAACCGATGATTTAAATCGACTTGTAGTATGCGAGATGTAATCTTTTTATGTTAGAAGAAAAATAAAATAGCAATAATTTTAATTAAATTGAAAAAAAAATTGTACGTTTCGTCTACTATTAATTAAACATAACGTTTATAAATGGAAATTACGAGATAAATTTAGTTCCTACTACCATAGCATCTATTGATTCTTCTAAGCTAATTAAAAATAAGTACACAGTAGTAAAATTTTTACTCAATAAGGTTTTGATTAACATATTGAACAGTATTATTTTTAGTTTATATTCTAAATAATGAAAAGTATAATTACTGTATATAAGTAATTATTGCTCATTTCTTCAACTTTTCTATTATTATAAAAATCTAATAGCTAATTATTGTAAAATATATTAAATTAATACATACTTGTATAGGTCTTACATTCTTTATACAATTATATACAGTATGAATATAATGACAGTCAGACTGTCATTGTTTACAATTACCCTCGTTGAATCTGAAATGTAAATTACTAATAATATATTAAAAAGTTACTTAATATTTATTAAGTAACATAATCTCATCTGTAATTATACATATATATGAAAATTATGATTCGAAATTGATATCGGAGTAAAGTAGAAATATTAACAATGATATGGCGAACAAAAAAATCATTTATAATAGAAATTTACGCATAATGTATAGAAAAGATAATCTCTTTTTAATTGCATCATGAATGTTAATATTTTCAGTAAATGTCTATAGTGACATCATGACTACTTTTTATTAAAAAATTTATTTATGACAGTCTAAATTCGACATCAAAGAAAAAAACGCTTCTCATTCTAAATGTAAAATTTATACATTTAATTAATCGCAAATATAAATATTTAACATATATTAACATAAATATTTTTTAACTAAAAAAAATTATTATGTAATGACACAAATTATGTTCAATAATGACTATACTTAAAATCAATTTTCAGAAATAATAAGTTCTTATTATTAATTCAATCAATTACGTCTATATTAAAAAATTTATTAAAAACTTAATATAAAATCTAATATAATTTAAAATTGTAACAATGATGAATTTATAGTCGATTCATGTACAAATGTATGCTTCTACTGATACAGTAAATTAAAACATAATTAAGCTATCTTAAGTGCCGTTATTGATTACCACTTATACATTAACGTTATCTTAAGGCTATATAATAAAAAATACTTTAAACCTATACAAATATAATTATCTATGGTCATATAAAGATCTTATAATACATTACCTAAAAAATCTATTAGGTTTTTATTATTTAATGTTTTCATATAATTTTAATCATTGTGATTTATTATACAATAACTTTTTTTGGCTTTGGAATAAATAATGCTAGAATGAAGGCCCCTGAAAATCATGGAAAAATATTTCAAATTTAAAACACTAAAAATATTAAAATTGTTAGTTTTGGTAATAAATTATGCCAGTCTACTTAAATGTTATTACTTTGAAATAATTGAAACTATAATTTACCTACTAATAATGTTGTCATCGAGAATAAGGCTGTTGTACAACCAAACTGAAGAAAAATGGGGAACAATAGGTTCCCTGCAAGAGAACCAATACGTCCAAACATCATGGTTAAACTGACCGCCATAGTTCTGTAGAGAAAATATATTTTTTATGTAATTAACACTTTTTCATAAAAAAAAACAAAACAAATTATTCATTTACTCCACCTCATAGTTGTAGGAAAAAGATTGACAGCTACTCCAATCAGTAAAGTAATAGCTGTACTTAAACAGGATACGTATAAACTTATAAGAATCAGACTTATTAATGGACTACTCGACCAGCCTAAGGCTGACACTGATATCGCAGCCACAAGATAGCAAACAACTATTAAACATAATTAAGTATTTTATATTATCAATAGCTTTACATATTTGCAATTTCTTTTTTAATAGAGAAACATAACTTACGTATGAGATGTTTATTTTTAATTATACTAACAATAATTGAAGCTACTAAAGTAAATACCACACACAAAGATGACATAACAATTGTGTCAATATATACGGAATTATTCACTTTTTTCTAAAATATAAAATTTTATATAAAAATTAAATACAGTATTCTCTGTTAATTAAATTATGTAATATTTACTCGTATGCATGGAACTATATTCGTCATGTTATTAATACCATCACTAATATTTTGGCTAATTGTAGCAAAAGTTGATTCATCAATCGTACTACAAAATTCAAACTCTGAACTCAATTTCCCTTGACTTGATTCATCCATCATAGCAAAAAGTTGTGGTTGCCATAAGCGAACAGTATTGCAACTATAAAAAATTGAATAACATATTAAGTTATATGAATTTTAGTCGATCATTTATTTTCTCCGAAATTACAAGTTAGGAATTTGTTGTAGTAAAATACAACTGAACAAGATCTCCAGATCCTACTAAATATATGCATTATAAATGTACTAAAGTATATAGATAACACTATTTTTGTTTAAAAGAGTTTCTACGGAAATATTTGATTGTAAACTCGTAGCCATTGTTCAAAATGAAAATGAGAAATATGTGAAGAATTTATGATTCAGAATATTTATTCGTATATCATAATATATTTCAAAGATATGACTTCTTATTTATATATAGTACATGCCTCGAATTAAAATTAAAATACTGTGTGACCAGATAAATTAGTTGAAGAAAACCTCTACTTTTGACACCTGAATCGATGATAGAGTAACATTTGAAACAAATAAGTTTTAATAAACCCATGTTCGCAAATCGGCAACTGACTAACTTAAAATTCTTATATATCAATCAATAATTTCCTATATTACTCCCTAATGCGTGTAATTCTGACCGAATCTCATTAGAAAATACTATTAGGAGTGTGAATAAGTCTTTCCCGTTTTTTGTAAGAGATGGCGCCACCAATACTGTGCGAGTATTCAATGGTTACATATGTCATAATCAAAGCTTATTCATATGTCAACAATTCCATACTAACACATTAGTTAAAATTTTTTCGCATCATAAATTTTTGATATCGTGAAAATGTCGAAATTTGAGCCGAGTCGACGTCATTTGCGGGAAGTTTCACTTTATTGGTTCAATTTGAAGAAATCTGCTGCCGAGACGCATCGATTGCTTCAGGAGGCTTATGGAGAAGGTTGTGTCGATGATTCAAGTGTTCGCGGATGGTTTCGACGCTTCAAAAGCGGTGATTTCGACGTGGAAGACAAGGAGCGTTCCGGGCGGCCGCAAATCTTTGAAGATCGAGAATTGGCGACTTTGCTTGATGAAGATTCTTGTCAAACGCAAGAAGAACTTGCTGAAGCATTGGGAGTTGACCGAACAACCATTTCCAAGCGTTTGAAAGCCATGGGAATGATCCAAAAGCAAGGAAATTGGGTGCCGTACGAACTGAAGCTGAGAGACGTCGAACGGCGTTTTTTCACTTGCGAACAGCTGCTTCAGCGACATAAAAGAAAGGGTTTTCTGCATCGTATCGTGACTGGCGATGAAAAGTGGATACGTTACGATAATCCGAAGCGAAGAAAATCATGGGGACTACCCGGCCATGCATCATCATCGACGGCCAAGCCAAATATTCATGGCGCCAAGCTCATGCTCTGTATATGGTGGGACCAGCTAGGTGTGGTTTACTATGAGCTTCTGAAACCGAATGAAAGGATCACAGGCGAGGTCTATCGACGACAATTGATGCGTTTGAGCCGCGCACTGCGAGAAAAACGGTCACAATACTCCGACAGGCACGACAAAGTTATTTTGCAACATGACAATGCTCGGCCCACATGTTGCACCGCCGGTGAAAACATACTTAGAAACGCTCAAATGGGAAGTCCTACCCCACCCGCCGTATAGTCCAGACGTTGCTCCGTCTGATTACCATCTCTTCAGATCGATGACGCATAGCCTGGCTGACCAGCACTTCCATTCCTACGAGGAAGCCAAAAAATGGGTGGATGACTGGATAGAGGCCAAACCAGTCGAATTTTTTCGCAACGGGATTCGTATGTTGCCAGAAAGATGGGAAAAAGTTATAGCTAGCGATGGCCAATACTTTCAATAATTAATTTGTAACCATTTTTTCACAATAAAGGCTCAAAATTTGAAAAAAAAACGGGAAAGACTTATTCACATACCTGATAATAAACTACATATTTACGGACATAGATTTATAAAACTTTATTCAAGAAAATATAAAAAATATTCTTGTAATAGTTTGTATATTTGTATAAGTGTTGTATAAGTGTTGAAAATAGTATAAATCAAGGAATGAAAGTGGGTAATATTGGCACTGAAGTTAAGAAATGCATATAGACAGTAAATATTTGTCCACCGTACTCAAATAATGTATATATATTTTGTTTTCATAACTCATGCAAAGTTTATATATTAATCCTTTAATAAGTGGTAAAGTGATGTATGAATCTCTATAGGTACATTTGCTGCCCATGCGTAGCGAAAGCCTTTGCCTTAGTATCGACTAACACTTTTTTTCCTGTGTCATACAACATTTTTTAACAATCAAAATATTCTTTAAGGCTATCTCTAGAACACAATATATTATAGTACTATTACATTGAATAGTTTTCTTTTGTTTCATATTTTTTTCAGAAACTGAAAGTAATATTTCACTCCCATGAGATAGGCGTAGAAGATTGTATTTTTTATCCTGAATATTAAAATATTACATTTCTTATCGGGTATTGAACGGCTTTATTTATGAAATGAGAAATTTGCGGCCTGAAGAGAAGCTGAGGCTTGTAACGATGTTAGTAAAGGAGCCTTTTCATACTAGGTAAGGACTATAATTTTCCTCATGAGAACCGGAATCAAGCGGTGAAGGTCTAATTTATAGGTTAAAATGAGGAAAAATATATTTTCTTATATCTTCTCTCATATTTCCTTATTTAAATCAATTTTACCAAATCCTATAACATAATTATTTAATTATTGATTAAAAAATTTATCAGGAAATGTTATTCTATATACGAAGTGGGTGCAAAAAAAATTTTCATTGGAAAAATCATCCGACTATTCAGTATATCACATTTAATTCAGGGGTAAGTATACTCATCATAAGTTGAAAAATGTCATATTCAAACACACGCATTGCACACGCAAGTGAGAAGAACTCTGAGAAAACGATATCTTGAAGGCATATCTATATTTGACAATACAAGATTCCTAGTCGAATCAAGCGTTTGCGAAAATGAAAGCCTGACCGCCTACTGGTCATTAGAACCAGGTATTACAACAAAAATTAGCTAGGACAAATACGTACTACCCATGCAGAAATATACTCGGTGTATTCCTAGTTCAGGCTAGATTCTAATCAGTATTCCTGATGATTTTCTTATGTAGGTAATACTCGCCAGATCCGAGTTAAATTTCCCTATAATCATCTAATAATCGTCTTATATTAATTATTACTTTCTTAACTTTATTCAGATTTCCTTATCTTTTATTGATGTTAGAAAGAAATACGTGTTTTCTATAGTCAAAATTTTACAAGTAGAAAAATTAAGAAAATCATTAGGCTTTCTATCTTGGATCTAGTCAGATTTCCTTAACTTCTCCCTATTTTGGAAAGAATGATGCTTTCCTAGGCAGAATCTACGCCTGCGCATTCTATTTTGTTTCTACTTAAATTTCCTCAACATTTTCTAATATTGGCAAGAACGATAACTCTAGTCGAGACCTTACGAGTACGAAAATTAGATATTACACACACGCAAACACATACATATATATATGTATGTATGTATTTATGGATGTATACATATTTATATAAATGAATGTATATATATATATATATAAACTCGCAGATCTTTCCAACATGGGAAAGAATTTAAAAAATTGATTTACTATGTATGATTTATCTTGTGTTTATAAAATTATTATATGATATTAAGTACTGTACGGTCATATGCAAAGTATAGTATCGTAATCGCATATTGCGTTTTAGCATAGTGAATAATGCGTTTGCTTGCGAATCGTAGGGTCGTAGGTTTCGATACTCAGTGGAAGTCGGAATTTTTTTCATTGAAATAAAATAATTTATATGTTCAACAGAGGTGTTTAATATTAAAATTGACAATAATTAGTGTACAAAAAATATATTAATAATTATTCATTGTTAATTGTGAATCGTAATACGTAATAATGCATATAGAAAATAATTTATAAATTCTAATTAAATGGTATGCGTTACCTAAATATGTAAGTATATTTTTTATTTTAAATAAATAAATATTAAAAGAATCAAAAAATTATTCAATTGATCGAGGAAACAAAACTAGAACAATATATAAATCGTCTTAATTTCTAGATTTTCTGACTAGATTCTGTCTAGTTTCTAACTTATTAATAAATATTTTTTTATTGGTCTTACAGTCCAATCAATTCCATCCAAAAATAAAATAAAATAAAAATAAAAATAAAATAAAAATAAAAAATAATAATAATAATAAAAAATAAAAAATAAGAAATAAAAAATAAAAAATAATAAAAATAAAATAAAAAAATAAAAATTAAAAATAAAAATTAAATTAAAAATTAAATTAAAATTATAATTAATCAGGGACTGATGAGGAGCCGTAGCGAGCTCGAAACGTTGGACAAGTCTTCAATTAGGTAAGGGTGTTGGGGACAGTCAGACTGCACTTTACTAACAAAGAATTTTTTCAGCTAATATTTTATTTTCAGATTAGTCTACGGGGGTGAATGTAAACAAGGACAGTCTGACTGTCATTATAATTTTAATTTAATTTTTAATTTAACTTTTATTTTTAATTTTTATTTTTTTATTTTATTTTTATTATTTTTTATTTTTTATTTCTTATTTTTTATTTTTTATTTCTTATTTTTATTTTTTATTTTTATTATTATTTTATTTTTTATTTTTATTTTATTTTTATTTTTATTTTATTTTATTTTTGGATGGAATTGATTGGACTGTAAGACCAATAAAAAAATATTTATTAATTTGTATATGGGCAGTCGACAGAAGTACAATTCAATAGTTTCTAACTTGTTATACCTTCCAGAACCTAAGGTCGTTCCCTACATAAAATGCCAATAAAAGTAGGACAAATCGGAACTAGGATCAGACTAGATTTCCCTTCCGGATCCGAACATTTAATAAGGAAAACTAATCCGATACTAGTTAGATTCGAGAATGAATTCTACACGGGTATCCGTAGTGAGAACACCTCTTTACGCATCTTTTTTGCACTGAGACGAAACTGACTACCATTTATCCGTTTCTCGACAAGACTTTACAATAATCTTCAAAATAATCCCTGTTCTCCATTCAACTTTTATTTGAATTATAATTCTCTGTTTTAAAAAGTCAAGCGAGGTTATTACCATAAGAGACCTTCACCCACCCTATTACCGAAATAACTTTGAATGACTTATTTTATTAACACTTGCAAAAATATTAAGGTACATTAGCATCTATAGCATCGAGGAAACAAAAAGATTGAAATGACAGAATTTGTTATAAATATGTTTACTCCGTTGTCGACGATACTTTTCTTAAGACATGAGGAATCGACCGAATATTTCTTTTTTACATAATGAAATACTTATATTTTAGAATAATTTTGAAACTAATGTATATTTTGCACTGTGCGATGAATAAATTAGACTACAGTTAAAAATCTAGGTTTTCGATAATGTTAAATATTAAAATTAAAAATTTAATATATCAATAAAATAATATAAAAAATGATACATATAATGTTAATTTTGAAATTATACAAACCTTAACATAACGCAAAATTGAATTGTTAGTACCAATATTAATTTAGCCAGGTTAGAACCGAAGAAAAGCGGTTTTAGTTGTAACATTCCATCGTGCACGCAATCCTTTAAACTTTTTTGGGTTACAATGGTCTTATTCGATTCCAATGAAGCCTGATTGATCATCTCATTCTCTAGCTCTATTATCTATACAAAATTATTTATACCAATAATCAGTTAGAATTAATAAAACATATGATTTTATTGATGAAATTTGTTGTTGTTTTTACTTTTTTATTTATTGATTTATTATTTATTATTCTTCAGTAAAAACAGTCAAGGATGTACTAATACCCGATTATAAAAAATATTATAAAATAATTCCTATTAGATCACTGTGTCAGAAATTGAGTTTCGAGAAAGAAGTGAAATGTAGTGTTGGCATGGAATGAGAACCGAAAAAAATTATTCAAGACGGAGTTCCTTGACTATATAAATTAAAAAAAAAAAAACTTCACGAAGTTGTGTTTACTTTTTTCTTTTTCTCCGCACGCTTGACATGATTTACAGGTGGAGGCGTAGAACGGGTAACATCAACGACGGAATTCCGCCTATTCATCGTGAGCGATAAAAACACAGCGCCACCGTGTCTATTAGTGTATAATCTCACTATGTTAAATTTTGATTTTTGGATTTTTTCAATCCTTTCATATTATTATAAAAATTTATCGTTCATACCAGATACGAAAGTTTAAAAATAATTGTTATTTTTGTTGTATTTTGTTGTTATTAATAATAAATTTATTAAAATGAAAAAAATATAAATAATAATATGAATTTATTATTATTAGACAAATAATTATTCCAATGCTTTTGAACTAATTCATTAATGAAATGGTAATCTAGTTTATATTGTAAAAGAAATGATAGCTTACTGGATAGGTTTGTCGTGGATTGCCTGAATTAATAGAATACATATTGCGAAAGACATCGAGTGCTTCTTTATTACGACCTTGACTCATTAAAAATTTCGGAGTTTCTGGAAATAAACCAAGACATAGAGTGCCAAATAGAAGAGGTATTCCGGAACAAGTTAAATAAATTTGCCAAGAGTGTATACTGAAATTTCCAAAGGCAAATGACCAATCTTGTGGAATTATTAACAACGCCAAGGCTGAAAAGTTGCAGGTATGCATAAGAATAAAATTTTCTAATCGTTAGAAAGTTTAAAAAAATTTCACATTTTAAAAGAGACAACGTCTAAAGCTATAAGAGTTTTACTCTGTAAATTTGAATCAATAGAAACTATTGGAATATAATATAATATAAATTTAATCGCTTATAAATTATACAGTCTATATATGCATTGATTTATCACTTTAGGTACGTCGAAAATCAATGAATGATTAAATTTACATTGAAGTCCAGCAGTATTCACTAATTCAAAATTTCTAATAATTTTTAATAAAAACTTCGAGAGTTTTAAAGATTATCCCTTTAGATCATGCAAACTGAATTAATTTTTAATTTAAAAAACATTAAAAATATTATATTATATAAAAAGTATGTACGAAGAAAAGTACTCTATAAAGAAAATATTTTCAAAATTCAAAACCGTTATAACTTCGTAAAATACTGCTCAATTGGTTATATTATGGTAACTATGGTAAAAATAAACAAAGATAAACTTGATCATTGCAGATAGTTTAAATAAATTTTATCATTTTTTTAAAAGAATTATTTCACATAAACTAACAGTAGTAACATTTTTATGGAATTTAAGAAAATAAGTTACTATAGAAGCAAGTAAAATTTGTAATTCCTACACAATCTCAGTTTTTCATTCGAATAAAGCCAGTCTTACAAGCGCATCTGAATCGTACACAATTTGTCTAAAATAATTGTGTAAAACTTTACTTTACATAACTATTTAGTATATATAGCGATGCCCGCATTTATACGCGTAGTACGCAAAGGGATTACTTTACACACCCTGAGTTTAAATTTAAGAATACCAGCTTTTACATATTATGAGCAGTCCTGAAATTACAAGTCAAAATTAGTATGTGAGTTGATTTTTATCTCGTCTCACAAAGCGAATAATCAACTTCTACACTACACCCGTGTTGCAATGTACAATTTTGCCTAACATTAAATTTGCACAAACTTACAAAGTAAAAATAATATCTACTATTACTTAATTCTCTACTATTAAAATTTGTTTAGTTTACTTTATATACTTAAAAACCAAAAAATCATATTAAAGTTATGATTTCATGGTGAGAAATTTCGCGTAGAAAGAATAATTTTAGCTTTAAAAAATCTGGATGAAATTTTCCTTCTGTCTTCCCTTTTCACACATTAAACGGAGAGTAGATATTATTTTTACTTTGTAAGTTTGCGTAAATTTAATGTTAGACAAAATTGTACCTTGCAACACAAGTGTAGTGTGGAAGTTGATTATTTGATTTGTAAGACGAAATATAAATCAACCCCCATACCAATTTTGACTTGTATTTTACACCACGAGAGTCGAAAAATCATACTAAAGTTTTTATTTTGGGACTAGAGTGTAGTATAAATATTAATTAACTGTTAAAGATTTTATGAAATATTCTATATTACTTTTAGATATATTTTATTAATTTAGTTCTAATTTTTAGTTATTTTAAGGAATATTTGAAGGACTTTTCTCTCGACTTTTCCAGTCTACTATCAAAAATAATACCATTTTGAGCATTTATAAAAGGACTTCGTAAGTATTAGAAACTGTTTCTTAAATTATAAGCATTTTTTAATTAATTTACCAGAATCTAAATTGATCTGGATATTTCCTTATATATAGCCAGATTTATTTACCACAGAATAGCTCTATACAAGGCTGGTCCCAGAAGTACCTGGCCTGATCTAGAGGTTGCGGTAGTTGCTCAAAAAATACCACTGTATTAGAAAGTACACAATCTATAAAGCATATGTCTCAAGTTTGAAGACAGCCATGATATTTAGTATTTGTTTGACAACCATCAATAGTGAACGTTTTCAGTGAATTCGTGAACATCGAAAAAATTGGTCATCGTTATGTGATACAATACTTTTATTCGAGAGGCCTCATCCCAACCAAGATAAAAGCTGAACTAGACTCTACTCTGGGCAAGAGTGCTCCTTCGTTTGCAACAGTAAAATATTGGGTAGCAAAGTTTAAACGAGGCCGTACGAGCTGCCAAGACGAGCATCGCAGTAGTCGACCAAACGAGGTGACGACTCCAGAAATGTTGAAGAAAATCCACCAAGCATTACTGGATGGCCGTCGACTGAAAGTGCACGAGGTAGCAGATATGGTAGGCATTTCAAAAGGTACGGTACATAGCATATTAACTGAAAATTTAGAGTTGGCAAAGCTGTGCGCAAGATGGGTGCCGCGTTTGCTCACAATAAAACAAAAACAGCGTCGTGAAGATGTTTCCGTTGAGTGTTTGGCAATATTTCGCAAAAATAAAACTGAATTTTTGAGCATTTCATAACCATAGATGAAACATTGATCTACCACTTCACACTTGAAACAAAAGAACAATCAAGACAATGGACTCAAAAAGGAAAACCGGGTCCAAAGAAGGCGAAGACCGTTTCATCTGCAGGCAAATTTATGGCGTCGGTTTTTTGGGGTGTGTGAGGGATAATTTTCATTCACTATCTTGAAAAAGGAAAAACTATCAACGGCGAGCATTATGCGAACTTATTGCAACGTTTGAGCGAAAAAATCAATCGAAAACGGCCGAATTTGGCTAAGTAGAAAGTGTTGTTTCATCAAGACAATGCATCAGCTCACACATCCGGTATCGCAATCGCTAAAATTAATGAATGAAAGTTTGAATTGCTACCTCATGCAACCCATTCGCCAGACTTAACTTCCTCGGGTTACTTTTTGTTCCCAGACTTAAAAAATGGCCCGCTGGTTAAAAATTTTCCAACAGTGCAGAGGTGATGTCGGCAGTTAATAGCTATTATCAGGAGGTTGACAATTCTTATTATAAAAAGGGTATCGAACTTATTGAACATCGCTGCGAAGAGTGTATAGAGCTAAAAGGAGATTATGTTGCAAAATAAATATATTTTTTCCAAAATTTTTGAGTTTTATTTGTTGGGCCAGGTACTTCCGGGACCACCCTCGTACTTTATATTCTATACTATACAATTCAATTCTAATAAATATATGTATATATATATATATATATATATATATATATATATATATATATATATATAATAGATAAAAATATATTTTAAAAATGAAATTTATAAACTTCCAATATATTATATTCATTAAAGAAAACTTTTAAAACTATAGATAAAATTTTTATAACATTTTAGTTATTTTTATATGTTAAATTTTGATACGTATACATTGAAAACATACCCGAACTAATAATTCCCCCAGCAGTGATAAAGCATCCAACAATCATAGTAACTCTGGGCCTATCTTTTGTACAATGGAATTCTGCACAATATGTCATAACTGAAGCATAAGGTCCACTTACTCTGCAAAATAAATAATTAAATTATATTATGATACCATAAAATTAATAATTTTAGATTGCCGTATAGCAATATTGTATTAAACCAACTAAAGTCATTTTATTATAAACATTACTATATCACACAGTTTGATGCATAAATTACAAATGATATATAAATTATCAAAAACATTTTCAAAACAAACAATTACTCGTCTTAGTGGAGAGACTTACTGATGTCACAGTAGGAAACGTGAATTCGCTTATTTTGCATAATCTCGTTATTTTTCCTAGAATCTAATATTAACACTTTCACAATCAATGTAAATTCATTTTACTTGTCAGAAAAAGAATGCGTCGGATGTTTTTTCTCGATATCGCAAAAATTATAGATAGTTTGTATATTATGTATCAAACATTAAAATCATGCAAGAACAGCTATCAGATATCATAAGTTTTATTGAATTAGTAGAAGTAATAAAACGTACATGAAACCGCATGAAAATTTAAATGCTGCCAAAACGTAGAAATTTTGCGATAGTCCGCTCAAAATGTTTAAAATGCTATCAATAAGATAACCATAAAAAACAACAGGCTTTCTTCCAAATGAATCTCCTAAGAAACCCCACATTAATGCACTACTAACCATACCTGAAAAAAAAATAGAAACGAAGGAATAAAAAAGGAGTGATCATATTTATGGCTCATATATACATATGAATGTTATTTAATATAATAGTTTGTTTTTATTCGGCGAATAAGTCCGGGTTTTGCGATGTAATTTTCATTAATTACTCATTCAGAGGCAATCTAGTTCATAGTTAAATTCGCAAGGACAAATGTAAAAGAACAGAAGATAAGAATTTGTTTTTTCTGTAGACTATATACACATATTGTCTTGTTAATTCAAATATTTTATTCTAAAATCGCAAGTAATTTAAGAAAAAGAATAGTGTTGTAAAAATGTAATTATTTTTTTAGGCTATTTTTATAACGTAGAAGCAAATATTAGCTAATAAAACGATAAGCATAATTGCTAACATTTTAAGCATTTTCCAGTCTTATGTTAGTATTTCAGTGATGGAGATGTAATATTTGAAATTAATTATTAAGGTATTTATATATAAAGTTGGAAAAATAAATATAAATTATGCAAGATCCCCTTTAATATAATTTTCTCATTTACTTTTGAAAAACACCGCGATGCTTCAGAGCAATCATGATAATTATAGGCTTAGCTTTCAGTTTTCATTCACATATAACTGCTAATAAATATTTTGATCCTTTTAGCATATAATTCTAGAAATTTTAAAGAATGTTCAAATTAACCTTATGCGCGATCGAAGTGGTCAAGACTTTGCTTTTGTAGATTACTATAACTTTTATATTTAAGGTTTTTCACGGTTTGTGCGTATATACAATAATGGTGCATATAGTTTACACTTTCGCTACGGTGGTTTTCGTTGCGTAATTTCTCCCGCGTAACGAGCATAAGACTTCATCCAAAAAAGCTATAGAAGGATTGCATAAATGCACGATCGTCACCGTTCGTGATCATAACTTTTCGCTACTCATCCATAATAGCGAAATAGTTCATTATTGCGCGCAGTTATAATAGAGTAACTAATGATATTATGTGTAAACATGTGCATTTATATCAATATTTAAACCAAAACCTGTTCATATAGGTCAAAAAAATCCTCTAAGCTCTTGATTTCGTTCAATGAATTCGGTCAAGTACTTTAAAATTGTTTGTGATAATTATAATTAAAGTTGAGTTTCATTGCAAAAAGTTTTTCTATGCAAAAATGGATGTTAAATGAATTCTTGAAAGTTGTTTAACGATTAAACTTAATATTATTTCCACGTTATGTTATTTAAAATAGAAAATCTACGTTATACCAGTGCAGAGTAAGGGACAGATTTATCTGTTATATGTAAAAAAACTTGATTTTTAAAAAAGTTACAAATTTATTTTTAATTTTTACCTAATGAGATTTCTGAAAAAGAAATTTTTCACTGTTTCCTAATCTGAGATAAGGAATGAGGATACTTATTAAAAAAAGAAATTAAATAAAATTTACCTTGAAATGCTATCACGCGCAAGCTTCAAGCTCAAGTTCAAGAGGCTACTGAGTACCTAATTACTTCAATCACTGAAGCTTTTTTACGAAAAGCTATTGAGAAGACCTAGAATTTTTTCCTTTCCACTATTATACATAGGTCAAAGGTAATTGTAATATTTTAATAATAATTTCATTAATATATATGATTCTTGTTATTGTTGTTATTTTTGTTGTTGTTGTTATTATTATTATTCTTGTTATTATTATTATTATTATTATTATTATTATTATTATTATTATTATTATTATTATTATTATTATTATTAATCAAAAATTTAATTGTACTTTTATCGACTGCTTATATACAAATTAATAAATATTTTTTCATTGGTCCTACAGTCCAATCAAATCAATCAAAAACAATACGTAACAACATCAATACACATCTACATTAACATTAATACATCAATACACAAAAATAATAAAAACAAAAATAAAAAATTAAAAATTAAATTAAAAATTATGACGACAGTCAGATTGTCCTTATTTACAATCACTCCCGTAGACTAATCTGAAAATAAAATATTAGCTGAAAAAATTTTTTTGTTAGTAAAGCTCAGTCTGACTGTCCCCACCACCCTTACCTAATTGAAGACGTAGTCGAACGTTTCGAGCTCGCTACGGCTCCTCATCAGGGACGATGATCTCCAGTCATCAGATCAGATGATCAGGGAGGGACCTCCAGTCCCTGATGAGGAGCCGTAGCGAGCTTGAAACGTTGGACTACGTCTTCAATTAGGTAAGGATGGTGGGGACAGTCAGACTGCACTTTACTAACAAAAAATTTTTTTCAGCTAATATTATATTTTTAGATTAATCTACGGGGGTGATTGTAAATAAGGACAGTCTGACTGTCATTATAATTTTTAATTTTATTTTTTATTTTTTATTATTGTTGTTATTATTTTTGTGTATTAATGTATTAATGTTAATGTAGATGTGTATTGATGTTGTTACGTATTGTTTTCGATTGATTTGATTGGACTGTAGGACCAATGAAAAAATATTTATTAATTATTAATCAATGTTCGCTGAATTTGAATAAGTAAAAAAAAGTATATATATAAATAGGAAATATAATTGTAGAAGACGTATACGCGTTCCATATCTACAAAATTAAATAAGTTAAATGTTTTTTCTTTACCTGCATAAACTGTCGCATTTAATACACCCTTTTGAAAAAGGGTAAGGTTTAAATCACACTCGGCGGTAGGCACAATTATTGCCGCGGTCGACGTATCGAAATAGGAGGCCCACGAAGCAGGAATCACCGCCAAATAAAGAAGATAGTGGAACTTTCCGTAGCCAGTGGCCGCAATAGCCTCTTCAAAATTAGCCTTTTTCGGCGGAACATTTTCGCCGACATCTTTTGTCAAAGTTATTTCATTAATATTCGTTATTTCATTAGACTTCGATGAATTGTGTAAATATATTTAAGAATAAATCGATTATAATAATTACTTAGCAAAGTATCGACTAGAAAATTAATTACAGTCGATAGGAGATCAGTCTTTTAAAGTAAATTATTAAAATACAGAAAACTGCATAAATCGTCGACACCATAAAAGATATTTTATCATCCCTTTCATCTATAATATTATAATTTTTCCATGGAATGAAATATATATATATATATATATATATATATATATATATATATATATCTGCATCCACAATATCAAGCATGCATCTCAAGTATATAATCGTGCTTAAATCACAATAAATTAAAAAGCTGTAGTTTTATCTATATGCACTTTATGATTATTGTTTTAAATAATCTGCATGAGTGTGAGGGCGCGCGCGCGCGCGTGTTTGCACGCACGCGCGTATATATATATATATATATATATATATATATATATATATATGACTGTAAATTATATAACTAAAATTATTATTGATTTAATCTATAATACAATTTGTTTTAATCTTCTCCTTTAGTAATAAATAAATTGATCTTTAGAGATAATTACTTACTTTTTGCATCGCAAGCGCCCGCGACTTTCTGATGCGTTGGTCGCTCGGTACACTCTCCCATTGTGTTAAGATGTCAAGGCGTAATGAAAGTCTAAGAACAGTCGTAAGAACTTGACACATTCGTATCAGTCTTCAGAGCTGGTGAGCGTCACTAAACACACATCCACACACGCACACGCACATACACACATATATATGATGATGATGAAATTGGTCCTCCGAGAGAGAAATCAACAGAGCGCGTTCCATCTTTACTTACGCGGATTAATGTAGTTAAAGAAACGCTACTATAGAAGCTCGAGAATATGCTAACAGCATGACGCGCGCGTGTCAACAGTATTATCGCTGCAGGCGCAAACTGCCGTACCTTTATAATGGCTTTAATAATTTTTATGTTAATGTAAACAATTTTTTTCTTCTTCTTTGGCCTGGTTGGGAATATTGTTTAAATCTAGATAATATATTCACGCATATATACTTTAATGAAACGAAAACAATATTATACACTCTAAATGTAGACGAGACGGCACTTTGTTACTTGTCACAAGAATAAATTTTTGCTCATTTGAGTGTTTTCATTGCTTTTAAATTTGATTACATGAACAGGTCTTACTCGGGTCTTATCTTCTTAAAAATGCTTGTAAAATTGCAATTTCGAAATCTTCTGCTTATAAAAAAAATTATTTATTTTAAAATATTAACTTTATTCAGAGTAATATAGCAAGTATTAGGGATAAATTAAAAAATACTGTTTCTTACTCTATCTAATATACTGACGTATTTTTCATTTATACATCAAAACTAAAAGTGCACCTTCAAAGTCATTTATATTTTTCACTCTATATTTGAGTTAAATATGTTAAATGTAAGATAAATATTCTACTACTTATTGTCATTACTTATAGTCTATGGGATTATATTAATGAGAACGATATAGAAATTAACGCATTTAATAAATCTCATACGAGATGTAAAATTTTTTTAATATTCTTCATCACTTTTAATACAATACGTATTTTAAGCACATTGCTAGCTCTACCTTTTGTTTTACTAATTGTTCTTTACTCACAGAATATAGACTTTATATGGACAATGTATAATTATATTTAAAAAATCGAAACTTGAAAATGCGTTTAGAACAGTTTCATTAAGTAATGATCTAACTTATTTTCCAATTTTAGTCTTGTACTGATTCATGCTTGTTTAATCTCTTATCAATACGGAAGAAGCTTCAAGCAACCACAAATCGTTTTGGCAATGTAAGTAACTCAGGAGCTAGGATTATTTTCATTGTCTTTTTTATACAAATAGGTTTATTGTGGTGATTATAATTTCAACCTGAAGCCCGTTAATCCTGTGTTATGTTAAAATATGTCAAACTTATAAATTTATATTTGATTTTTAGATAGAAAGAAATATGAATTTATAAATTATCGTAAACGTATCAAAAGAAAGACACGTGCAAATGTGAGTGATCTTCATTAGCTTAAATTTATCCTTGACTTTGTTTTTATATTAACTTTTAGCGTATTAAATTATGCTGGAAAATTACACTAATTTACTCTATATTTTATATAATACAAATTTAGAAGTATTTCCAATAGTATTTTTCATTCTATTAATAAAATAATCATTTATTCTAATAAACTAAAAAATTAACATATTAAGGCATATAGATCCCTCCTTTCTGTTTTTTAGAATGAAATCAGTCGCAGCTAACGAAAATATTTTTCTCATTTACCTGATTTATTTTCCAGAAATTATTTAAAATAATACATTGTTTTGCAAGAATAAATTTTTTTTCGCACAATTGAATAGTTACATATGTTGTTTCTAAATGAAGACATAGAATAAATTTATTATTATAGTACATATAAAATTAATTTCAATTCGCATAAAATAATTTAAGAAAACAGGATATTATGTTTCATCTATTTGAAGAATTTTATTTTTCTGTCATTTAAATATATCTACAAATAAATCACATTAGAAGTACATTTAGTTTATTACAATTATATGTATTATGTAAAACCTCTATTATTTTGTTAAAGTGCTTCGTTTACTATTAAAATTTTTCACATTACTTCGAAAAACCAGAGAACAAAAGTTTGACGTTTACAGATACCAATGAAAAAAGAAATGTATCAGTCATGAGGATAACTTAGAAGAATATTTAGTTCATAGCAAGAAAAAACTTTATTTGCGAAAGAAATAGGAGAATAGCTAATGTAAAACGACAAATAATATTGTAATTTTCATAAGTAGAAATATGCAAATCGTTGGAAATTTCAGATAATATAAATCAATGAAAAAAGTATAAAATTTCAATATAATTTAATTAGATATTTAAATAAAAATTTATAAACTCCAAAACTTCATCGGTACAGGCCTTCATTACAGAGATTCCTTAAATAAATATTTTCCCCAATATATAATATAATATTATATGAAAGATTCGTATTCTTTTCTGAATAACTGATTTAGCTAAGGTGTCTAATAATGGGTGCAATTAAAGGATGAATTCAATAATTTTAATATATTTATGTTTAATCTGAAAAATTTTTTCAGCTATAAATTTTCGACCAGTGGACAGGATTGTAAATAAAAATACATCACACGTTCGCGTTATAATAATAGTTACTTGATTCGGCGTAAAAACCTCTTCGAATTAAGGGAAAAAGCCGAACCAAGCGTTTCAATTTATTTTAAGTTAAATTATAATTTTTATTGACAATACTAACAAAGAGATCTAATAAATAAAACAATTACACAGGGCGTAAATACAAGAAAATACCACATACGCACACATACATTTAGTAATAGAATGCTTACAATATTTCACGCGCGCGCACACACACACACACACACACACATATAGTAAAGTCGACCTCTGTGTCGACTGTGACTACAATTTGCCGCTATATTCCCAGCAAGATTTCTAAGGGAAGCGAGGCACTCGATTCACGCGGTGCGGTGCTCCGGCGTCTCCGATACGGGAGCAGCCCTCGCCCCGTGCGCGTCAGTACAGCTCTCGAGGAGGAGGTATCGTGCGCGCTCAACACAGACGGCGCTCCTGCGTGCCTGGTCCGCCGTCACCCGTGCCGATTAAGCGCGTACACGCTCGCGCACGCTGACACTAAACACAGCGATTGTACTCGGACGATACCCCACACAATTCGCGCAAAATTTTCTAAAACGCGGCCGAAAAACAAATCGCCACGGAAATATAGCGTTTTACAATTAGCGCGAGAACAGTCGAATCAGAGTTCTACAAGGAGAACTCCACGCCTCGACGAGAACAGACGACTACAATATGAGCGTGCTATCGAAACTGTTTTTATTTCTCACTGAAAGCCTCAACTGTCTCCGAGATGGTCAATCTATCACCCTTCCCCGGCGGGTCAATCAGGTCGAGCTCCACAACGAGGGCCGCCCGCGCGCCGGTACTCCAATCAGCTACCTGAACGGTGACCAGCCTCGCCGTAGCCATACCTGTTGGGCTTTCTTCTCGTTAGGCGAAAACTTTGCACCTTCGCCTATTTTCCAAATTACCTTATGACGGCATATTATAAACGCCAGCTTGCAGCTCCGACATTGCGTACTATAAACGTCGTGTTTCCATTCGTTTTCTAGGGATGCAGCTGCCGCCCGTATTAGCTGTTCTGTACGCATTTCCCTTTTCTTTTTGAATCCAATAAAAGCTGTTTTATTTATTTATTTTATTTTTTTATTGCGAGCAAATAATAAGCGAACACAAATAGTATAGGAATTATAACGCAACTCTTTTATTAAAACGATCTCATAACATTTTAAACTGTAATTACCAATATTTTATATTAGTACCAATATATGTTTCGAAATTTATTAGAAACGTATTTGTTTTAAAATACATATTCATTATATGCGACGAATACATCAAATTCGCCTACTTTATTTTTGTTAAAAAGTCTTTATTTTACGGATTTCATTTCATTTCTTTTTCAGAGAATTTATTGCTATTGATGTATTTTAAACCTGCTCAGAAAGTAGAACATGAATTTTATTAATATAATTTTCTAATATGAAAATAATATTAGGCTTTCTAAAAGTTCAACGTAATTGTAAATGATTTCAAAGTTAGAGAAATAAATTTCAACCTACGAGTATTATTTAAAATTATTAACACGAAAAACTATTAACAGTTGTAGTATCTTATCAACTTCCGAGTTCCGCTTCCATAATTTCAAATAACCCTCTCTGGGATTATTGCGAACAAGCTAAGCAAATCGAGCTTTTCTGTGATAGCGCAACTACTAAAAAATAAATCACGTTATCTAAAATGTTGCTGAATTTTTTCCTTAAACTTTCTAGTTACTGATTGATTTGCGATTATATTTACGGAAAGAGCATTTTTAGATAGATTTTAGAACTGAACAATACGAATGTGTTGTTGAGAATTTGGTATATAATCAACATCATTTTTCTTCATATTTTCCTATCAAAAATCGTAGTTTAGCCTGTCCATATTATCTCTACATCAAAATAACTTTGATAGAGTAATGATTAAAATTGTTTTTCATTAATTGAATCTTCTAAATTCAAAATGGTGTAGCAGGTGCGATAACAGCGATTCTCAGACTAGTCATACTTACCTTGTTACCACTACCGCGCCACATGATATTATAAATTATATAACATTGATTTTATTGATATTTTCCACACTTTTTAAAGTCCAATAAACATTTAAATATTTTTTTCGAATTGCTTTTTAAAAGTTGACTTTTGTTCTTTTAATCCTTTTATCTCCCTAATATTTTACATTAGAACATTTGTTTATATATATATATATATATATATATATATATATATATATACACACATATATATACACATATATATATATATATATATATATATATATTTATATATATGATATATTTAAAATTCATAAAAATATATCAATAAGGTTGAATTTTTCGTCAAAATATTGAGCATAAATAATTTTTGTAATATTCTGACTTTATATATCTAATAATAAAATATTTTAATTTAAATTAAATAAAAAATCCTATTAAAAAGGAAATTTATTGTTTCTGTATTTTATATAAAAGTTAGATTTAATTCTTGAAATAATACACAAAACATTTTTTGAATATTTATCACATTTATCAACTTCTCTAGCTTCTAAAAAATAAAAAAATTTGTTTCTGTGTTCTTAATTGATAATGAATATTTTTTCTTCATTAAGTTATTAATTTACAACTCTAAACTAATCTATTATCAGTATATTATTTTAACTTTACAAATGAACAATTATGTATTAATGAGCTAGAAATGAAGTGTAACTTATTTTTGAAAATTCCTATGATTTCAACTGTTAAGAAGATTTGCTTAACGAACATTTTAGTAGAAAAAAATTATAAATCAATCTCCGTTCATTTTTGACTTTTACAACTCTATGTTTTAGTTTATTTAGCTTTGAAAAAACTTTGAAAAGTTTGTCATGAATAGTGTAAATATTATTAATTTGTCTCTTTCATATCTAATAATTTTAATTAGTCCAATAAACCTATAATAGGTACGTGATTCACGAAAGTAAAGAAAACTTCCTAACTATATTTTTATAAGCTTTTATTATACTTGCTCGATGTTAATTTCAAGCAAGTCTTTCGTATGTACATAATATATGTATATATAGAGCGTCCTAAATTCAAGTCAAGTGAAGACGCAAAATTATAAATCGGCAGAACTGATTCCGCGTACAGTTTTTTGTTCCATAGAATGAGAATGTTAGGCATATATTGAGAACTAATATACATTGTCTTTAATAATGCGTAGTATTTTTTAATATATGGTATATTTTGTTGCTATTAGCACTTTACTTAGTTATTAATACGTTTTTTTCACATTTTTTCAATATAACGTTTTTAGAATAATCATTCAAAAAAAGATTCTGACATTTTATAATATAAAAACTAAAAATAAAAATATAAAAAATAAAAATACCAAACTATTTACGCTTATCAAATTATCGAAACTAATCATTTAGAATTCGTTTTACAAGCGAAGTTTTTTGGATTTTCGCGCGGTTCAATGTGCGATCAGAGTTGGGCGCTCAATCACTTTCCCCTTCAGTCTTTCAATATCAGAAACTTTTACCCGCATTATCAAAGAGCACAGAATAAGGAATAACGAAAAATATATTTAAACAATGGTTTTCGACGTTATCTCTTTGCCTTCCAATTTAATATAAATCGTTCTATGAAAATAGTATCACAGAATGAGATTTGAGACATTTTAATAATTTCTTTTAAACAATTATTATTTTATTTCTTTCGTGTATTACAATGCCAATTCGTTTTTCATAAACATTCATATGTATTTATTCTATAGTATTGTACATCATTTTATAAATAATTACATAACTTTAATGTAAAAATTTCTAGCAGAATTTTATTCCAATCTATTATTTTATAACATATAGGTTTTAAAGATGTATGAAATAAACCTCTTCAAGACTAATTGCAACGGAATCACAAGCTCGACGACACATATTAAACAGATTTTTCAATAAATTCATTCAAAACTGTATTTTTAATGCACTATAAAACGTCATTAAAACTTGAATCAATCTTATAATATTTCTCCGTTAAATTATAAAAAATGCACGCAAAGAAATTCGTTAACTTTGTCAATCAAATATATTGTTTATTTAAACATATTTTATTTAAGAATATTTTTATATATCATTTCAAATATAAAAATAAATATATAAATGTAACATTGCTAATGAAGGTATGCACCTCTCCACAGCAATTTACACCTATCCATCACTCACATCCTCGCCGTTCATCGATTCAAGCACACTTCGGTTCCTCCTCAGGAATTTTCTAGAAAGAATCTCTACCCTGAATCAGTTCTCGAATTGCCCGAGGTTGAAGAAGCGAAAGTGACAATTTCGGTGCAGAAGTGTCGTCAGATTTCCAGTTTATGAGTCTTGGTCTTCTCAATCATTTGCGGTGCATGCTTATGTATTGTTCAAAAATTTGACAACGGTCAATAGGTAGAAATATGCCACTTTAAACTAAATCTTTAGGCTTAACAACGCTTATTATGTTTCAATGTATTTGTATCCAAAAAAAGTTATAAAATAAAGATCTTTAGAACATAAAAAATAATTTTAGTATAATTTACAACTTTTATTCGAAACCTTTTTTACATCATGATTTTAATAAGAATTTATTAACAGCACATACCTAAAATTGAAGAAAATTGTTTCAAAATAAAAAACATTCAATTTTGTGTTAATGTTTTGGGACACATTATTATTTTGATCTATTTTCAAGGATATTACTATTTAGATAAAGGTAAATGAAAAAAATAAAAAAATTAATAAATACGATTTACAAAAAAAAATTTATAGTGGACAAACGTCTAGAAATCTATTAAAAACGTTAATAGAACATATGCGTAATAGAAAAATTAAAAAATATAAAAAAAATATAAAGAACAAAACATATGCTGTATACATACATATAATGAGAAGAAAATATTCGTGCAATCGATGTTAATAATATAAAGATACTTGATCAATAATATCTAGATGTAAAACTATTATTTGCTGGAATTATCAATTATTAAAGTAATTAACTGAATGAGAGACAAAACTCAACATCTGCTATTTAGATCTTCGTCTTGCAATGAATTGTAGGCTTATACTTCTCCTTCTTGTAGTTATGAATGATCGCTATATTACTTGGGGTCAAATCAGTTATAAGCATTTATGGAGCAGGTATGAGTTTAGCACTGTCTGCTCCAAAGTGTCTTCAAATGTGGACTGTTACTATGTAGCAAGAGACGAAAAAGGTTCGAGAACTTCTTAAGCGTACACTTCATTTTTCTATTAACTTATATTTATATTAATCAATAAGATTTCATCAAACTACACTCACTATTCTCATAAGAGAATCAATACCTTTGATATTAATAAGCATAACCAAAAAAATATATTAAACAGACATTATGATACAAATACATTAAAAAATGAATACAACGATTCCATATCTGATACCAAACTCCATTACCAATATAACGTTAGATTTAAAAAACGAGTTCCTGCTCTTTATATTTATCGCTCTCTTATTTTCACAAATCTTCGTGAAGGCTATGTCTCACTCTATGTACCTGTTTACCTATTACTACTTACGCAATTCTGTTGTTTATTCGTGCATGTATTGGCTGGTATTAGCATGGAACTATTATCATCCTTTAGAAATGACTAATAGTTTGGTCCTATATCTATTTAAAATCTAATTACTTTTAATTAACATTTCAGTGTTTCAAGTTTTTATTTATTGATATTGTGTTCTGTACGATATAAGCAGGGGCGTAACAAACTCTACAGGGAATATTTAATATGTTATACATTTTCATACATACATGCGTACACACATACATGCATACATAAAGATATACATACATATATATATATATATATATATATATATATATATATATATATATATATAAAGAATTTGATAGGAGAAACATGGAAGGCAAGTTAGGTATTAATAGGGAAGTATTATTAGGTTTTACTATAAAAAATATGTCACTACTTTGATATTATCGATAAGTTTATTTAAAAATAAAAGTTAAACCTCTTTTTGACTTTTACGAAATATGGTAACACTTTCTCAACTAAATTATTATAGTTTATTTCATCTAAATAACCTATTATAGCTCAAATAATCTATTATCATCGTAGTGAATTCTCGAATAATTCGAATAATACTTCAATATTATATATATGTATGTAACACGTGTATACATACAGTGTGTGTGCACGCGCGTGTGTGTGTGTGGGTATGTGGGTGAGTTTTCAGTACACTATGAAGTATGCATCTTACAGTAGTAAAAGAGGTTTGAGTAAATTTTTGAAAAGCACTGGCCCCTGATTTTGTTAAAAATTAGTACATTTATATATTATTTAAGGTGCTAATTATGAATCTCGTAGTCAATTTTTAGAAAAAGGGAGTGTTCATGACAAAATCCATACGAAGCGCATAAAAATTATGTTTTTTTTTCACTTATCTCAGGAAAAATGAAAAATTTCAAAAAATATTTCAAATAAATATTATACATATCATTCATGCATGTTGTTTCAAACAGAATTTCTGGAAAACATTTTCTGAACAATTCCGTCTTCTGCTTCTTCTGAAGATCTTGGTTTGTGGCTGTACTTCCAAAAAACATGCACCCTCGTTTTTACTGAAAAGTTGTATAAATTCAATTTTTACGTTGAAATCAATTAAAAATTGTACTTATGTCGACTGTTTTGAATTAAATTAATAAATATTTTTATTGGTTTTAGTCTTCATGATATAATATATTAACGAAAATAATGAAAGTCAGACCGTCCTTGTTTATAGTCACCCTCGAATAATCTGAAATAGAAATTACTATTAAAAATAAAATTAGATTAGATAAAAAATAAGAATTTCATATAGATTTCCAGATTGATTTCTATGTCGATTTTGACTAAATCTATATTAATTTGTAGCAAATTTTACATAGTTTCAAGATGGACGATTGAAATATTAATTTCTATGTAATTTTTGGCATCGTATTCACGTTCAATTCTACGGTCTATTTTGAGGTCGATTTGTACATCAATTTTGATGGAATTTACAATTTTTTTTAATTTTTTTTTTGATGTTATTTAACGTCGCTCTATTTCTGCTTCCAAATATTGGTGCTAATCATCGACGGAGGTCTACGATGTGTTTGTAAACAAAGCACATGTAAATTATTACAGCGGTGCTTGTGTCAATCGGCCAAGACCGGGATTTGAACTCGGATCATCAAGTTACTAGAGTCCTTCGCTCTAACGATCGAGCCATGGTAGGCCTCACAATTATTACTATTGAAATTTATGAGTTTTGAGGTGGAATGCGATATGGATTTTTATTTAGTTTCTACGTCATTTTCGGGTTAATTGTAACGTTTATTTTTTTTTATAAAGTTTATTAAAATTATCACTATGAATCGAAATATTTAGATAATTTATATAGAAAATGACAGATAAATAATATATTAATATCATCTAAAACTTAATACTTGATATATCGTGAGTTCTTACTCTTTCGGTGTAATTGAGGACTAAATTAGAAATAATTTATATTTAATAGGGTATCTTCAGAAGGACATAGGCTATATTTTTTTCAAATTCAAAAAATGATGGCAAAATAGGAAGTTACTTTACGAAAAGTCCAAAAACTATATATGTTGAAAATATTGGAACTTAATTCGAATGTTTCGCGAAACGATGAAGAGTATTAATCGTATTGGTGAATAAACGTCTTTATTCTGTAAAAGTGTATATATATATATATATATATATATATATATATATATCATGTGGGAAAAATATAAGTAATTAAATGAATAAGAATACTTTGAAACTTTATTGGATGGCTAGAAATGATTATCCGACTGAAATAATTATTTGGTCAGGTATGTTTAAAATTAATAAATGAACACTGAAGGACCTACGTGCCTCGGCACACTTCCTCTCCTCGCAACAAGTGTTTGTCGCAAAATTCTGAGAAGCCGGCAACCGTTACGAGTTTTGTTGAAGTCATTTTTTGTACAGAATATATTTGAGAAATATTAGGTATAAGTAATTATCCTACAATAATGACCTTTACAATAACTTATTTACAAAATTACGCAGGCCGAAAACAGAGTCGGAAAAACGTATTTAAGTCGAATGGAATACTGAGCAAATATGCTCTTTCGCGATTAACGAACTGTACCGCTCGAAAGGCATTGTGCGAGTTCGTATGAAGCGTTCCCGACTTGAATACTGAACATCATCGGCGATTCGGAGGCGGGAGAGACATTATACTGGTTTTACATTACCTTGTGCTTGCATGAACACAGTAGTGCGATAAAAACGTTCTAAATTGCTCTAAACATGCTATCTCCTCGATGGCAAGCGTCTTGCCATAACCGGAGGGAAGGGTAATAATGCACTCGATTTTAATTTCCAATCGCAATTATACATATACTCGTATTCTGTTATACACACACACGCATGAATTCTCAATGTAGATCTAGTGAACAGAAATGTTATTGGCATAGAATTACAACTTGGTACTTAAAACTAATATAGCAGTTCGTCTTCATTCTTCATTCTTAAATTGAACGATTCTAATATGACAGCATGCAAAGAATGCGCTGGCGGTTTCGTCAGAGGGCAGCTATATTAATTTAACGACTGGGCGGACAAAAAACTAAGCCATCCTTGCCTGGGTGAGTTTTTTTCGATAATAGCTAGTGGCCACGAAACTGGCGGCGAAATCTCATTGGTAACGAGGACGATATCGCCTATTTTCAGATTTGTGTGTGGCTTCAACCACTTATTCCGTTGTTAAAGTTGAGAAAGAACCTCTTTGCGCCAACACACCCAGAAAGAGTCCCGCATTTGATTGACGAGCGGCCATCTAGAGTTGACAACACATATTTAATCAAGTGAGTCAGAAGTGCTGCACCACAAAGTTCAAATCGAGGAAGTGTCTCAACTTTCACCGGCGCAACTTGAGTTTTTGGCATGAGAAGTGCTGGAGTGCATCCTAGGACGACCGCGTAAATGACTGCGGCATAGGCTCGCATCGATGTGTTTGCAAACCCATGAAGGATCCACGTTTCATCGCTGGAAGTACCTATCCATCGTAATATACGAATGGCTGATATATGACTCAGTGATGAGCGAAAGTTCAACCATTTATTGAGCATTTCGTATGGCAGTGGCATATCCCAATCCAGCTGAATGATCCATAAATCAACAATAGAATTTTTGCTTGAATTAAAACAGGCGCGATGAATACTAACGCATCATGAAGTCTAACCGTATCAGATAAAACTGTTCTTTTCGAAATAAGATGAGTGAGTGTTGACAGTGAAGAATTAAATAGAAATTCGTCTGCTCAAGTATCCCACTTCAATCGAAGAGTTGAGACAATGTCTCCTGAAACACAAAGAAGGTTGCGAAAATCGCCTTCCGAAATTTCTCAAAGAAATTTCTGATGAGTACTTGATCATTTTCCGAGCTGCATACCTGCAGAGGTGAGAAAGTCAATCAGCTGATAGCGCTATGCTGAGGCATTTTGCTCATCGTGGACAGCTAGAAAAAGGTCAATAATGTAAATTTGATTGATGAGTATTTTAGAAGCTAAAGAATGCGTATGATGACATTCCTCAGTGAGTTATATGATTACCTTCATCACAAGTTACGGAGCACAGGACATTTCGTAAGTCACTTGCGACGAGTCCAAACACTCGCGCAAAATCATTCGTCTCTCAAACTTAAATAACAGCACTCTGACTGTAAAATTCAGTGTGCCGTTAGCCTTGAAAGTGGCTTCAAAGGGAGACCTGTCGTCGGCGCGATAGCTGGCGACAAGTTTTAGGCAACTCATATTATTATTAATTTTCGCAACTCAGCGCGCGCGAAAATTAATAATAATTTGATGTGAAGTCCGAGCGGAGACTAAGATAAAAGAAAGAAAATATAATTTTCTTTCATAAATTGTATATCTAATGACTTCTTCTCATTTTCGCAGATTTAAGCATTGGCAACCGAGGGAAATAAGCGATAGTGTGACGTGCCCCATGCCAACTATTTTATTAATTTTTGTAAATGGTAGTTTTTAGTTTTTTCTTTTGTGTTTTTTTTTATAAAATTTATAATATAAATATAAATTTATAATATAAATTTATATTTTCTCTTATTTGTTAAATTTAAGATATTTTCTTATAGTAAAATAGAAAGAAAAACCTTATCCAAAGATTTTTGAAAAATAAATATGCTATCTTGCTCTAGCGTGCTGAGCGAGAGTAAAAGGTATACTTAGACAACATTTAAACAAATAAAAATCAAAGACAAGTATATTTTGTTGCTCTGGCGTGTTGAGCGAGAGTGAGAAATATATTTATCTAATTAATTGGGAAGGGTCTATACACTGGTAACAACTTGGTGGCGTGCTAAGCGACCAAGGGGCCTAGGCGTGCTGAGACGAAGTCATGCTTTCAAGTGTGTCGCTCGCCTAATAAATTGCCGTTATTACATCGAGGCAGCTCTTTAATCTCCTAAAAGCGAGAGAGTGCTTGCACGAGGGTAGTTTGAGTCACTACATGATGCGGTGACAAGTCGCGTATCAGATTCGAGATTCTGTGGTGCGGGACATTTATAGGACCACGAAGGAATCCGTCTTGCAATATGGTACCGTAAAGATCTGCTCCTAAAATTAAGATTTTTACTGGAACGCGATACTCGGGGTCTGCTAATTGTATTTCAGCTAAATGTGACGATTTTTTTATCGATAGTTTAGTTGCCAGAAGCATACAAGTAAGTTTTGTAAGAATGAGAGCCGGGCAGTAACACTTAAAATTGCGATCTGAGCGGCGTTCTACGGTTAGTTATGCTGCTAGTCATTCAGAGGCAAATGAGCGTTGAGCAGCTGGATCGATTAACACACGCGCGGCAAGGGATTTTTGAAATTTTTCGCATACGATTATTCCAGCTGTAGCGAGCAATACAATGCGTTTGGTTGCAGCCATGTATGCACTATAGGAGGCCAATGAATGAGATGCAATTGGAAATTTATCGCTCGAAGCGACATCACTGGGAGGATCAACAGAAAAAGGAGCTGTTGAATCCAATGATTTGCTTTCTAAATGCAATTTTGTGTGATGCTTCTGCTCACACACAAGACAGCGATGAGAGAAATTGTAGTTGTTAACTGCGTTTGATTTGCTTATGCAATTAAAGCATGTACTAGCCTCTGTGCAAAAAGATAAGAGCTCATGGGGAGTCATACTCTTAAATTTATTACAAGAATAAACTGAGTGGTTCCCTTGGCAGACGTAACATGCGAAATTACACATCTTCGCCGGAGTCCTTGTATTGTGACTTCGATTGCATCAATTAAACTTCTAATTCTGAAATGTTTGGTGAACGAACAGTCAGTAGCTCTATCAAAGATTCAAGATAATTTGAACGCTTACGAGTAATGTCGTAACGTTTAAGTAATTTATCTTAAGTGACCTTGAAGTCTGCGTCAGTTACTTCTATGCCGCGAAGTCGGGTGGCCGCTTTCCCTTCAACGATACTAAGCAGATACTGTAGCTTAACGACATCGGAGTATTCATGCTTGATTTTAATAAGTGATATGAAACGCTATTTATATGACTCCTATTCATTTTAATTTCAAGAGAATTTCGGTAACGAGACGCGAGGAACCTTTACGTGCTGTGTCATGGTTGATGAATCGTTCTATTTAACACCTTGTAACTGGCTAGGCTGCGTAGTAGAGTCTGCACGCAGGCAGTCGATTTCTACATTGATATCTGTGAGCGTAAAGACGTACGAAAAAAAACACAAGTAAAATAATTTTTTGCAAAATATTCATGCTCCTTTAGCTCATTCAAGTGAAAAAGCAGTACGTCATGGCAGATGAGCAATTCATTGTAGTAACGTTCTAATAATTTGCAAGAAAATACGCAATGATATACCGATTTGCAATTGAAAATTGATCCATCAGTTTACAAAACAAGATTTAATGATAGTATCGCTATGCAGTTCGAAAAGATTAATAAAGAACTCGCAAAAAATATTCTATAAACATTCGATTTATAAATATACAGATTTAACGCAAAAAAATTCTTGAAATTAATTTACTATTTCCGCGGGATAAATTTGAAAATGATACCGTTTTAAAATGCTAGCTGCGGAGTATTCGTGTGTCTACTCGTCTCAGCTCTTGAAGATGGCGTATGTTCGACTCCTTTGACTGCAGTTGAGGAAAGAGAGATGAGGTTCCGCCTGATCGTAGCCCGATTCAGCACCGATGACGATCTATGAAGCGCAAAAGGCACAATACATGGAGTCGGAGAGCTGCTCGATCTATTCGCTGTCAGAATCGCAGGCCGAAAACAAAGTCGCAAAAACGTATTTAAGTCGCACGGAACACTGATCGAATATGCTCTTTCGCGAGTAACGAACTATACCGCTCGAAATGTGTTATGCGAATTCATACGTAGCTTTCCCGACTCGGATACCGAGCATCACCGGCGAGTCGGGAGGGGAGAGACAGAGAGAGAGTATACATGTTTTACTTTACCGTGTACTCGCATGTACACACACCATACCTGAGTCTGCCTCTACAGCCAACGTAGTGAGTACGAGGAAGTAGCGGAAAATCTTTCAAATGTACGAATACCAAGCTCAACATTTTGGTAGCTCCATAGTGAAGGAAGGGCGTTCGAAAAGCTAGAAAATATCAATTAGATTAGTAAAGGCAGCGATTACATGACGCGCGTCGCCCGCACAGCAGTAACTGCCATGGAGAAGAAACGGTCGACAACGCCGTTGTTCGTGATGGCGCCGTGCCGAATTATCCGAGTGAGATGTATATAGATATACTGCCCGGGTAAATTCGAACTTAACTCGCGACGCAAGTAATGAAATGGAGTGTTGCCGACGGACAATGTCTGTCGCAGCAGTCTTAACAGTAGGGACGTGCGCGGGATTGGCGTACATCGGGAAAGACAGACAATGATTGATGCTCATAGAAAAGAAGAGCGGTGATTGGCTGTTTAGAAGGTGAAGACCGCGAAGACGACTTCAGAAGATTCTTGCACACCGCGCATCGACCACGTGCCCGAGCCACTACGCTCTCGCGGTTTTCTTTCAGAAGCGAAAAGAGTTTTTCGGAGTCGTGTCGAAGTTGTAGAGTCGGGAAAAATGGATTAATAGTTATTATCGAATTTAGGGACGCTGACTTTGTGAGGATTGACAGTGCAGTAGTGTAATATTATCGTCTACGTTCTCTCTATCTCTCTCTCTCTCTCTCTCTCTCTCTCTCTCTCTCTCTTGTTCGCGACGGGTATCAGCACGGAAGATTTTGCGGCGGAGCGGCAGCAACGTGCGAACGAAGGAATGCCCTCGTATCTAGCGGTATTGGTGAGTGGGCCTGTACGCCCTTATTTATTATACATGTGTTACTTCCGTACAGGGACATGGTCAGTTGGAAGTAGCGGCGGACACACTGTTGGGAAGGGGGCGTCGCGACAGATACCATCGGCGAGAGCGCAGGGAGAATGCAATCGAGCGGCAGTGTGAGAAGAAGTGGAAGATTGCGGATGACTGCCAGCTTTGATGTACAAAGCTCGTTAATCATTTTTCTGAGTGTTAGATTGCGTTATTAATGTATTCAGCATATCCATCTGAATTTTCTCATTTACTCACGTACTTATTGAGTGTACAAAGAAGTTTACGCCATTTTTTATAAAGAAATAAGAATTTATTGTAAAAAAGGCGCAAATAATGTCATTCAAAATATTGCCCATCACTTTCTACTACTTTTAACCATCTTTCGGTCAGCAAGTGGATACCCCGTCTAAAAAATGCTCGTCTATTGAGGCGATCCGCGAAACGACCCATTTTTTAAATTCCTCGTAAGAAGTGAAGTGCTGCTCAGCCAGACGATGAGTCATCGACCGGAACAGGTGGTAGTCTGAAGGAGCAATGTCTGGTGAATACGGCTAGTGGGGTAGGACGTCCCAATTCAATTCAGTGTTTCTAACGTTTCTTTTACGATTTTTGCAACATGTGACCGAGCGTTGTCATGCTGAAAAATGACTTTATCGTGCCTTTGGGCATATTGTGGACATTTAATATTCCATGCTCGGCTCAATTGCATCAGCTGTTGTTAGTAACATTCACCGGTGACAGTTTGATTGTGTTGGAGTAGTTCGTAATAGATTACTCCAAGCTGATCCCACCAAATGCACAGCATTAGGTTCTTACCATGAATGTTTGACTTGGCCATCGAAATAGATGCCCGGGCTTACCCCATGACTTCCTTGGCTTTGGGTTATCGTAGTGAAGCCACATTTTGTCTCCCGTCACGAATCGATAGATATCCTAGAATCATCCCAGCCCGTAGAAATCCTTTGCTATTTTGCCTTTTGAGCAATTGTTCGTAAGCGAATAAGCGACGCTCGTCGTTTCTTAGCTTCAGTTCGTAAGCAACCCAATTTGCTTACTTTTGGACCATACTTAGGGTTTTAAGACGTTGTGAAATAACTTGCTGAGTCACTCCTAACTTTTGTGCAAGTTCTTCTTGCGTTTGGCATGGATCTTCCTCCAGTGAAGCTTCCAATTCTGTGTCATCATACACTTTGGGCCTTCCACTGAGTGTTTTTTCCTCCACGTCAAAATCACCACTATTAAATTCTCGGTACCAGTCCCGAAAACTTCTCTCACTAAAAGTAACAGCACCATATGCTTCTATGAGTAGCCGATGTGCATCAGCTGTAGATTGCTTTAAATGAAAGAAGTAAATTAACAATTCCCGCAAATGACGCTTACTTGGCTCAAAACTTGACATCTTAACACGATCAAAACTAAGTGATACTAGCAAAAAGTCAGAGGTATTAAAAGGTAGTAGTTTAGTATCGATGACTATTATTATTTTAACACTATTATTTACACTGAGAGCGGCGACCATATCCAACCATTAGCCCGAGATTCCTCCGTGGAACGAAGTTAAGGAGAATAATACCGTGACGGGCCAAGCCGCAACGTCACAATGTATGTGTGTGTGTGTGTGTGTGTGTTTATTAGGCGTAGGCAGCGCAAACTCTGCACTAGTGGCCTCTTGAAACCAGCATCCCACCGGAACTATCCGGGAATATTACTTCGGCGGGGCTGTTAGTTACCCTATACGGCTCCTCTTCTTATGACACTATCCTACATCCCCCATCCACACAAGTGATCAGGGGTTCGGTGTTCGTCCTCTGCATCTTAAAATAGAATCCGCTAGCCTGGTTCATCAAGAAGACAAGCATTATATACTTTTAGAAATATAGATGGATTCTTCTGTATCGCCAACTTAACTGCAGCATTAGGGATACCATCAGGGCCAGGGGCAGCATTGTCTCTAATCTTAGCGTAAGCATTATGTAGCTCCATTTCTGTTATAGGAGGTATATCGTCCGAGTGTTGCGTGCGCAGTACAGTCCCATGGGCGTCATTGGGAAAGAGAGCGGAAACAATCTTATCAATCAATACTGTGCTAGTGGGTTGTATTGGTGCCCTACTCAATCGTGCCATGACTGTTTTGTCCCCATAAGTCATTGTTGGCCTCTGTACACGGTTCAAGCCAACATCAACGCTTGCTTGCCTTAATGGCCTTGACAAGCGCTCTTTGTGCTTCTTTGAATAAAATATTAAACGTATCACGATGGGTGCGGGCTCTTTGGGCAAGTCTACGTGCGCGCGCGCGCGCGTGCGTGTGCGTGTGTGTGTGTGTGTGTATGTGTGTGTGTGGGTGGGTGGGTATGTGTCTTCTGTGTCTAAAGCAGCTATCTCATCGTCAGTTTCGAAAAGGTCCGATTTCACATATCATTTTTTTTCTATGTCAGTTTGCACCACTAACTAAATATCCAGATACCTCTGAATGGCTTGTACGGAGAGTTTCGTAATCGAACGGTAGGATATAATGTCGAGGTGTCTCGGGACCACGTTTAACATGTGTTTCAGAATCACTTCTCCAGGGAGTTTCACGTTGGCAAGGGCAATCTAATGTCTAGGTATTACAGGACAACTTTTACGGAGAATTCTGTAGTCTATCATCTGAACATAAAATTCTTTGTAAAAGATGTTCTGAGATGTATTCTACCGTCCGAACACAAAATTTCCCCATACACTAACCCCGAGACACTTGAAAATCGTTTTTTGCTGTCCGAACACAAAACTCCACATAAAAGTCGTCTCGAGACACCTGAATATCTTTTTATGTACAATATTCGTATTATTTACTTATAATTCGTATTAATTACATACAATATTCCCCTGTAGAAGCCATATGCAAGAGGTATATATATATATATATATATATATATATATATATATATTTCGTATATTTTTGTTTTTTTAATTAAATATTGTGAATATGTAATTAGTGATGCCAACTGAAATTGCAGCCAAAAAAGGTTGCAAAATCACACCTTTTCGAAGCGGATACTAGGATAGTACTTTTTTGAAGCAAACGTTGAGATAGAACCTTTTATACAAAATCGATGATAGGTAAATTTATCAATACGAATATAGATTTATACATAGAGTATCTTTTATATATGTTTTTAAATAAAGATATCTAATACACAATCTTATCACTATAGATACTACAACTTAGAATATAGAAAAGGAGTAAAATATGCCTGGGTGGCACTTACATTAAACAAAAATAGATGAATGACCATTCAAATTTAAGAGCGTCAAAATCCATACCATCGGACGCTTGCACACAAAGATCACAAAAATCGAGAAGATGTTGCCCACAACACATATACACACAGAAGTACACCGCAGATCCGACATCTCGGAGACGCCGCGATGTCGCAAATTGCCGATTAAAGGCAGAAAGATGATGGCAAAACTTTTAGGCGCGAACGGCCTCGAGTAGCGCAGGAAATAGCCTGACAGATATTCCCTGGGCCTGCGTCGCTGGTTGGTGATGATACTAGCAGTATCAACATTGCATCTAGATACCAATTACCTACGCACGGTGTATATACTTTTGCGGAGAGAAAGGATCGACATAGCGGGACGACCTTTGAACAAGTACTGGTTTTTTGTGCATTTGTGCATAAGCTCTAACCAAGCTTATGAACCGATGCTTCAAAACATAACGCATCTTCGTTGGTTCGAGTAGAAGGCCTGCAACCTATCAAAATACAGACTATTGCCGCTATGACCAATCGCACAAACGAATTGGTACAAAATTTCGTACTGTCCGCGCGGACACTTCATTTTCACATGCCTACTCCTTTACCTGGAATTTTCTGGCACTTTTCGTCCCGTCTAGGAAAATCATCAAAACATTGTCGGCCACGTGTACTTAAAGGCGCGGTGCAATAAATGCGACATCCATTTATGAGTGCTCTCTCTCTCTCTCTCTCTCTCTCTCTCTCTCTCTCTCTCTCTCTCTCTTTCTCTCTTGCATGCTCTCTATCTCACTCACACGCTTTCCAACAAACACACGGAGTGCAGATTGCGCGAACAATATAGATATTATTGAACTGCTGAATAAATCAGTTAAAGTATTATCTCGGGCGAAGCTGAGACGGGACATCTTAGTAATATATATATAGAGTGTCCTAAATATCATTATCCATACTCGCGGATCGAAAATAAGCATTGCAAGCAGTATACAAAGGTTGTATACGAATGCAAGTCATATGCAAAAGCTAAGTAGGCTCTCGCTCGAAAGTCTTCGAAAGTGTGAAGATAGGCGGATACTTTGAGTACAATCTGGACAATAATCAGAGGCCAGACGACCACGAGAAAGACCAGTATTTTATCAATATAGATAGAAATTCCTAAAGCATTAAATTGCCGTCAACAGATCTATTCCGTCGTTTTTCAGATTACACTCAATGTCTCCACCTATCTTTTCATTTTCGATAAACCTCGATCAGAAATTGCATTAGTCTTTAATCTTAAAATAATGGACATTGGAAGGCAGTGGAAAAAATATCTGCATCTTTCCAAAATACATACAACCTTTGTATTCAACTTCTTCTGCTTATTACCAATACGACAGTGTTACAATCATATCTGGAACACCTTGAATTATATAAAGACAACGTTTTCAGGTGCAAAGGTTATATATATATATATATATATATATATATATATATATATATATATATATACGAGGGTGATTTGATAAGTCCGTGACTTCTCGAAAGGGGGCGCTGTTATTGTAAATGTTGTACTACTCTAAGAGACTATCATCTCGTACAAGTAGGTATACAAAGTTTCAAGTCAATACGTTGGTTAGAAAATTTTTGATAGTCTTTTGAATTTAGTGTTTCATTGTTTTAATAAAAGCATGGAAAAAACGAATTTCGAGTGGTTATTAAACATTACTTTCTGCGTGGAAAAACAATTAAGGAAACTGAAGAAATGCATAAAAAATATTATAAGGACTCTGCTCCATCACATGGAATAATTCACAAGTGGTTTACTGAATTTCGTTGTGGTAGAATGAATACAAGTGATGCTGAGCGTTCTGACCGCCCAAAAGAAGTGACTAATCAAGATATGGCCAATAAAATCCATGATATGATACTCGAAGATCGTCGATTAAAGATACGCGAGATTAGGAGCACTGTAGGAATTTCGACTGAACGCGTATTTCATAGTTTGCATGAAATTTTGAATATGAGAAAACTATCTGCAAGATGGGTGCCGCGTTTGTTCACAGTCGACAATAAACGGTCACGCATTGTTGCATCTAAACAATGTTTAGGCATGTTTCAGCGTAATCCAACCGAATTTGGATTACGCAGAAACAAAACGGCAGTCAAAAATGTGAACTGAACATGGAAAACCTGCTCCGAAAAAATCAAAAACTGTTCCATCAGTCGGTAAGGTCATGTCCACAGTTTTTTGGGATTCACTATGGGAATAATACTAATCGATTACCTACAGAAAGGAAAAACAATTACAGGACAGTATTATGCTTCATTATTGGATAGATTGGAAGCCATAGTGAAGGAAAAGCGGACCCATCTGACGAAGCAAAAAATGCTCTTCCACCACCACAATGCAACAGCTCACACGAGTGCTATAGTAACAGTCAAATTGGCAAAATTACGTTACGAATTATTTCCTCACCTACTTTACTCTCCAGATTTAACACCGTCCGATTATTTTCTATTTCCAAACATGAAAACTTGGCTTGGTGGTAAAAGATTTTCATCGAATGAAGAAATTATGACTGCCACAAATGATTATTTTGAGGATTTCTACAAAAGTTACTTTTTGGAAGGCTTAAAAAAGATTGTATAGCGCTCGAATAAATGTATGGAGTTGGGAGGGGACTATATTGAAAAATAAAAAAAAATTGTTTAAATAAATTGTTTTTTCATTTAAAAATCACAGACTTATCAAACCACCTTCGTATATATATATATATATATATATATATATATATATATATATATATGTATGTATGTATTTGTATATATTTTACTTTTATTTTTATTTTATTAATAATCTTATTTTATTTTTAATGTTTAATATAATTTATTGTAGTAATAAGTTTTATTTCAGATTATTTGGGGGTGAACATAAACAAGGGCAGTCTGATTGTCATTATTTTAGCTAATATATTATATTATAAACTGTAAGACCGATAAAAGTATTTATTAATTTAATTCAGAACAGTCGACATAAGTACAATTTTTAATTCTAATTTATTAAGCGGTCTATAAACGTATCTGATGTTGAGCTCACATCTACGTCAATTACCACGGTAGAGTTTGAAATCGATTTCTACGACGATTTTAATAGAACGTGCGTAAAATTCAATGTTTAATTGCATCTAATCTATTTTGATTTCTTTTAAGATTTTTGGGTCGTTTTCAAGATCGATTACGACGTCGATTTTTACGTAACTTTTTCAACGACGCCTAATCTTCGGCAATTAACGTAAGATGCTTTTTTGTTTAATATTGATTGTTCAGTCCATAATAGTTTTTAATAAATAAAATGATACTAATGTCGCTGCATAAATTAAGATAGATATGAGTCTTATTTCCTTATCATATCTATATGTGCATATCTGAATGACATACTTGCAATGGTTTATGTTTTCATACTTCAAATTGAGTTTATTGTAATCAAAATTTTGTCTGACCTCATAAAAAATGAAGAAATTTCTGTTTATACAATATTTTTTAAATGTTTTCTTTGCATTCATAATTGATAAAAGTTAAAAATGTTTGTGAATAGTTTAAAATGTTTTTTTACTGTTTCCGTCTATTATTTCAGTATTGCTAATTATACAATCTTGTAAACTACTTCTTGATTACACAAATTATTTTATATATTTAAAAAATGGCTAGATTAATTATTTATAACATATTTGCAAAATGTAATTCCTTGTGATTTCTTATAAGTGATTCATATATTCGCATTCCATTTTGGATACACTTATTCGAAAACACCTTTAATATTTAATAGAGTTATAAAATATTAGGAAAACAGTTTTTTGGACATTTTAAAATGTGACTTATTCTTTATATGGCATTGGAAAAACGAAAAATAATCTATTATTTGTTTTACATGAGTGAAAATTTGATATATTATTGAAAAGTTATTCATAATAAATATATTTTAATCATAACATAATTGTTATAATGAATAAATGTTGGGATTTTAAATAATGTCAGACAAATTCAAATTTATGTGAAGCAAGTTTTGTATAAAGTGAAAATGTATAGAGAAACGATAATAACCTTAGTGCATGTAAGAAAAGAATAATGTGTGCACGCTGTAACAGCGCTGTTTTCTAGCCTGTGTATTACATTACAAAGGCGTCCAATTTCGAGCGATAAGACCACTCACTCACAGGTCACAGATCGCAGCCCAAATGCTTCGAGCAGCCGGAGGGACGGAGAGCTCGAGGTGACCAACTATACATTCCCTGATTTTGAAATTCTCGATGTTTTCCGAAAGCCAGAATACAGCCTATTTCAATATAAGTCTGTAAAAAGGCTTTCTTTTGAGGAAAATATCCGAATTTCCCATCACAGCACAAATCACTGCTTTTAGGAAGCATAACCATTTGACCTTAAACATTTTACATAGTAAGTATTTGGCTATCTTATTTAATTCTTTAATTATTTATAATTACTACAAATTACAGATAATACTATCAAGATGCATTAAATTACGAATGCTTCAAATTAAAACTAATATAATATTAACGTTACATCTTAAATTTAATTATAAAAACGCAGATATATACAATATATTCATTACGCAAATCGAAGATCTAATAAAAGTACGTTTTTTAAAAAGTTTATATAGTTATATAGAATATTTTTAGTCTGCAACAAAGGTGGTATCTTCTTTTATTTACACCAACTATTTTATAAAAGCAAATATTACAATTATTTAAAAAAAATCCATTTAAAAGAAAAATGACAGATTTCTAAAAGTTCAAACTTTTCTTGATTTCCTCATGTATGTCAGATAAAATATAAACAGATATATTAATATCTATTATATATATCAAATATTTATTATATATATATATATATATATATATATATATATATATATATATATATATCCAGATAACATTGAGTGCGCAGATTATCGACAGATTGCGCGCTTGCAAGCGGCTTGAAATCGCTGTTTCTGCTTGCCAGGTACCGTACAATAAGCGCGTAGATTTCGCGCATAGTTGCGCCGGCATAATAAGCGTGAAATCTGCGCGTATATTGTGCGTACAGTGCCGATATATTACAGGCACGATCGTGCACGTGCAGGTAACGTTGCTAGGCTCAGTATGTAAATTAAATTTATTTTTATTTTTTTTTTGTGAAATAAATAAACCATTATATGTTATACAAGAGTTTTTATTTACAATTAAATTTAAAATTGATACATATATTAAAATATTGCAATATATTACAATTTTTTAGAAATTATTTCTAAATTTTTATTTATACTATTCATTATTCACTGTACCTTTTTTATTATGCTTTTCACAATACGACATAATAAAAAGTAAAGTGAAACTATTTGAATTCATATTAAGCATCTTCTTCTTCTGCATATGAATGAAGAGAAATTCCTTTTAGTTTGAGCAGCATAATTGCGATGATCAACTGAAACAAATAGGATTATTATAATTCGTTATGTAACTGATTAAAATTATTCTAAATATAAAAAAAATCTACAGTGATATAAATAAGAAAAATTTAATCATGCAAATTATCAAAATGAAATTTACATTAAATAGCATCAAAAAATTAGTGAACAACAATATTTAACTTTTGAAAAAATATTAAGACAATCTCACTTTGTGAGTTTGAAAAAATATTATTTGATATTCAATTAATCACAATAACCTGAAAAACTTAATTGAAAAATTTCAGTGGTATACAAAATATTTTGTACTTTTTGTATATAATTTATCCTAATTTCTTTTACAATAAGAAAAACTATAAATTCAATCAAACCTGCTTCAGTACATTTTTTGTTTTGCATATCTTTTTTCCAATCCCCTAGGTCTCTGAAACAATCAAATTATATAAAACTTTAAAAAATTAAATTTTATACAAAACAGTTTTTATTTACCATTAAATTTAACATTTATACATATATTGAAATATTGCAATATATTACAATTTATTAGAAATTATTTCTAAATTTTTATTTGTAATATTTATTATTTACTATACCTTTTTGATTATGGCATCCTCAATACGGCATAATAAAGTAAAGTAAAACTATTTGAATTCATGGGAAGTATCTTCTTCTGCATACTGATGAAGAGAAATTCCTTTTAGTTTGAACAACATAATTGCGATGATGAACTATAACATATATTATTATTAATTAGTTATGTAACTGATTATAATTATTCCAAATATGAAAAAATAAATCAACAGTGATATAAATAAGAAAAATTTAATCATGCTAGTTATCTAGATGATAATCAAATTAAATAACTTCAAAATTTTAGCGAGCAACAATATTTAAACTTTGAAGAAATATTAAGACAATCTCACTGTTGTGAGACGTTGGAAATATTATTTGAAATTTAATTCATCAAAATCACCATATAAATATAATTGAAAAATTTCAATGGTATGCAAAATATTTTGAACAGTTTGTATACAATTTATCCTCATTTCTTTTAAAATAAGATAAACTATAGATTTATACAAACCTGCTTCAGTACGTCTTTTTGTTTTGCATATCTTTTTTCAAATCCCCTAGGCCTCTGAAACAATCAAATTATATAAAACTTTGAAGAATTATATTTTATACAAAACAGATTTTATTTACAATTAAATTTAAAATTTAGACATATATTAAAATATTACAATATATTACAATTTATTACTAATTATTTTTAAATTTTTATTTATACTATTTATTCTTTACTGTATCTTTTTTATGGTATCCACAATACGGCATAATAAAAAGTAAAGTGAAAATATTGGAATTAATGTGAAGCATCTTCTTCTTTTGCATAAGAATGAAGAGAAATTCCTTTTAGTATGAATAGCATAATTGCGATGATGAACTGTAACAGATATCATTATTAATTAGTTATGTAACTGATTATAATTATTCAAAATATAAAAAAATAAATCAACAAAGAAATAATTACAAAAAATTTAATCATGTTAGTTATCTAAATAACACTCAAATTAAATAATTTCAAAATTTTAGTGAGTAACAATATTAAACTTCTCAGAAAATTGTAATGCTAAATGAAAAATGTGTATTCTACTTTCAGTGGTCTTTTTTAAGAATTAAATTCAGTCCAATGTTATTTAATAATTAAAGAAACTTACCTTGTATAATTTAAAAATCAGAGAATTCTTAAAACTCAATATGTTGACATTTCTCAATATAAATTTAACTCTTTCTTTTTCTTTTTGTTTAAACAATAAATTATATTTATTATAGGAAAAAACTTGTACATATACTTATAAGTACAACCAAAATTGAATTTAGATTTCAAAAAGTTCGTGGTACGTTTAAAATGTAACAGTAAAAAACGCGGACTTGCTTGCGCAGTACCGAGGCGGGTAAATATAAAAATTCAAATATGCAAGAATATGTTACATATTAAATATATATTCGTGTATATATAGGTCGTAAAAACATTAATAATAAATAAATAAATATTATTCAAAACATTATAATAAATCATATTTTCATCTATTAAAAAAATTAAAACTTTAATTTTCAAAATACTTTTATTTTACACAGAAAATTAAACTAATGCAATTATATGTAATTAATTATACTAAGTTACACAAATAAATTAAAATATAATAGTTACATATGAATGAACATAATAAAATGTATGATATAAATCTTTATATTTATATAATCTAGTCCTAAAAACTCATTAATCTGGTTTGTCCTAATTATCAACAATAATAACATATATTTTATATAAATAAATTAATTATTTCTCAAATAATCGTCAAAATAGAGAATAAGTCCATATATCTGACGGAATCTAAATAGAAAAGAAATACAATATTATATAAAATATTTTCAAAATGGAAGAATTTCAAATGCATACTTTTTTTAACATTACATTATATTTCATCGATAATATTGTAATGTCACATAATATGTATAATTTTCATAGAATTTCTGAAGTTATTTCAAAACAAACTTGAAATACTGACACATCCACATGGCACACGTATACTATATATTGATATATACAGCGTTCCAACAGCTGCTTATTCGCGAGGATTTAATATATATATATATATATATATATATATATATATATATATATATATATATATATATATATACATACACTTCTAACCTAAAAATATTTTTAGTATATTAAAAATTTGATCTCGCACATAGCTGGCAATAAGTCCATTCTTTTGCTCCAGATTTTGCGCAAACACGTACATTCATATTACCCGCAATCTTGCGCAGCAGAACAAATCTCGCAATATACGCGCAGATTACAAATGAATACACATCAGATGTCGTGCATGATCATGCCTGGCATACGCTGCTACTGGGTATATATATATATATATATATATATATATATATATATATATATATATTATCGACTGTGGATAGTATACGGGTTATACGGTTTTCTCCTTTACCAGTAGAGCTGTAGGAATCCATTATACCCATAACTCAGGCCAAGATAGGTACTTTAGTTCACATAATTTACACCCGATGACGCTATTATTCTTCAAAGATATCTGGTTATACGATTCCTCACAATATGGGTTCCTATCGTGAATCGTGATTCTCATGGACCCGCGTTCAATAGACGATAAACATGCGATAAACTAATAAAATATATAGGACAAACAGATGTATAGAAAATAAGTAAAGTGTGGAATTCTATTTCAATGCAAGAAACATAGAAATGGAAAATACTAAGTATCCCAGATTCCTAAGAGGTTACTATCTCTTTTATTCTTCTATAGCTATAAACTCTTAACAGATGGAAAAAAAGAAATGCATAATCAATCTGATTATCTATTTTTTACGTATATCAAACACACGCACGCACACGCACGCTCGTGCACACACACACACATACACATACACACACACACACACACACACACACACGTATATAATAAATGCTCCGAAGTCGCGCCTCACAATATCGCATGATCGCGGTAGCAGTAGCAAGGATTTCTTGATCGCACAAGGATCAGGTCCTTGCGTAGGCCTGTATATAGGTCTATATGATGAGGCGGTATAATGCAACAATGGACAGTAATGGCTCATTGTAAATCCTCTATATTATAGCTTTAGTTGAATAAAGAAAATAAAGCAGTACGTTATGTGTGTTAATCGGTCAAATCGAAGGGTTACTAATCATGTAGTAGATTAAGAATTTCAACATACAAACATGCAATAATTATCTTAAAATTTGGGAGAACCAGTAAGCCGTAAGTAGCCAGTGAAAGTATCAGGCTATTCATATTTAAAGACGTGAATTTTACGAAATGTTGTCCTTCGATATATACGATAATTCGATTCAGTCTCGTCAGCTATGTAGATATATAGTTAACTGTCTACTTGAGGTTGAAAATGAAATACGTATACGTCTATGGTAAAGTGGTAGTACAATTGTGTAGAATCAGCCAGCTTGCACTCCTGCATTTATACTTGCATATATATATATATATATATATATATATATATATATATATATATATATATACAGGTCAGCGTAGCTGAACATTTTGTGGAGCTGTATGAGACGGGACTGCGAGAGAGTGTGAGGGTGTGAGAGCTCGAATTCGAAGCTGTGTTGTGACTGTGAGTGAGTAAGTCCCGTCAGTGACATCACAGAAGTAGTCGTGCAAGGCGCAAGGATGCGCGAAGTGTTCGTGGTTGTGGGCCTTCCAGGCCCTTATATTCACGAATTGTTTTTTTAAAAGAAAAATTTTTCTTTTCAACATTTCATCGACAGAAATAGGTAGAAGAGGATAACAGATTCAATGCTGCATGCATGGCAGTAGCTTTGGCAGCAGTGAGCTAACATGAGGAATTAGCAAAGCTACGAAAGCGAGGGCTGGGTTCATGCATCCTGCAAAAAAAGAAATGTGGCAGAGTGTAGGAGCCCAAGGGGCGTAGTCACGATAAAGAAGGCCCAAAAGCCTGTCTAAGTTTGACAATATTGCTGCACGCGAGAGGCTTTCGTGATTAGAGTTCTTGGAAAGTCTCTGGCAAAATGGCTTCGGGTGACAACGTAGACGAGATTGAAGTGGTGGAGGCTAACATCGCCGGGCCAGCCAATTCCATTGGAGACCACGACGATGACGATTCTGCCGACGAAGACCGTAAGTTATTTCTCTTCATTTTTATGCAAAAATCGATAGTGCCTACTCTTATTAGGCTTCTCAGCAAATTATCGAAAAAAGAATGACACATAACCTCTATACAAAAGAGACTTTACAGGGGCCGCACGGTAACCGCACACACCCTATATAACTAGCATTGCTAGAAAAGACGTTGCATCAAAATGCACTAAAAAATATTGTTTAAAGCTTTAAAAATATGCACAGTCTAGTTCTAAAGTGACACAATTTGATGATGATGATGTATAGCTACTGAAGATAACTTTACTTCAGTTGTTATCATCTCTATTCACATATAAAAATATTTATAATAAACAGTCACCTGATGCTGTCATGCATGACAAACGTATAATGGAAACAGTTTTTGATTTATTACCATTGTAGAATAAAATTAGCATAAATGTATTGTATGGCGTAATACCAACTATTCTAAAACTATGTTAATATAATTTAATTTAATTTATTATATTGAAATAAAAAATGCAAGTGATACTTATATTTATTAGCGATATTTCTCCTTGCATTTAGTTAATTCATAATACAAGTATTACTAAATTCCTATTGTTATAAACTCAAGAGAGCTTCTGGGATTGTTACTAAATTGATTATATATTAAAAGGAATGATTTTTTTTGCCAAGTCTAAATTTTGAGTAAAAATTTTAATATTTGTAACATATATTTATTACTGGTAATAATTTTGTATTTGCTTTTAGTAATCATTGAAAAATAAAAACACAATGAAGGTACAGGGGATCATTGTAGATTAAATAGACAATTGCTTAAGCACATATAGAATAACTTATCCATAAAGTTTTATTAAAAATATATAAACAAAAAAATGGAAAATCTAAAAATGTACATACGTTCCTGGCTTTCTGATTTGTTAATACATTTTTTACATAAATTTAGAAATATAACAATAGATACAAGATTTGGAATTTTTTATAAAATGAAAACTTTCAGTTTAACTTCAAATATCTTTTTATAGCACAAAAACTGTTTACTCTTAGATTTTCATTAATGCTGATTAGATTTTTCTTAATATAGTCTTTAGAAGATTTAACATTGAAGTTTCCATTATTAAAATTTATATAAATTAAAATACATACATGCACACAAACGCATAGACAATTTCTTAATCAATAACTAATTTAATGAATATTAGTTAATTAAATCTTATATTATATAATAATTAATAATATAGAAAATTATGAAATGCATACATACATATATATAGATCCATTAAAATCCATTTTTAATTATTTCAGACAAATCCACAACTGGAGATAAACTTACAACTTTTGATGTAAGTATATGAAATTAAATATTATTTAATGAAGGGTTAACTTTCTGAAATTAGTAATATATAATTTAAATAAATCTAAAAATTAAAAATTGTACTTATGTCAAATGTTTTGAATTAAATTAATAAATATTTTTATCAGTCTTACAGTCTTTATATTATAATATATTATACTAAAATAATAACAGTCAGACTGTCCTTGTTTATGATCACCCCCAAAGAATTTGAAATAGAAATTACTACTAAAAATAAAATTAGATTAGATTAAAAATAATAAAGATAATATAAATAATGAAAATAATAAAAATAATAAATATAAGCTATATTCTATGTTATCAAAGGACAACCTGACTGCTCCCACCACCTTAAATTTAAATTTTCCTTGGATGCTCAACGTTTTGAACCGCTATGGTTCATTTTCAAGAACTAAACTATTTAGCCCTTGAAGATGAAAAAACGATAAAAACAGTCTGACTGTCATTATTTTAGTATAATATATAATAGTATAAAGACTGTAAGTCCGATAAAAATATTTATTAATTTAAATAAGACTAATATAAAAAGATAGCACAGTTATAGAATTATAAGCTATATTGTATTAATAATGCTATGTTCCTTTTTATTTAGTTTCTTATCTTATGAAATCTATTTCTATAAAAATTAATAATAAATGGTTGTTATACATGTATTTTTATATTAAATTAAATGTTGTAATTTTTGAATATAAATATACGATGATTATTTTTTATAATTATGTATATTGTATATGGTAATTTTACATTTTACTTTAAGGAAAAATTTCTAAGCTTTATTAGTTTAAAAAAAATTAGCTATTTGTTCATAAAAATTTTAATGAATTCTTAAGCCATTATTATACTAAAGGTCTGTTCTTTCATTTTTTATTGCCAAACCAATGTAAAAACCATCAATGATGTCAATATTGTCTTTATTATAATATTATATAACAGTTCTATATATAAATAATCAAGAATATTTTTAATTTATATTATGAATCTCTATAAATAAGCAATCTCATTATTAATTTAAGTAAAATTCAATTAATAAATTTAGATAACTAAATACCAGCAAATTATTAAAGTGATTCATAACTATTTGTTTATTTTGCAATATTGCTAAAACTGTAATCTATGAAAGCACAGAAGAAATAATACAAATTTCTTTTCTGAAAAATAATTTATTGGTTAAAAAATAATATAATTAATAGCATATGAAAAATACATTATTAAATATCAATAGCATTTTTGAATAACCTTTATATTTTATCAATATCTTTGTTAACTACATATTTAAAACTATTTTAGAATAACTTTTAATATTTCAATTGAGACAATATTATCTTTTCATATAAACTTATGTAGTAATTATAGTTATGTATTTCAATTTTAAATCTAATAAAAAACTAATCTCCAAAATATGATAGATGACAGTTCCAAAGTATTTAGTCGATGTTTATTTTTATTGACACACTCTTTTTAACAGAAAATTACTTTTAGTTTGATATTAAATTTGCTGATAAGTAACAGTAACTTTTATTATTAGAATTCATATAACTATTTTTGTTAAATTGGTGGATCATTTGAAAAACATTCCTCTTTTCATTAATTTGTATACTGTTTAGGGACCTTTATTTATATGTATATATTATGAATTTTGTAATAAAATTTAATTTATTCATAATTTTATTCTAATTGTCATATAACAGAATTCAACAGCACAACATGGTAATATGGGTTCAAAAACTGCTGCAGGTGTTTCAAGAAATAAATCAGAACGGGAGAGAAAAATTGGACACAGAAGAGTTGGGGTGGGAGGTGAAATCACTTATAAAAAGGTATTTTTTATAATATGAAATGTTTTAATGAATTAAAGTGACACTTTTTAAATTTATATTAAGTTAATAGGTATATAGAGCATTTACTTTTGAATGTGAAATTTCTAGATTTTATATTTAAATTTGTGATTTATTTTGAAAAATTAACTAATCTCAACTACTAATAAATGTTTTGAATTAAAAACACATATTATAATAGTCATGAATGTTATTATAATCCTTAATTTATTATTGGTAGAAACATAATTATTTGTTAGAGTTTCTTATAAATTCTATTGCTTCAAAGATTCAAACAACTCAAATTATGGGATCTATACAACTGGGTATCCAACATGCGATTGGAGGTTTGGCAAGTAAACCGGAAAGAGATTTACTTATGCAGGATTTTATGACAGTAGAGACAACGAATTTCCCTAGTGAAGGTTCAAATCACACACCTGCTCATCATTTTTCTGAATTTAAATTTAAAAATTATGCCCCTATTGCATTTCGCTACTTTAGAGATTTGTTTGGCATACAACCAGATGATTTTTTGGTTAGTATTTAGTCAGCTACATTAATATAAAAATTCTAGTTGTTTATGAAATTTTTTATTACAGATGTCAATGTGTAGTGCACCTCTACGTGAATTATCCAATCCTGGTGCTAGTGGAAGTATTTTTTATCTCACAGATGATGATGAGTTTATTATTAAAACTGTTCAGCATAAAGAAGGCGAATTTTTACAAACCCTTTTACCTGGTTACTATATGGTATATCATTTAAGAGCAACTTTTCTTACATCAAGTTTTATTTTGTACTAATTGGCTTTCATTTTTCAGAATTTAAACCAAAATCCTAGGACATTATTGCCAAAATTTTTTGGTTTATATTGTTATCGTTGTAATAGTAAAAATGTTCGACTTGTCGCCATGAATAATCTTTTACCATCATCTGTTAAACTTCATCAAAAATATGATTTAAAAGGATCAACATATAAAAGAAAAGTATGTTTTTTATGATATATTAATTAAAATTATTTAATTTTTTTTTCCTCATTAATTAGGCATCTAAATCAGAAAGGTCGAAGCGTTCACCAACTTATAAAGATTTGGATTTCATGGAACATCATCCTGAAGGTATTTTTTTAGAATCAGATACCTTCAATGCTCTAATCAAAACCATTCAACGAGATTGCAGAGTTTTAGAAAGTTTTAAAATTATGGACTATTCATTATTACTTGGAATACATAATCTTGATCAAGCTGCTAGAGAAAAAACTGTAAACAATAAATCTTTTGATTATAATTGTAACTTTTGGCTTCTTAATAAAATTCTAATCGAATTTTATATAAATTAATAGGAACAAAGGTTATCGACAAGTGCAGAAGAAGAAGTTGGTGAATCTGGTACTGATAGTGCTGGATTTGTACAATCTGAGAAAGAAAGAGAACGAGAAGATAGAATAGGAGCTGCTGCTCTTAATAGATCACGTAGTATAAATCGACAAAGGCTAGTAGCTCACAGTACAGCAATGGAAAGTATTCAAGCTGAGAGTGAACCAATTGATGAAGAAGATGATGTGCCGTTAGTATTTAATTTTATATACTTTACTTAGATGTTATGTAATTTTGATATCATGTTAAATAATTAATATTTATACTGATTTTTTGATACTTTAATGAACTAGTAATTTAATAAATATTTATTCCTAGCAGTCCCGGTGGTATTCCTGCAAGAAATGCGCGTGGAGAGCGCCTTCTTCTCTTTATCGGTGTTATTGACATTCTTCAAAGCTACAGACTGAAGAAAAAACTTGAACACACGTGGAAGTCGATGATTCATGATGGTGTAAGTAGATTATTCAAACGTAAATTGATATAATTCAAATTCAACTCGTAAAATGATATAAAAATATTATTACAATAATATTTTTAAAACTAATATTTCTAATAAGTCAAATATGCTCTAGGATACTGTTTCTGTACATCGACCTGGTTTTTATGCCGAGCGCTTCCAGAGTTTTATGGCCAAAACGGTCTTCAAGAAAATACCCTCACGTAAGTACCATCCCAATCAACCACTAGTAGCACACTTGACCTCAATGCTAGTACTCAACAAAGCCCATTCCTAAAAACAACTTCCATGGCATCTGCCAATAAGCAAATGCCAAAAATGTAATGATATCTTTATTGATGCACTACACGTATTTTGCATTTAATAATAATAAATAGAATAAGTGCACTGATATTTGGCCAGGAGCATTTGTTAACAAAGAGATCATGAATAATACTTTAATATCAACAACGTTTAGTTACATAAACAAGTGGAGAAAAATAATTTTTTCGCGGCTTATTAAAAATTAATTAATAAGTAACTTGTATTAAACACAAAAGCACATTATGCTGTAGGTTATAAGCTAGAAAAATACTTTTAACATTGTTTCGAATGCTACTCAATATGCTGCGATCAATGTCTGTGATTATAATATCATTATTCTGGTAAAAAAATATGATCTTCAAAAATTCTTTGTTTGTTTTGTTTAATATAAATATTTGTTAATCCCAAAATTTGAAATAATAATCATATTAATCAATTTAATGAATATTCTTTAATTAATTATTAGTTTCAAAATTGCTAATAATTTAACAACATTGAAAAATTTTTTTACCAGATATCTCATTACCATAATTTCTGGTTCCTTCATATGTTCCGTATGCATTTAAAAAAAGAAACAAAATAATGCTCAAGAAAGTAATAAGATATTATTGACTGCGAAGTAACAAGCGAAAAATTGTGTATAATTCGCGGAAAACAAACATGTATTTAGTTTATCTTTTATAACACATTTATTTTTTAATTTTTAATGCCACTACGAGATTTATATTTACATTAGTCAACTAAATTAACGAATTACATGATACATATTAATTTATTTTATATGCTTTTTTACTTTTATAATATAGAATTTGGAGATTAATTTTATTTCAATCTATGTAAAATGTATTTTCTTATAACATTAATTTTTGTGTCATTTGTAATTATAACATAATTGTACAAAGTCTGGTGTCCATAAGAATAGCTGAGTATTTTGAACCGAGAATAACACATCTAAAACTATAATAAGATTGTATATATTCTGTTATGTAGGTTAAAATAATTTATAGCATGCTAGTTTTATAACAAACATATTGTTAGATGTAAAATAGAAGAAACTACAGTTGTAGTAATATCAAACAATTTTAATACAAGAAATTTTCAGCATATGGAAAAATTTATCTTGCTTGAAATATCTAAAGTATTAAATATGCAAACGATTGTAAAGATAATTATTTTCTATTTTTTATAAGATGACTTTTGCTTAACTTTTTTAAATGTAATATATCTAGTCTTGAATTATATTATAATTAAGAAATTATATTTTTTTTTCTTATAACTATGATTTATGTAGTAAGTAATGATCAAAGTATAAACTTATTAAATTCCACTAATTATAATATAATACAGTCTCAATAATTTATAGTCTATAATATAGGTAATATTTCTGAACTTTTTTTCATTTATTCTTCCTTTAAAAATATCCAACAAACAAGTTTAGTAAATATCCTTTTAATATAATTAATATAAAATAAAATTTAATAAGGTCATTCTCATAATGGAACAGTTAATGACATAGTTGATTCTAACGGTTTTTATAATCGGTTTATTTTTAGTAAATTTTTATGTCTCATTACGTTATGAACAAGTAGGCATAGTGATCACCATGACATAAAATTTACTTGTTTGCTTTCCTCATTATTATTTATGAAGCACAATAAGTATATTGAAGATCGAGTAGCAAGATTACTATATAATTAATAATAATGTTGACCAATTAATATGAAAATTATCTAGAAATAAGTAAATTGTGAAAACTATAAGAATCATTCAGTTTTTAAAATAAAGATATGAAAGTTCAAAATGAAAATAAAATATTATCAAGTTTTAAAAAAAATATTAAGCATACATTTTTATTAAATGTTCATTTCATGTTCTTAATACCTGTGAAGGGTAGTTGATTCCAATGAATTTCCAAAAAGCTAGAAGGTACAATGTTAAAAGTAAATAGACAAAAGAAATATTAACAATAAAAGACAATATTAAAAATTCTAATAATGCTTTATAACAATACTGGAAAATAATTCATAAGGCACTGTAATGAACTACTCTATTTTTTACAAGATAAAACAATGTCAGTTACTAAATAAAATACACGTACTAAAGGGAATTTTAAATAAATTTCGAAAAAATCACTTGTAGCAATATATAGATATAACTTTTTGATGTATTCTTTATAAAATAGTATAAAGAAATGAGAAGCATCGTTTAATGTTATATTTGAAACTGCATCTTGAAAACTAAGCTCTGATTATGAATATCGTTAAGTAAATATTATATTTTATACAAAGGACAGAGCTTACACAAAAGCAAAAAATTACTTCTGTTGTATCTTATTTTTTTATAACATAATAATATTTTAGGATGTGCAGACAAATAGTTATTATTTGTCAGACATACACTATTTTTAATTTTTATTGCAAGATAAAATAACAAATTTTCTGATAATTGTATGCTTTCTGAAAAACAATATTGTAGAATTTAAATGTTTTTAACCAAAAATAGATATAGAATTTTTTAAAGTTTACTCTTTGGAAATAAAAAATTTATTTAATAACATTTTTGTTCTAGAATAATTATTTCGTTATTTAAATGCGCTATTTTTAGACAACATCTTTAATTACATTTCTTTCAGTAAAAAAGTATAGTAATAAGATTTTAATCGATAGTAGAAACACAGAATACAGTATTTTTTTTATTATTATTAAAATATTCAGCTATTAACATAATATGGGCACCAATGTACATACAAATATTTTTCAATAAACATTTGTTTTGTTAACAAACTTACATTTCATTTTGTACCAGACCTGTTTCCAACATGCAGACATTTAATCCATAATTCATATTTCTTAAAAATAGTATTATTATAACTTCTTCATCAGAAAATATATAAAACGTTTTCAGATTTTTTAAGCTTTTTTAATACGTTTTTTGTATATTTTCTTAAGTTCTAGAAACTATTTTTAATGAAAGATTTCATAATTATTTACTATGCAATTTCATTTTAATATAATATTCAGCTTAGTGTAAAAAAGTAAAAAATGTAGGTATCCTTTTATATCTGTGTATATTCAATGTTTATATATCCTTTTTTTAAACAATGTTATATTATCTATTAATTAAACGTATTACATTACATACACATAATACATAATACATATATCCGGTTTGTTTGGTCTTAAAATATTATGTTGAGTACTGAGTTAGCTAAATGTGTCATGTTTTTGTGTCCGTGCATTTCTCTTTCGTGTTCATCTCCCCGAACCCGATCTGCAAAATCGACAATCGAACAAAACTTGAAAAAAACTACTACTCGCCTATTGATATGGCGTTACAAATAAAGTGGACCTGCCCGAGATTAAGGGGAATCATCGCAAATTCCGTAACCTCGTCAGCAGCTATATAGGTAACTCTTTGTCTCTGTCTGTCTAATCCGACTGGTTTATTTGCGTGTTTTATCTAAATCCATTCTTAGAATTGTACCATTCTTTGTGATGTCTGATAAGTGATGTTGATGTTAAATGTTTCTATTATGACCAGTGTTGTATCCTTCTCTTTTTTAATAATTTCCATCGAATGTGAGGAAATTGTGAAAATCTGCTGATGTTTTGTTAGAAAATAAATAACCCTGATAAAAATCTATTAGATGTGGATGACAAATGTAGCCTAGATCAATAAGATAATTCTGATTATCTCTATAATGAACCCTGTAAATTTTTGTGACCTAATACTCTCCCATTTTCAAACTTATATTCTCTGAGTAGCAAATACGCAGATACGCAGATACGCAGACACACACACATACACACACGCGCGCGCGCGCGCACACACACACATACACACACATACAGATTATTTTTTTATGAGAAACACTACTTTTGACACTGGATTCGAAGAAAAAATAATATTGTAAGCAAACAAATTCTAATGAAACCTTGTTTCCGAATGTATTTTTTTGTTAATTAATGTTCAGTCAATTTTCTATGCTTTAACGGCTGATAGTTTACCTATGCTAAATTCGGCCAAATTTCAATTGATAATAACTAAGTCATTAATACATTTGCAAACACAATAATTAGATAAAATTATTATTAATTTGTTTAAAACAGTTGATATAAGTTCAATAAACATTTTATAGTATATTTCCCTTTAATTAAATGGAATCTACTGTACAGTAAGAAAAATTTTTAGTACTGCATTCGAAGACAAAATAACATTTCATACAAAAAACTAACACTATAATTATATTAAGTAAGAAAGTACGATACCTCAACATAGATGAGCGTGAGAGAGCGTTAGATTTTAAAAAATTATAGGTATTTTGGAGATAATGAGGATTATACCTCGTTCATTCTAATTTAAATGCGTAATCCATATCTGATAGTCTTTTTTGTGAGATTTTTTAAAAATTAATATACCTATTTAAAATGTATAAAACTATAAAATTATCATTATATCTTAAATTGTTTTGAACTAATGATATTCTTCCTCAAAATTTTTAATTATTTTATTTATATACTATTTGGTTATGTGTATATATATATATATATATATATATATATATATATATATATATATATATATATTTAGATATATGTATCTATATATTTACGAATAATTACTTTCGTTTACATATAATGTTTCGCATATAGTCAGATTATGAGTTGTTAAATAAACTTTTTTTATAGTTCTTGTTTATATTGTTGCATGTGTTTGATAAATCTAATATATTTTATAAAAAAAATGTTTAAAAAAAATTTTTTTTAACAGAATTGTAATCATAAAATCTAATGATATCAGCACTGATTTTATTTGTTCGTTTTTTTATTTGTATGATTCTGGATGTGAAAAAATCTGTATCGAATAATAAACTAGTCTAGTGTGTACATATTTTATTTGTATTTCGCACGTAAATTTTAATGTAACTATAATAAATTTTGCATTTGCTTATTTATATTTACAAAAATGAATGAGTTGATTAAAAAAAATACACACACTGCACCATTGCTCAAAATATTAATTGGCCCCGCAAAATATTCGCTACACCCTTAATAAAAAATATCTCGAAAAAAATTAACAATTGATAATTACTTAATATTGTATACCTACACTTTTAAAGCTTATAAATATTTTAATTATGTTTCTATATAAAATAAAATGGTTTCAAATGGTGGCATAGTTCGGAGACTCAATTTCGATAATTTTAGTGTTATAGCTTTAAAAATAAATGCTGATATTACTATAGTAAAGAATAATTTTTTAAAATTTTCTTTTTTTTTTGTTTAATTCTATAATATGTATACTTTGTTTCATCATATGAATCCTAAAAGTATTTAAACTTTAGGACCTATATCGAAAAAGTCAAAAAAATCGAGGCAACTAAAAACTAAGCAGTGCGCTTTAATGGAACGGAATGAAGGTCTGTCTATCTTATTAATTGAATTTTAGTTTGGTATTTGATCCATACTTAAAATCCACCCTTTCTGGATAGCATGCAATTATTGTTTACATGCTTTTTTATTGATTCCTTGTAATTAATTTTTGACGTTCACAACGAAGAAAAGTGATAGAAGTGAAGTATATTTGCATCAAAAATAGAAGTTGTCTTGTCTTCGTTAAAAAAAATTTATAACTAAAACATATCCAAATAATCTTTATTATTTTTGATATTTATTATATATAAAAATTAATATTATTTATTATATATTAAAATTAATATTTATTATATATAAAAAAATATATCGTTTTTACAATATTGCTATATATTTTTAAAATTAAAATAACCAATTTATTACTTGTATTTTTCATTTTTTTATACTGCAAAATCTCTTTGTTGTTTGCATTCATTTTTCATAACATATCCTTGTTATTCAAGATGTTAATTTCTAATCATTACATGAATTGGGTATACATTTCTAAATCCAATCGTTTTAACAACTGTTAACAACAAAACAATAAAAACTTAAAACAATAGTTTAACATATACATTAGACGTATATAGTTTGCAAAACGAAATGAAAGTAACACATAAATAGAGAATTATAAAAAATCATCTTGTTCTTCAATTTAATAGTTTCTTGATTCTAACAAATAAATATTTGAAATAAAGACGTCTTTTCATTAATTATTAAGGAAACTTTACTTATATTAGCCATAATGTAAGCAGAAAGTATGCGAATATACTGCACAAGAAAAGTGCACAACAGGAATAACTTTTTATTTTAAAGCCTTTTAAATAAAGATTATATATGGTTTTGGATTATTGAAAAAAAATCAATCCAAAGAAAATTGTAAATGTGATAAACAAGTAAGTATATATATATATATACATAATATTTTAAACGAATTTTAATTAAAAGTTATATTTAAAAAAAAATTATTGACGCTTATAATATTTTATAAAAATTTTAGTGTATAAATAATTGAACTCAAGAAATTCTGAAATTATTGTGCAATTTCGCGATTGAATATTGATATAACAACAGTTCTTTATTGTAATATTTATATAATTCATTTTTTTCTCAATTAAATCATCAATATATATATATATATATATATATATATATATATATTATTGATTGACTTATGATTTAAAGAATGGACTAATATCATCAATTAATGTTGTGTCTGATTTCTAGTAGAGTGGCCTTGCTTCTGTATTAATTAAGTATTTTTAGATACATTAAATGTGAGAAATAAAAATTACTTTCGCCAGTAAACACTCCAATAGATCACAAAAAGATCCTTAACTTCACCACGCATAGTAAAGGATTTATCTTTTCTAAGTTCCACATCTTCTGTCGTTTGCTTAACAGAATTCGAAATAAAATCCTGTATCAAGTCTTTTAATCAGATATTCTTTGAAATATTCTGAAAGAAAATTCGATTAATCTATCTTATTCATAATAAATTAAACAATTTATAGTATAAAGAATATATATCTGCCATACTTGCCTTCGGAGCGTCGCTGCGCTCCTTTATTAATTAATATCATAAAAAATTTACTTTGAATTGTAAAAATTTAAGTTTTTAACTTATTATGTATACCACCAATTTCGTAATTTATCCGATCATTTGCGCAAAATAATAACTGCATTGCGTAATTGAAAGAATCAAAATTAATTATAACAAGTATTACAGCAATTTGTATTTTGTGTTGCAGCATTGAAACATTCTCCATCAAAGAGGAAAAGCATATCAAGGCCCTTGAGGCCACTGGAGGGTGACTTCGATTCCACAGGTGAGTTTGCGATCAATAATCTCTTGCTTAACAAAATTTCTATTCTTGTATAACACAGTAATGTGTTATACAAAATAGGTAAGCTTTTAAGTATATTGTAAGTATCTGCGACATGCTGCTTCTGGAGCATTGCTGATGTGGCTTCAAAGATGTCAGTTCTTGATCTTAGCAATATATTCTCGTTCTTTAGATCAAGTCATTAATCATGGATGCAGTTGTACTTATTTTATGTTAATTCGCAGCCTTTCTAATGGTTTTTTTTTTGTCTGTGCACAAATACACGCTGCTTTCAGTGGATGTGTAGTGCAATTTAATAAAACTTAGAATCAAGTAAGGTATTACTTTTCGCCGGCAAAAATGGGTAAATCAGGTTATTTTTATAGTATGTTCTTCAAATGTCTGTTTAGTTGCCCTTAAAAAATTTTGACTGTTAGCATATATAAATAGTAAGTATTGTTATAAAGATGAAATGTTTTATTTCAGATTTAACTTCTTCTTGAACTTAAGATGAATATTAAAGGGACGGATCTGTAAACTAATCATCAATTCATAATATATTTAGATTACAAAAATTATTGTATCCCTTCTTCAGAAATTTTTATTAAAAAAATATAAAATAATTCTGGTTATTATATATTTACTATACTAAGTATATTACGTATAAAATGATCATAATTATTATAATTATATAGTTTCTCTCTCTCTCTCTCTCTCTCTCTCTCTCTCTCTCTCTCTCTCTCTCTCTCTCTCTCTCTCTCTCTCTCTCTCTCTCTCTCTCTTTCTCTCATACACACATATATTTCGATATATTTGCAATATATTTTGCCAGATTTCAAAATTGATTGGTTCAGTAATAAATAAATTTACTAAACAATAAAACTGGTCATATTTACTTATACTAGGTGTGTTCAAAAAGTAACGAGAATTTTTAAATTTCGCGGGTTTGGAGAGTCCGCCTGTATAAAATTTTTTTTTATTATGTTGGTACGCATGCCCCTGAAGTACGATAAAATTTTAAGCAATATTCATTGCTTACTTTTTAAGTGGCAGCCGGTGACGTTAGACATGTTTTTTTACCTCGGCGATTTTCGTTTCTCGAGCCTTTTTCGGTCTTAGTGATTCAGAATGCCTCCACTGGGACGATTGAGCCTTAGTTTCGATATTATATCCGTAAAGCCCATGTTTCGTCACCTATTATAACACGTTTTAGTAGTTCTACATCGTTATTAACTTCATTTAGCGACCCTGAGCGACTTCCATTCGCCGCTGTTTTTATTCGAAATTCAACAATTTTGAAACAAATTTTGCTGCCACACGTTTCATATCCAAAACATCCGGAAAAATTCCATGGCATGAGCCAACTGATATGCTAACATCATTAGCGACTTCTCTGATTATAATTCGGCGATCGTTCATAACCATTTCTTTCACTTTTTTCACGTTTTGATCGGTTACTGATGTGCTTGGGTGTCCGGGTCGTTCGCCACCTTCAACGTCTTCACGGCCATCTTGGAAATGCTTATACCACTCGTAAATCCTTGTTTTACTCATAGCAGACTCACCATATGCCTTTGTTAACATTTTGCAAACTTCACTACAATTTATTTTATTTTTTACTCAAAATTGAATACCAATTCTTTGCTTCATTTTTTTTCACAAACGAAAATCGTCGAGCTCAAGAAACATGTCTAACGTTAGCGGCTGCCACTTAAAAAGTAAGCAATGAATATTGCTGAAAATTTTATCGTACTTCAGAGGCATGCGTAGCAACATAATAAAAAAAATTTTTATACAGGCGGACTCTCCAAACCCGCGAAATTAAAAGATTCTCGTTACTTTTTGAACACTCTTCGTAGACATTAACAGATCCGTCTATATTTTTTTGTTGAGAGGTATCAAAGATATAGTAAATTAACTGCTTCACTCGAGCTATTGTTTAATAATACATGTACTATAGTAATAACTAAAAAATTCTTGATTATTTCTTATACAAAGTGTTTCTTATCGATTGCTTTTCAATAATCATCATTCTGTTTCGTGTATATAAGCTCCAACGAAAGTGCATGAAATATCTAAGAAATATTATTTAAACTTTTATAAATATTTAATGAGGTAGTAGTAATAATAGTGAGTAAACTCAAGAGGGTAAATAACTAATTTTTCATAATTTATGATAGAATACAATTAATTTAAAATCGAATTTTATCGAATTTTAACTTGGTTTATGTTGTAAAACGTTGTTTATAAATTAATATTATTCTTATTTATAATTTAAAAAAATGTTAAGAACTAATAATAGTGAACAAATTTATGTAAAAAAATTAACTTATCAGCGGCATACAGTATTTTTCGTACTGTATTTAAAGTAATAGTTTACAGTTTTGATAAAAAAACTAAACAAATAATATTTGTTTCGTTTGCGCTGTTGTAAAATAATTATCTTCATTAAAATCAGAAATGAAAAAGGCGCTTTGTATTCTAATAATTATCAGTATCTATATATATTTATATATATTATATATATATATATATATATATATATATATATATATATATATTGTAATATTAGGTCTATTAATATATATTAAAATTATTCAATTCGGTTTTTAAACATCTTAAATGTCCTGAAAGGAAAGCGGATCTGCGCAAGTACTTCCCTCGATGAAAAATCTATCCTCATTGATACCACTGTCCAAGTTCCTGCTTCGAAAACTTTCACGTGCCTGCCGCAGACAGACTGCGAAATTTGAAGTCCTCTTTTAAACAAATCCAAAGAACTATTAAATGATACTCTGATTATTCATTTTTTTAATGTTCTCATCATTTGATAATTTTTAAATGAGACAATTTTAATACCAAATCTACTCTTTGGCTTAATTATCTACAGTGCGCCATTCCACTAATCGTTTTGTGCAATTAATTGTAATGTTAAACATATTTTTTTTTTATTTCTTTTTTTTATATATGATATGTATATTTTTTATCTATGATATGTCTACCATGTACATCATATTCGCTATTACACAAATATATTTTAAGATACTAACCTATTGCAGTAAAAAAATAATGTTCTGTGTTATTCATGTTTGGTATACTTTTACATTTAATTATTTTTAAGATTGCAATTCATATTTTTCATTCTAATGATTGAGTAGAGAATGAACGTAAAGTCTCTTAAATTATTTTAAGCACTCTTGTTATTCATTTTATACTTTATAGTTGAATCATATAAAATATATGTATTTTATCATTAACATTAATTTTAAGATTCATTATAGTTTTTAGTAATAATATTATTTTTTAATTTAGAAAAAGCAATCTTAATTTATTACTCTGTTTATTCGTACATAATAAAGGGATTGTTATAAAATAATAGTACTTTTTTGCCTTTGAAACTTTCACAAAAATGGTAATGGTATATGGTGTTGTATGTGATGGTTTAGCGGTGGCGGCAACGGGCAGTTCGGCTATGCATGTTTCATCACCTACAAAGCCTGGTGAGTTTCGTGCTATAATCATTTAATTGTTTAATGAATATGCGTATATGTCTGTGTACTCTTCTAACACAAACTGAAACAAAAAATTTAAAAATGACTTTTTAATTTTGTATTTTTACCAAGGTAAAGTATCCAATGCTTGGAGAAGTAAAAATTTGATAAAATTGTTTGGAAAGCGACAAAATATTAACATTGTTGTATAAAACGATTCATATTGTAAAAATAACAGATAATCAGAAACTCATATAGCTTAGATGCTTATTAATTAAAAATATAACATTTTTAAAACGCTTCATACTGAAATTATAATTTAAATAATAGTTATAATTTGTGGTATAATTCTAATGACTGTTGAGACAATAAAAAACATTTATATTATATTCAGAAACAAATATATTAATTTATTTTCTGTACGATTTTCGTTCACCATCGTATCTAAAATTTATTAATAATTCGATATTCGCTCAAAATACGTTTAGTCTTATTCTATTGTAGCTTTCAAAAATTAATTTACAAAATATAAAATTTGAAACAATTAAAGACATCCCTGGTAGAAATTCTGAACATTTTTAAGCTATAAACAAGCTATTTCGATAATTAGAAACCTAAAAACAAGGTATTAATATTCGGCAGTAACTAGAAATATATGAAACGTTTTTTCCGGTCATTTCGGCCGACTTATAATTCTTTCTGTACCTGTAATTCTTTCAAACTATTTATTTATCTTATGATGTTTCTTTTATTCTATAAACAACATAATATCACAATATTGTATAAATATTAATTTTTTCAATTGTAGTAATCGAAACTCACATGCGAATTAAAAGTTCATTTACTAGTCAGAAACAAGGTTTCAGCTTCAAACCTAGTTTACCTATTTTTTAATTTTATTGACAATGTTCACATTTTTAATTCTAAGATTTGCCTAATTTTAAGCTATGATAGTTGATTCTATTTTTAATACCTAGTAACTACTTTCCAACATTTATCTTATTGTTTCTACGGGTATTGACTCCATTAAGTTAGAGTACATAAATACGCAAGTATAAGATAATATCCTTTTCTTCACAAAGTTTTTATACATAGTTTTAAATTGTCTCTCATTGCTGTGTTAAATAATATAAAAATGATTAATTTTTCATTATAAAAAAATTATTATAAATAAAGATTTCTTTTTAGAAATTACATTTGTAACGATATTATATTAAGATCCAGATATTAGATACTTAATCTTATGCTCATTTATTTACAGATTTTAAATATATATATCATATAAATATCTAAGATCTCTAACAATGTATATATTTTATTAATTTTTTTTCTTGTTAACTTTAACCCTAACGTAAATTAATCTCGTAAATTTTTATTAATTTTCAATTACCATAAATGTATACCGAATAAAGTTATATTTTTAAAGTAAAGTAATTTATAAATGACCTCTTTTTAAATTTATTTTAATTTTATAGTTTTCTTTTATAGTAGTCGTAGTTTAGCATGTATAGCCTTATAATCTTATTTATTATGCTTAAGTTTCTATAGAGTGTAAAAATCTTGAATATAGCCGGCAATTATAATTATTTTAATGTAACGACCTATTACAATAAAAAGAAACGAGCAAAAGCCTAATAAAAGACTAATCAATTCCCCTATTAGCATTCATTTCGAAAGAATTCACTTAAGCGAATAAAAGGTTAAACATAGCATCACTTTTCTATGTATATACAACATTAGTGCATATAATATTTAAGAAGTATCTATTTTTCTTGGTTGAAAGAGCAATTATAATCACGTTATATTATTGTAGGAGGATTGCTAATATGAATAATTTTTTTTATGTTGTTTAACATAGCTTTATTTATGATCCAAAATACTGATGCTAATCAGCGACGGAGGTCTACCATGTGTTTGTAATCAATGCACATATAACAATATAAATAATATATATATATATATATATATATATATATATATATATATATATATATAATGTAGTTTTTCGGAAATAGAAAAATATATAATGTAATAATAAAGTTTAATAGAGTTCTATCTTTTTTTAGAGTAATGTGAAATCTAATTATATAAATTTTTAATAAATATATATTATATATATAATCTATAATAATATATTAGATTTCACATTACTCCAAAAAAAGATAGAACTTTATTGAATTTTAGTATTACATTATATATTTTTCTTTTTCCGAATAGCTATATTATATATTTTTAATCTCACGTTATAAATGTTTCTTTTTATTGTCCTTTTTACAAACTTAATTTTGTTTAACACTGTATAGGACATAATGTTTTCATTTTAATAACTAAATATTTCCAAAATTTTTACATATTTATAATAAATTAAATAAAATATTGACATTATATGAACGATAGTTTTCATATATTTCTTTTAATGACTGTCAGTATCATTAATTTGCACAAAACTATCAAGGATTATGTAATATAGAAAAGTTTTAAAAAAATGCTTCATAAAGACTACTTTCTTATAATTACATGATTAATAATTATAATTGCCTGGCTTTGTTTAAACCTACATTATTAGACAACAATTTTACATTCTGTAATGAATTCTCGATATAAATTCATATTTGAAATTCCATTTTATAATTTTTAGCATATTAAATCCCAAAATACCTTGTATTTATAATTGAAATTTGCATCTATAAAATAGAGTTAATAAAATAATAAGATTATTTAATAATAAGTCTTATTAATTTACAACTTGGTGAAAATTGGCGAAATCAAAAAGTTGAAACAAACTTCCATTTTATTACATTAAAAAGATGCAAAGTTTAAGTCTAATATTTTTTCACAAGCATAGTGCATCGATAACGAACATTTATTGAAAATTGTTAATCATGATTTTTTGAACAGTTATACGCTCACAGATATTATTTAACTGTATTTAATTAGAAATAAGATAACATTTATAAATAAGAATTTCATGATAAGAAAATGTACGGTATCTATGGAAGGTTCTGTTAAGTGCTTATATATTTTGATTCAAATATATAATTGAATAACAGTAAAACTATTTAGTTTATTTAAAGTATAATTATAAAATAAGCAAACTATCAAATCTTTTCATCTATCTTACTACTGTCCTATTAGAATGACAGTTAAACGTCGTTGTTTATCATCATCCCTATACAATGTTAAATATAAAATTGTTCTATAAATAATAGTTATTCTTTATTATTATTTAAATTTTTATTTTCAACTTATTTCATAATATTTGGGTTTAAATTATTGGAAAATAATGTTAATTAATTTTTACCTGATTAAGTTCAGTTAGCCATGTCAGAGTTTCATTTATACCTTTATTTTTTCATACTAATGGATTTAGCCAAATAGTGAGGCTTAAACTTTAAGCTTAACATTAAACTTAAGGTTTAATTATTTATATATAAAAAAATATTGAATGCAATACACCTCTTAATTTTTTTTATAAAAGTCATAATATATTTATATAAAATATATATTATGTGTCGCAATTGTAATGGGGAATTGGCATTAGTCAGGTGAAAATGATTCAATAACAGTTTTTAAAAATTTACGGCTAAATATTGCTAAAACGTACGCAAATAAAAAGTTAAATTAATTTGTCAAATAATTATTAAGTATTGAAGTTGATTAAAAATTTAACCCTAAATTGAATATTTTTAACGCATACCACGATGACGCAGCTGCAACACCAAAAAGATTATCTTTTTCAATAAAAATATAAATGACCATTATGGCAATTAAATATTATTACGCGATAAAAAGGTCTCTGCATGTTAATACTCCTAGATTTAATATGTTGAGTACTGGGAACGAAGTAAGTGCTGTTATATCATTAGATCCATCGACTTGTAACTAACTTATTTTTTGTCGTGTGTAATGTCATTTTATACACATAATATCATATAACTTATATTAAAATAAGCTAACATTTCTGTAATGCATTTTCATCATCATGGTACAGAAAAAAAATGAAAATTCAGCATTACATGTTAATGTGAAGCTTTAAAATAAAATCATTTATAAAATAAAAACACGTAGTAAAATAATAGTCACGTAATTCTGTTATTTCGTCATATAATACCATTTAACTATGAAATTAAAAAGGATGAAAATTGTATATTAATTAATTTATTATATTTAAATTATAATTAGATCAAATAATTTATAAAGAATGTCATTTTACAGAATTGATTTAAATTTAAACCGGTTTACTTTCAATATATTTACGTATATAATTATAATTTTTTATTTTTAGTAACATATACTATAAAATGGAAACGTTATTTTTAGTTAGTTTTTTAAATTTAAATTAAATAACATGGGATTTTATAAATTTAAATTAAATAACATGTTAAATGTAAATAACATGGGATTGCTAACATAATTATTATTTATCTCACTAAACAACCTTATTTTATAACGATATATTTTTTAATAATTAAAGATAGATTTAATTTTTATATGTTAATACTTTAATCCTATATTTGTTGATTAATGAACAAGCAATAACTGTTTATGTGATGGTCTTTGAAAAAGTTGAAACCAGTATTTCTAATATCTTAATTATATTTCTTACAGATATTGGATCAAATATATCAATAAAATAACTTAATAAAGATGAAGAATTATAAAATAAAATTTAAAAACTTATTTGATAAAATTTAAGTTGTTGATCTCATGAATTATCAAAAACTTCATTTTATTTTAATTATAACTGCATAACTTTTCTTTTAAATTAATTGGCATATCAATTGCCATAATTTTCACTAACTTCAATTACGCAACGAGAGAAATGATTGGTGCTGACAGTAGTAACATTTTCCATTCTTTTTTGAAGAATTAAGTTGACAAAACTAGAAAAACAGATTACTTGGAACGCAAAAATGTTTAAGTAGCTGTATTTATACCTCTTAAATTTGTTAATTCAACCATCATGATCGTTTTTGTGACTCTTGACCAAAATCATTTAAATCCTTCGAGTTGCTTGCAATCTGGTTTTTTTCAAACCTTTCACATTTTTTTCATTGGCTGCTCTATTTGGCTCAACCTTGGTCTGATTAATTTGAACCGTTATAGACCTTTATAGCCTCCAAGACCTGCAATGCTAAACTTCCAGAATACGTTGTTTGTTCTATTGGATTCAAGTAAATTCATATACTCTCGGCCCGTCATGTTCAGAAACTGCCACTAACGAACAATGTATATTTGCACACAAACATTATGTGACAGGGTTAAAAAAACTGTAATTTTTAGCTTAATGATTTTGTTCTCAAATCATTATGAACAGTATACGCTAAACTTAAAGTAATAATCTGTTTAACTTCCTATTAAAATAAAGATTAAGTAATGTATACTCAAATTCACATACATTAAAAAAGAAAAAAATAAATATGACAATACTGTTTCAATTTGAAAACAATATTTACAACTACAATAAAGATCGACAATTTCTACCCACTCTTAGAAAATGTGCATAAAGATTAATGCTATTAAATGAATAAATATTTTTATCGGTCTTACAGTTTTTATACTATAATGTATTGAGCTAAAATAATGAGTCAGACTGTCCTTGTTTATTATCACCCCCGAAGAATCTGAAATAAAACTTATTACTAAAAATAAATTAGATTAAAAATTAAAAATAATAAAGATAAAATATTAATAAAACAAAATAAAATAAATGGTGGGCCAGTCAGGTTATCCTGCACTAACATAGAATACAGTTTATTATTTTTATTATTTTATTTTCTTTTATTAATATTTTATCTTTATTATTTGTAATTTTTAATCTAATTCATTTAGTAATAAGTTTTATTTCAGATTCCTCGTGGGCGATAATACACAAAGGCAGTCTGACTGTTATTATTTTACTTTAATATATTATATTGGGTGTACAAATAAGTTTCCGCCGTTTTTTATAAAGAAATAAGAATTTATTGTAAAAAAGGAACAAATAATGTCATGCAACATATTGCCCATCACTTTCTACTACTTTTGACCATCTTTCGGTCAGCAAGTGGATACCCCGTCTAAAAAATTGCTCGTCTTTTGAGGTGATCCACAAAACGACCCATTTTTTCAATTCCTCGTAAGAAGTGAAGTGCTGCTCAGCCAGACGATGAGTCATCGACCGGAACAGGTGGTAGTCTGAAGGATCAATGTCTGGTGAATACGGCTAGTGGGGTAGGACGTCCCAATTCAATTCAGTGTTTCTAACGTTTCCTTTACGATTTTTGCAACATGTGACCGAGCGTTGTCATGCTGAAAAATGACTTTATCGTGCCTTTGGGCATATTGTGGACGTGTAATCTTCAATGCTCTGCTCAATTGCATCAGATGTTCGTAACATTCCCCGGTGACGGTTTGATTGTATTGGAGTAGTTCGTAATAGATTACTCCAAGCTGATCCCACTAAATGTACAGCATTAGCTTCTTGCCATGAATGTTTGACTTGGCCATCGAAGTAGATGCCCGGGCTTACCCCATGACTTCCTACGCTTTGGGTTGTCGTAGTGAAGCCACTTCTCTTCTCCCGCCACGATTCGACGTAGAAATCCTTTGAGATTTTGCCTTTTGAGCAATTGTTCGCAAGCGAATAAGCGACGCTCGACGTCTCTTAGCTTCAGTTCGTAAAGAACCCAATTTCCTTGCTTTTGGATCATACCTACAGTTTTGAGACGTTGTGAAATAGCTTGCTTAGTCACTCCTAACTTTTGTGCAAGTTCTTCTTGCGTTTGGCACGGATCTTCCTCCAGTCAAGTTTCCAATTCTGTGTCACCATACACTTTGGGCTGTCGTAAAGAGTTCTTTCATATTATACTAACCATTTTTGTAGAATTAAGGAGAAATTAAACCATATCGAATCTGCCTAAGATAACCGAAAATTTCTCTCTACGTAAATGAAGTTAAAAAAATATGAAATTATTAATTGAAAAAATGACAAATAAAATCTACTAGCATTGTGATTCAATAATATCATATAAACATGCAGTAGTATTAATTTTTTATTTTCGATTTTACCTATTTCGAATGCTTTACTATTATTATTTTAGTGATGGATCACGAAGCCATCGGAAATACTATGATTATTTATTTTTTATGAAAATCTTTTTTCAAAATGCTTGAATTAATTGGTATTATACAGAAAGAATGAATAAGTACTTCTACCTTTATACAGATTAATATTTCAATCACTAAGAATTAACTCAATTTTAATAGTTTTAAAAAATCAATTTGTTCAAATCTGTTTTATTCAAATTAATTCTAGCTAGTATTCAATTAAAATTATGTTTTTTTATCAGAACTGATATAAAAATAGAAAGACGATATATTTTGCTATGGTTAGCATTAAATATTTAGTTCTGAAATGTGCTATTATTAATAAAAATAAAAAGGAAGCCTGATCCCTGTATATATTTTACTGTTCAGAAAGTATAATCAATGTTCAATATTGTTTCGATATCGGTGCATGCATTATCACTGAAAGGCACTTCTGCTAGTCTTATACTGTTGATCTTTCTGCTATATTTTGACCTCGTTCACGAATCAGCAAGCCCGGGCGATGCTGTGGCGGCTAGCAGCGTTGCCCTTGGCCTTGTTGATGCAACGTCATCGGTGCCAATTGCCACATCAACTCCTGTGAGCATACCCGCGGGCCCGGTGAGTCCTCCGCCGTTGCAGAGCCACTCCGAAGCCACTCCGACGGTCACCAACAGTATCAGCAGTAGTGCCAAGGCTATCAGCGGCGTTCAGTATCCGGCTGTTTTAAAGGGCAGTAGCACAAGAACGACAGCCGCCTTTCCGCCAAATCCGAATCTCGTGCCGTCGGGAAAGGTGCCTCCGCCGGTGCCGCCGCGCGGCAGCGTCTCCGCTAGGGGCAAACCCGACTCCTCCTCGTCTAGTCGAGGTGATGATGAGTGGCAGCATTCGCGCCGACCGAGCACCGCAGACAGTTTGCATGGAATGAACCGATTGATCCCGAAAATGCATGTGTCTCTCGCCCCGCACCGTCTATTGACGCCCGCCGTACGGCATCAGCCACCCCCACGTCCTGCTCTTCCCAAACGCGACTCAGCTCAGCCCCTTGTCGCGGATATTGCAGAGGAACCGAGAGCTCATCGACGCGACACGGAGTACACGCATTATAAAATGCTAAATCCTGGAGTATCGGATGACGAGGTCGCGGATGAATTCGTCAGCGTTGAGAAAGTCGACAACGCCTACGTCATCAGGACCAGCCCGTACCCTTTTCGGCCACAGAGGCAGCGAAGGCGCAGGGGCGTACACGATTCGGATAGTTGCATTGAGTCGACGATTTCGCGACCGGTATCTTCGACTAAATCCAGCACATCTTACACTACTTCGACCGGTGTGCCTATGTTTACGCCCTCCATTAATATGCCAAAGTTTACTTACTTCATCAATCCAGCGAATAATCTAGAGTTGATGAACTGGAAAATGTCGAGAAAGGACAAGAAGCTTTCTGAGACTTATTCTGAGAAAATGCGTCGGATCGAAGCAGAAAACCGTGAATCGAAAATGACGGCAGAGTCAATTTTAGTTCCTCGAATGACACGTGGCCTGGCGAAGACTGGCCTGTCACAGAACTCTCATAATAGCGGAATTACTCGCGCTTTAATGAGGTCCATTAGTTCGAAATACTCCTTAAAACGCCAGTTATCACCTATACCTTCTTTAAAGCGACGGCTAGCTTATAAATTCAGACCTAACTTCTGAAATAATACAACGTTCGAAGAATGTAATTCGAAAAATTGATGACTAGATTTTCTAAGCTTGACGATGATTTGAGGAGCGCTTCGGGAGGAATCTACTTTCCTAGTGTTTATGTCTTTCCTAATAATCCGGATGTTTCAAAAGTATACTCTGAAACTTAATATTCAGAATTCAATATTCTTTAATTCGTAAAATGAAAAAGTGTTTACCAAAGACAATCACACGGAACACATGGAAAGCTTTTATGTGCAGCAGAGAAATAGTCAAGCAGTTGGAGAAATACACGATACATTAAAGCATCCTATCCTTCTTGCATGGTTATAATGACAGCAAGAGATCCGCTCACTAATTTTAATTGTTTCCGTTGATATTATGTGACGTTTTATATTTTCTCAGTTTTGAAGCCCACACTGCCTTCGCATGTCTTTATTTCTTCGCTAATGTAAATTATATTATTAAAAGAAACAGAGCTACTGAATGAATTTTTTTTATTTATTTATTTATTTAAAATTTATTAGCTGTTTTTACTTGAATTTGTATTTTTGAACAGTGTGCATAAGTTCATTGACTTTATAACAGTGAATGCAATATTTTAAAATACGAAATTAAACAATGTAATTTTTGCTTAATTTTTAATTATATTTAAGAACTGTTTATCGATGTTAAATCTACCCCCATTAATTGCTATAGATTATAAGTATATAAATAAAATTTATGTAATATTCATGAATAGAAAAATTGGCAAAAATATTTTAAAAAATTTATTGTAGGAATAAAAATTCTTGCTTTTGTATATACAAAATTTATAAAACAACAAGTGGTTTTATAATTGTGCTAAAAATATACGACTGCATTAAATTAATATTTGTTTTATTTTTTATGTTTAAAATAGTTTTTAAATTATATTTAAAATTTTATTTTCATATATCATATTTGTGAAGCAATTCTAGGTACATGATGAAAAGAAGAAATTTTTAATTCGAAATTACTTGTAAGATTAACAAAAAAACTACTCCCAATGCACTCAGTATAAACTAGCATTTGATTTTGAATCTCGTTTCATTTCTTGCTTTGCTAGATGTATATAGCTTTACTTTGTACTTGCGCTAATGGTACCGATTGATAGTAGCAGACTATTTATTATATTTTAATTTAATTTCTATTGATAATTATTATTTATTTGAAAATGCCTTCATTGCTTGTTATGCTAAATTATAACATATTGATTCTTCTTTTGGTGAAATCAATTAAATTGAAGAGTTGTTATGAAATTCGTATAATTGAAAGTAATTGAATCTTTCCAAACAAAATTAATATTTCTCAGTAAGAACATTATAGTTAATTATAATGCTAAGCTCTCCAATTACTTTTAAAAACACAGAGTAACCCATTTTCATTCATCGATATCTGTTATAACTTAATCCACCGTTGTTTTCAGATAACGCTTACCAATACAACTTGGTAGCGCATGTGATTAATATATTATTAAAGTATCCAATAAGTTATCAGATTTCTATTCCTCGCTATATATCAGTATCATCAAATATTATGTATATACATAAAATATATTTTTAAATATTAATTCTTATACATAAAATGAAAATGATAATTGAAAATCTCTTTGGGATGAAATTCAATAGTTCTAAATAATGATATTTGAAGATAATTATAGTTCATGCTTCTGATTAATGAAGTTATATTTTCATTTAAATGATCTATTTTCACATAATTAGCTATATACTGCAGAATCAAAAAGTAATTAATTTTTTAAATCAATAACTTTGATAATAGCATTGCTAAATCTTATAAAAATGTACTGTTAATAGCAAATAAAATAATTCAGATAACCAAAAAATTAAAAAAAAAAACACAAACAATCTTTGTTATTTTGAATGAAAATGTTTTCAAAAATGTTATTTCTAGCTGCTTTTCAAAGCAGAATTAAAAATTAAAATATAAATACTAAGCATAAATATAAGTAGTTGTACGAAACGCCTTTTAATCTTTTTTCATAAAGTCCAGTGGAAGATATATTTTTTTAAAGAATGTGAGAAAAGTACAAAACGTTTTATTATAAAAAATGTAAAGTTGCATGAGTCATTTAAAAGAGTTCCATTGTCACTTTAACTTTGAAGCCGCTCTGACAAAGTTATTAGAATCTAATCACTGATTTTTCAAAACAATCTATTTGCAGAAATTCAAGCAGAATAAACTTTTTTTCTGTATTTATTTTTGAAATTGAAAAAATTCATTGCAGTCATACATTTCTAATATAGGAAAATTTGACATAAACATTTATCGGCCAGTCACACTACAGAGTTATTTTATTTAAAATAATTTGAAAAATAAATTTCTTATTAATTTTTGTAAAAGCTTTTATTTAAATTTATTCTTTATCAATTCGCAAGTAAATATTAATACTTTATTCATTTTCAAAGTATAAACTAAAAGATACGTTTTCAGTGTTCAAATATATTTAAATGCCAGTCACCAAGTGAAATTTGCTATATAACTTATTCCTAGATTCGTTACGCTATTTTCTGTATACTACATCAATTAAACACGATATTTTTTAAAAAAATTTTTATGCTATTCCTTAGACCTGTATATATTAATAAAAAAACTTTAACATGTTTAGCAGTGCAAGTTATATTTGTAAAATTTTGTGTACTTTAAAATTCTATACATCTAGAAATTTCATGATTGATATATTATTTTTATTTAGAATTTTTGTACATATAGTGATGTACGTTTACAGTAATTCATTGAATCGTAGCAAAGAAACTAATAAAAATACAAAAAGAAAAAGAAAAATTTTGGGTGAGGTTACTGATTGAAAATGGGCGAAATCGCTGTTTTAGCCTAGGGTATTCGTTTGAATGTCTTTTTCCTATGTATCTATTAATAATGTTTTTTAAATTAACTTTATACTCCTCTCTCTCTCTCTCTCTCTCTCTCTCTCTCTCTCTCTCTCTCTCTCTCTCTCTCTCTCTCTCTCTCTCTCATTTCAATATTATTATTAATATTTTGTAGTTCCTTGATTCAAGCTATTTCTTGTTAATTTAGGCTCCACCTAAACTAAATAAATAAAAAACTCGAAATAAATATAATAGATAAAAAGGAAAGAGAAAGAATGAGAGAGAGAGAGAGAGAGAGAGAGAGAGAGAGAGAGACGCGATTGCATTCAACAGATTTTCTGCTGAGAATGATAGATGTAATAATCGTAACATGTGCTAACGGTAGACTGCGCTTTCTCCGTAGGTGGCACCCTTCCTTCCACTTGTTCCACCCCGCCCCCACCTTTTGATGATGCAGTACGCTCGAATGATCCGACTTTGGCCTCCGGCGGTCACCATATACAACATCATCATCCTCATCATCATCATCATCAGTCGTTACAGGCGACAAATCCGACTATTCTTACTAGCAGTCTGGCAGGTTCTCATAGCGGTCGTATCAAAGGTGCACAACACGTTACCATGGCCAAAACTTATCATGACACCGTCAGGTATGTAAGAAATACGTGAGTTTAAGGAGGATCAATAAGTCAATTGTCGTAGATGATCTTTTTAAAGTTACAAGTTTTTCATGAAGCGATAAAAAAGTAATCTTAGAATACCTAACATACATTTATTCGTTTCAAAAATTATAAGTTAAAAGATACAAATCTAAAATAATCGATGCTCAAACAATCATATAAAAAATACTTTGATCTAATCGAAACGAGAGTGTAAGACAATCGTAAAAGGCGCTTCGTTTTAATAATTAATGTAATATTAATTATATTCGACAAATCTATAATAAATTTTTTTTATTAAAATTTGTTAAATACAAACATCATTAAAGCCCCATAAAGTTATGACGTCTAACATATGCTCTTTAAGAAAACATTATTTGTCATTTAAGTCTAATTGTAATGTTTTTAACTGTACATTAAAAATTAAAAATTGTACTTATGTCGACTATTCTAAATTCAATTAATAAATATTATTATTGGTCTTACATTCTTTATACAATAATATATTATATTAATATAATGACAGTTTAGTATATATATAATATATACATGGTGACCCATTTTAATCGGCGCAGCCGGATTACTCGGAACCTAAGCCAGATAAGGCAAAAAGGTTCTGACAAAAGTTGTAGAGGGCAAAGGGAGCAACATAATAGGGCTAAAGTTTTTGACCTTGAACTTGATGTTCAAGAAGTTATTTCAAGATCAAAGCGATTTTTTTAAATGGGAACATCTAGTTTTGTCCCCGGATTCGGAAAGAGCGGGAAATATTACGTTTAAAATCATATTGAGAAAATTTTTTTCAAGGTCATTTCAAGGTATGATTTTATGCTAAACGCTATCATAACAGACGACACCCTCATGATACAGCTATCAGACATTTCATTGGAAGAGCTCATGGTGGACACATGGTTCGTCAATGTAGTATGATCAAAATGATAATCGAGTTGTAAATATCCTTGTAGTAATTCATCTTGATCTAGACAATAGCGCTCGTCGAGTGGAAAGGGAAATTGGTATTTCAAAAAGTACTTTTCTAAGAATTATGACAAGGCTTCGATATTACGTCTATCATATGACTTTGATTGAAGAGCTACATTTTGAACACTTCCAACAGCGGATTCTGTTTTGCCAATGGGCTTTACAAATGATACAAAATGATCCAGACTTTTTTAACTTTGTTTTGTTTTCTGATGAGGCCAAATTTCAAAGTGATGGGGAATTGAATAGGCATAATTGCCATTACTGGTCTGATGTAAATCCTCATTGGTACCGAACTGTAATCTATCAAAGACATTAGAGTGTTATGATATGGTGCGGGATTGTCAATGGATACTTGATTGGTCCTTATTTTTTTGAAGGAAATGTAAATCAGTATAGTTTTCGTTAAAAAACCATTTTAAAAAAATGAACAGTCGATTAAACCTGCTCTCTCCAAGGTTGGGTAGTGAAGTTTGCTCGGGGATATGTTTATAAGGTTTGTAAGGGTATGTGGGGATGCGGTACATCAGTGTTCAGGTTGGTTAGCCTATCTGATTTGACCTTGAAATGATCTTGAAAAAATGTTCTCAATATGATTTTAAACGTAACATTTCCCGCTCTTTCCGAATCCGGAGTCAAAAATAGATGTTCTTATTTAAAAAAATCACTTTGACCTTGAAATAACCTTGAAGGTCAAGTGCAAGGTAAAAAATTTTAGCTCTATTGTGTTGCCCCCTTTGCCCTCTACAGCATTTGTCAGAACCATTTGGCCCTATCTGGTTTAGGTTCCGAGTAATACGGCTGCGCCGATTCAAATGGGTTACCGTGTATATATACTATATAATATATATAAACACAAGCACTGCTCTAATAATTTACATGTGCTTTGTTTACAAACACATCGTGGACCTCCATCATTGATTAGCACCGATATTTGGAAGCATAAATAGAACGACGTTAAAGAACATAAAATGTGTGTGTGTGTGTGTGTGTGTGTGTGTGTGTGTGTAAGTGTGAAAACTTGTGGCGATTGTTACAAAATATGATGTTTGGTAAATTACGCCTGACTTAAATATATACCTAATGTCACACGTGCCACATCAGAAAATGAAACGTTTTTTTCTCGATTAATCCATTTTAAAGCAATAATGATGTTACTACACTTCAGCATTTCTTTAAATCGTGTAGGGCCGTTTCTTAAATTACAACTGATTTCATTAAAAGAAACATACTTTTTCCATTTATTTATATATATTTTCAAATTAGATTCCATTAAATGCTTCGTCAAAAGTTTAATGAAATTTAAATAAGTAATTATTAATTACATCCATAATTTTACAGAAAAATTTTAATTAAAAAATATAATATAACTAAAGATTTCTTAAAACTTTGTTATTTAACAGTCACAATGAAAAATCCTGGCAGATTAATTTAAATTAAAAAAAATTATTTTAGCATATCGGACGTTTATCTAGAGAGCAGTTATAGTGGCAGTAGTATTGGTGGTGGTAGTGGCAGTGGCAGTGGTAGTGGCGATGGACGACAAACAAAATCTTCTCTGAGCGTTGAGAGTGGCGGCAGCAGTCGTGGTGGAGGTCTCACCTGGACGCCTCCTGCTGGCAGCGCAGAGGGCTCGACTCCTACCTGGACCGAAGGCACGCCCTCCTTCACTGAAAGCTCAAGCAGTGGCGATTTGGGTAAGTGTCTCTATGCGTTACACATTTATTACGCCACTATCTGAAGAGTATTTTTGGTGGAAAATGAAATGATATAGCATGGTTACATTTTTGGTTTTAGGCTTGCATTAACTAATAATATAAAATGGTTCTATACTTATACATAATTCTAAATAATTTTTCCAACTAAGGTATCTTCATTAGTCTTTCCATGATCAAGCTCGGAATTTTGTTTCGTTTTGTTTTAATCGTCAAATAACATTTCACATTTATTTTAGAATTCTTTAAATTAACTAATAGATATTTTATATGCGATTGAATTACTGCATGAACATGATTGTATAAGCTACATAACATTACAGTGAATCTCTATCTAATATCTATACGAGAACTGCGATATTTTTTCTTTTAAGAATCCTATTATAAACAATTTATTCTGCTGAAGTGCGTTAATTCAACTTCAATATCTACACACATCAGGTCGAGATTGTAAACATTGCTAAAAGATGTTCGTAATCAAATAAAATTTTATTTAAAGAAATTAAAAAAGATTCAAAATAAATTAACTTGTTACGAAAATATATTTCGTCGTTTTATAATAATTTTAAACGAAGGATGCATGTTCTGAATGTTTGAAAATTATGCAACAACTGAGAATTTGTTATGATCCATAAAATTAAACTAACCATTTTAGTAATCAACATTTCAGTTGGTGATACGCCTGCTGTGTTCTAAATTCAACGTGTCAGTCAACGTATTATAATAAATCTGTTGATTTTGATAGAACAATATCTTGAGTTTTATAAAAAATTGAATTAAAAAAAAATTAGATATCTATGTATAAAGTAATTGAATTACTCTTACTCTAATTGAAAAATTAAAACGAATTTAAGATTAAGAAAATATGTTGTAATTTTATTGACATTTTAAAAATATTAATGTTATTAAAAAAATGTTACATAATCTGCGAAAAATACTTCTAAATTGTTAATAAAATAGTATTCAGTAAATAAAAAAAGTCTATAATTCTTACTTGTAAGTACCGATAAATTATTTAGAATCGATTATATCCTTATGATATAAATCGAAATAGTTATTTTTACTTTGTTTAAATTTTTTTCTTATTTTAAACAATAATATTTTATATTAAATAAAGAATACACTGAAAAAAATCAATGTATAAATAACTACAGTGATTTAAGAATGGTATTAATAACGCGATGATCGTTTAGAATCGATATTGAATATCTTTAATAATTAGGAAAACGTTTATTATATTATTTATTTTTTTATATTAACCAATGTAGATTATAATCGAGTTTGAAACAAATTTATATTGATTATTCGTAATTGTGATTCTCTTATGAAATTGACTTACATTTTTTGTTATTAAGCAATTGTAATTTGTTACTGATTAGAATAATATTGAAAATAGATGTATACTCTTCTCGGATAAAACCGAAATAGAATTCTCGCAATAAATTGAGTTAAGTTAACAATTTTGCAATAATTAAAGTAACATATTACAAGTAGATTTTAAATATTCTGTATCTTTGACAGTCATAAATCGTAAATAAATAAATAATTTTACCCCCCAGGAAGGTAAGTGTAAGTTTATTAAAAAATAGTCGTGGCTGTGTAAATATTTTTAGTTTTTTTTTTTTTTAAACTCGTGACTGTACAAGATGTAGTAAATTTAAGATTTATTTCTTATAGAAAAACAGAATCTTGTGTTTTTGTTTTTTTTTCATAGAAAAGTTTCTTCAACAAAGTAATACGATAAAGATGTCAATAAATGAATCTAAGATAACGCGTATGTTCCAGGCTGTCCCACATCACCAATACGAGGGTCACAACAAACAAAAAATGGAAATCGAATAGCAGCATCAGTGGAGGAAGCCTTGACTAGCCTGACGACGGAAATGGTAAGTTATACTGAAAGTGGACTTCTGATATACAAAAAAACTTCGATTTTTTGTCACCCACAACAGATAATAAGTGATAAGTTTAATGTTTAATTCTTTAACGCTAAAATTGCAGTTTTCGATCTAATTATCCACTATAATGTCAATATGATATAAAGTATCTAATAAAAATTAGTCAAAATTTATATCCAATTATTTTTTTATATGTTTGGATTGGTTAAAGTAATAATTTAAAAAAAGATCTCATAATTTCACTAAATTTTCAAATTTTAAAAAAATATAGTTTTTACATCGATTTTGAAACATTCTTTTCTTTTTTAATTAAAACATTCGATCAATCTATATAAATGATTTTCACCATAAGAAATCCAATATACTATTCGAAATAGTCCATTGTTGAAGTAAACATTCATAGTTTTTAGCTCAACTACGATCCATTGAAAGAAATTTGAAGAATAAAAGATATTTCGAAACATTCAAACAATATTTTTCAATGTTTTTAAAAAAGTTTTTTTTAACGAGTCAATTTGTCAAATTTTGATCAGAATTACAAGCTGATTAATGTCGAGAAAAAAGTTTGTAAACATTTTATAAATTAGTAAAAATAGTTTGGAATATACTGGAATTAATTTGAAAAATCTACGAGTAGTATAAATCTACGTATAGTATCAAAAATTAGGAAACTATACGAGGAAATTAGGAAAATACTCGTACGTATTTTTAATAATTATATGTATTAACATCTTCATTTGAAATTCATAAACTTTGTCAAAATATTTTATTAATAATAAAAAGATTTGTATAATAGTTAAAAAATAATTGTACATTTTTAAGATTTTTAAAACTTGTTAAATTTTTTGATTTTGATCAAATTTTTAAAAATTTCAGAACAAATTTTTAAAAAATTTTTAGATATGCTCTTTAAGTGATTTGAAATACGTGCTATTCCATAAATTTTTTCATATAATATATCAGACTTGAGTTAAAAAATCATAAATGTTTACTAGTAGGTGCACGAGTTCTTTTCAAATTTTAAACAATGTTAATCGAAAGAACGTATCAAAAAATGTACTCAGCAAAAAAAGTAAGGAAGAAAAAAAGTTAAAGGTTCTTCCGTGATATTTGAAAGGTTTCTTGAAAAATGATGCGATCAAGATTTAAATAAATTCTTTAAAGTTTGCAACCTCTAATTTTGGGATCCCTTGATAAATAATTTTCATTGACTATGATTATTTCCCATTTATTACTATTTTTGAATTACTATTATTGAAAATTACTGATATTGAAAATATTAATTATAAATTCTTAAAATATATATAATTCAAATTAGATCATTCTATGAAAATGACAGATCACAATTACAATTTACTTTATAAAAAATTTAATGTACTAAACCTGAATTAGGCATTAAAAATAATATTTTATTTTATTACAAAATTATGAATAATATATTGAACTTAACGATATATTTTCTATATTTAAATTTATTGTATCTAGAAGAGCATTGAGAAATAAGAACACTAATTTTTATATTAGTTGAACTATAAAAGACCTAACTATGCATTATTCAACTAATATTTTAATACTTTTCGCGATTTATCAAGTAAGATAAGGTCATACATATCGCGCGCGCGCGCACGTGTGTGTGTGTGTGTGTGTGTGTGTGTTAAGAATGTAATAAATAACATTATCTGTTAGTTCTAAAATAAATAAATAAATTATTCCCTATAAAGAAAAACATTGAAGAAATTCAAACAGTTTTCAAAAAAACATTTCATTAAGCTATAATATAGATTGTGTATTAAATTTGATTTCGTTTTATTTTTTATTTGTTATAACAATTTGTTGTTCAATCTATCGTTGTATGAAACAATTTCATTGAAGTTTTAAAAATGCATACAAAATGACTGTAAGATTTATTTGTGATTTATTCCAAAAAAATTCTTTTGTCTTTGAGAACTATTTGAAAAAAACACCAAAGCAAACTGTTTGAATTTATTGGTTAAAAATAGTTGAATTTACGCTAAACGAGCTCGGCGTTGGTTTATGACTAAGATAGGTAGAAAACGGAATGCCTGAGTCTTACTTCAGTTTATCTCACGTAGTTTCAAAGTTTGAGTTGAGACATATCGCTAACATTGTATGTATTGTTTTTGAGCTCGATGTTGTCGTTGTTGTTGTTACCAATAATTGGGAATTCTCTCGATGAAGAATGTCGTGTGCATAAGAGGTTCTTGCCAAAAATAAACTAACCTATGTATATGACGATTTAACGAATTTTTTTTTAAATTCTGACCGATCATTTTTCTAGAAATTACAACCTTTCACTGATAATTAAAAAAACTTTATTTCTTGTTTCCTTAACTTTTTAATGGGTGCTATTGGATATGAATTTAAGAAGTGAGTTTAATCGTAGATATTTTATTAGCATTGTATTGGAAATGGAATTCACGGAAACTACAATAATGTTAAATGGATCATTTGCATTTTTTATACTTTATGTGATTCTTATATTTGTTGCTTCCATCCTTTATATCGTCACATCGTGCTTTTATTAAATATCTACTATTAATATGTCTGTTAAAAAAAATTCAAGGATTTTAAGGTGATATGTATATTTTAATTCAGCTGATCCTTTTAGATGAATTATTACTTTTATTATTACGGTAAAGGTAATACAAAAATTACGCGAACAGTTGACCTATGGCTTCAAACATCGATTACATCAATTATAATAATATAATATATCTTTAATTAAATTATACTCAAAAAGAACAATCCTATAAAAAATCTTTAAATAAAAAATGATAACGAATAAAGGATAAAGATTATCTACATGGAAAGAAATTTCGACCTTCTAGAATATCGACACTGAAATCACTCTATTTGTGAAAACATTAGTGACGCACCAATTCTTTGCGATCCGGTATCTTTGCGATTTGACTTGGATCGCTCTTAATTATACTTTGACAATGGAAGTATACTTTGTTGAAAACATAGTTTCCAAGCTGTAATTTTGTTGTGTCGAGAAATGAAATTCGAGTGTCAACCGCATTTTATATGAATAGGGTCAGTATAAAATCACAGATGTATCGAGAACTCCTCGTCTTTAATTACTCGAAAATTTTTTTCAAAAAATCATTTTGAAAGGTTCAATTAATTATTAAATAATATATCATCTGATAAATTCTTTTCTTTTCTTTAATAGCAAAATATATCAATATATAATCAGTATCATTATAGCGTCAATTTCTTAGGTTTAATAATATTACTAATATTAATAATATACATAAGTGCTAAAAAATGATATATTCGTATACTAGATTTTACAAAAATTATTAAACTTCGGAGAAGTGAAAATTCATTTTTTTTAAAATTTAAGATATTTATTTTTTATAGAAAGATGCCTAACGCATTACTTATATTAAATGATCAATATAGTGTTTGGTAAAAATACAACCTTCTTACTGCTTTATCAGTATTCATTTGATTTTTAACAAATGAATTTCTTTTAAACCCTAGATTGATTTTAAAATTCATCATCATTTCCTACCATTCGTTTATATTACGAAATTTCTAGATGGCAATAAATTTTTATTACACGGGTATTTAATAAGCTATCTCCATTTGATTCATTTATAAACAGATATGAATACATTTTTTTCATTTTTTTATTTCTCTAGTAAATTATTGGAATTAAAAATTTTACTTATGTCGACTGTTCTGAATTAAATTAATAAATTTTGTTATCGGTCTTACAGTCTTTATAATATAATATATTAGCTAAAATAATGACAATCAGACTGTCCATATTTATATTCACCCCCCGAAGAATCTGAAATAAAGCTTAGTACTACAATAAATTATATTAAAAATTAAAAATTAAAAATTAAAATAAAATAATAAATAAAATAAAAATAATAAAAACAATTTTTATGTTAGTAAAGGGCAAGCTGATTGCCTCCACCACCTTAAATTTAGATTCAGCTTTGGTGTCCGACGTTTCGAACTGCTATGGTTCATCCTCAGGAACTAAACTCAGTTTAGTTAACCGTAGCGGTTCGAAACGTCGGACACCAAAGCTGAATCTAAATTTAAGGTGGTGGAGGCAGTCAGGATGTCCTTTACTAATATAGAATATTGTTTTTATTATTTTTATTTTATTTATTATTTTATTTTTATTTTTAATTTTTAATTTTTAATATAATTTATTGTAGTAATAAATTTTGTCTCATATCCCTGGGGGGAGAATATAAACATGGACAGTCTAACTGTCATTATTTTAGCTAATATATTATATTATAAAGACTGTACGACCGATAAAAATCATTATTAATTTAGTAAAGTATTGATTCTATTCCACTGCTAAGTTTTCAAACAATTATTATATTATTTACTTAGCTATCAATTACGTAATACTTATCCGGATTCATAGCTATCGAATTATTAAACTTCAATTTTTTTGCGAAAACAAATGAATAAGAATTTGATTGATTTGAATTTAGAGATGAATGACAAATATAGAAAATTTATTTATGTAACTAATCATTTTAAAATAAAGCTAGTACTAAGCCATATTAACAAATATTATTTATGGGTTCATCTCATTTCATGCATTCTTAAAAAGCCATTGCAAGAATTTTTATTGAGAATACTAATACGCAAATTGCTGATTACTGTTAGGTTTGTTTAATATATCTTTAAATAAAACATTTTTATTTATAAAAATTAAAAGAACCCCCCTCCCCTTCAAAAATTTGGCAAGTGACAAAGAAGCATGATTTTTCCATAAAACATCATGTCCAATAGAGAATGTAACAAAAATTTAGATTCATTCAACAATGGAGTAAAAATCTAAACTTTATGGTGCCAAGATACTTAATATACCGATTGTTTAAATAGTTTTTAATTTAAAAATCTAGTAAAAAGAAAAATATTTACTATATTTTGATGACAACTATAAAAATATTTGTGTAAAATATGTATTGGAAATTTCGTTAATATTACCGAATTAATGTTTTAATAATTTTAACATATAGGTAAAAAATTTTTTTATTCTATTTTTATATAATAAATATATAAAATTATTGCCTCATTATGAATTGAAAGAAATAAGTTCAATAAAAAATTATGAGATACAATATTATAACTAAAATGTACATTTTGTGCGGGACTAATCGTTCAGCTCATTACAAGTTCATTACAGTTCATTACATATATGATCAAAATCAAACAATGTACCAATATTTATCACAAAAAATTAAGAAAATGTTTTTAAAAAACATTAATTTTATAAAGTTTCCTATTGTAAAAGAGTGGGCTACTATATAATATACAAACTCATTTCTATAAATTGCGATGTTAATCGTATATAAATTCAAAATGAACAGATTGAATTTTAATTGTTGTTAATTAAATAAGTTTTGAATTAACTATTAATTAGATTCATTAATAAAAAAAGAAAAATTATTGTATAATATTTAGATACTATTGTGCAAAGAGGATGTGGTTTATTTCCGGCATGAAAAAAGACGGTAAAAACATCTATACAAAGTTCAAATCTTTACGAATATAATACAAAATTCCTTTAAATTTGTGAAGGAAAAATTAATGTAATTCATGTAACTTATAATCATTAATAATTTTTTCTATTAATTGTCTTAAAAATCTTTATTTCTTATTGACCGAAGGAAAAAAAATTATACAGTCCCGTAATGTAAGCTTATGAGCTCTATTCATATTTGGATATTTAATATAACACTATGCCAGCATTAACTTACTCTTATAAGTCAGAAATTTTTTCTTTTAGATTGTTGATCCCGAAACATGAATGATATTAAAGTAATATTAAGTATGATCGCGGTACATGCTTTTCATGTATACCACATTCTATAAGTGTCAGAATTATCTCGCTTTATACATATAGCTGCTGTTTAAGTAAATTATAATATCTAGAATAAATATTATAGATTAGAATCTTTTTAAGAAAAGTTTTCTTATTTTTTGTACGTTTTAATTTGTTTGTTGTCGATTATTATTATCTTTGACGTACCGCTTTTTCACATGCTCCTTAGAACATTTTCGAATAAGCTGAATATTTTTCGGTCCTATTTGGACATTTAGGTACCGCTGAGCGGGAGAAGATACTTAAACTCTCCAACTGATAAAAAATTTAGCGGAGTCTTAATTTTCTTTAAATTTACGAAACAAAGATTTTTGTACGAAAGTATGAACCAATTCGTCTGTAGACAAGGAATGCACATGGAACTTTATTCATTAATTACCTTGAGAAAGGCAAAACCATCAATAATGAATATGTAAAGATATAAAGAAAAAATGACCTCAAATGCAAAAAAAAATTCTGTTTCATCAGAATAATGTATCGCATCATAACTGCGTGAAAACTATGATCAATAGAACGAATTGCTTATCCAGTTGCTTTCGAACCCACTGTACTTTCGAGATCTGATTCCCAATGACCATTGATTGCTTGTCGAGCTTAAAAAAAGCTTCAGGTAAAGTGTTTAAATTAAATAAACAACTGATTGTCGAAGTTCAAGCCTATTTCAAAAGTAAAGACAAAATCCATGTACAAAAATGGTGTAGCAAAATTATAGGGACAGCGGACTAAATGTATCGCTTTTCAAAAAATGTCTAAATGAATAAAGTTGATTTTTTCAAAACTTTTTGTTCTATTAGTTCTCACGGTGATTTATTGAATTATTTGCGATAGGAATTGTGGATATTTCTTCAACGAATTTAAACATGATCATAATCCGTGATCATAAAAAATATGCATTATCCCAGGCGAAATTGATCCGATGAGAGCTACGATAGTACTATCAACAAGAGAAATGTCATAGTTATAATTTTTTAAAATTCAAAGAGGATAATCTTAATAATAGACTTTCTGAAGCAAAGTAACATAATTTACAAGAAATATTTTATTACTTTTTTGGATCCAATGAATAGAAATAGAAAAAAATAAAGTTTAATTTGGTAAATAAAAACATTATGTTTCACCACGACAGTGCACCAGCTTCACGAATTCAGAATGGTCTTAGTTAAATTAAACTGCTCTATGAACTACAACTATATTCTTTGTATACTTTTTGTTCCAGTGTATAAAAACCTGAATTCAAAGAAAAAAATTCTGTTTCTTCAAAGGTCTCATCGCTAGACAGATGCTTATTTTGTGAAAAGTTTGACAAATCGTATTTAAAATGTCTAAAAACGGTTGTTGTACTGGAAAAAGTGTATCTTACTATACGAAGATTATGTTGATAAACAAAACGTCTTCTTTGAAAACGTGGGCAGTTATTAAGATTATATCTATTAAATTGTTCAAGAAGTACGATGAACCAGCATCGTTTAATATATTTATTAAAAAGCTGAAATTTCCGCCGCATGTTTGGAGTGTTAGCCCAATAAATTGTAACGAAGAAAATAAATGGGAATCAGCTGTAGGAGGAATTGTCTCGGCGCCACGGTCTTATTATATATTTTTCTTAGAAATGCAACTAATATAATTATAAATAGCTAAATTTACGTAAACAAAGAGCTCGTAACAATCTTATTAAGCGAACGGAACTGGTATACCGCTGAAATAATGATGTAAACGGTATGAGATAATAAAGTTTTGCAATTCAGATTATACTGCAATTATCAAACAACGTGTTTGAATGTATACATTCGAAAAGGACAATGAAAATCGAAATTTTTTACAACTGATGAAGTGAGCAGAACTCTTAATAACATATATAAAAACATAATACAATTTTCATATAGCATAGATTTAATCTGATTTAAAAAGAATATATAAATTGACGGTGAAATGTAGGCATACTAAAAAATATGCTCTCTGTTTAACTAAGCAACATATACAGTGAGTAATAGCTATATAACGAACAGTTTCAGTGTAGCTATAAGATTTCTACCAGAATTATAATATTATTACGCTTCAATTTGAATATTATTACTTTATAGTTTTTATTATAGTAACATGCAAACTCTAAAATGTACATTTAATTTCGTTTAAATTGGTTTTGTACTTTTATAATTCACAATAGCTTTATTAAAAATCAAAATGATTCGAAATTTTGAGAGGAGTTCATTAATCATTTTTGCTATAATATAAGAAATACAATTCTTAAATAATTAGAATATTTTTGCAAAAATGATTATACTTTATTTTCTTCTTAACTTGGAGATTTTTATATTTCTATTTTTAATTTGGGAAATCAAACATATTTTTTCTTCAATTTCAGACATGTTAACTTTTTTTCAGGCGATATGGAGAGATCAGCTTAATAAAGAAAATGAGCTCTGAAACAGTATTAATGTGGAATAACTTAAACTTTTTAAAGGTTGTAATTTTACTTTTATTATAATTGATGTTAAGCTTATGTACTTGAAAATGTTGCTTGTCATATTTATTTATGTTACGAATATGTCGTTTCTTTTACACACTTTTATTCAAATATTTATCAGATTTAGCGATGAAAATAAAATATTTATATAAGTGATGAAAGTGATGAAATGAAATATTTATGTAAAGTTTATACTCTCTCTCTCTCTCTCTCTCTCTCTCTCTCTCTCTCTCTCTCTCTCTCTTTGCGCGTGCGTGCGTGCGTGCGTGCGTGCGTGTGCGTGTGTGTTTGATAATGACACATGATAATGTTCGAGGGGTTACAGTCAAGAGAGTCTAATTTAGTTATATTATTATTTCTAAATTATAATAAAAATTAGATATCATATCGTAAATATGATGATTTATATAATGTTTGAAGTTTTAACAAGATATATAAATTTAAAAAACTAAAAATTAGTGTATTAGATTTAAAAATATTTAATTAGTTTTTAAATTTGAATTTCGTAATAATCTAAAAATCAGCTCATGAAATTATTGTAAATGTGAATTATGAATTTAAGAATTTAAATAATTATATTAATAAAAAGGCTTAGTATTAATGAAAAGGCTTAGTATTATTATTAATTTTTTTATGTCTTCAAGCATAGTCGGACTGTACATGTGCATAGGCACCACGTCTGAAATGGAAGCCCTTAATCGAAAATTTTTTTGGTATTAAATAAATAAAATAAAACTATGGTATCATTAGAAATAAAAATTTGTTGAATTCAGTTCTTTAATATTAAACTATAAATATTAAATTATCAAAATGGATTTAATTTAAGACATTGGATTTTGTGTGCGTGCGTGCGTGCGTGCGTGCGTGCGTGCGTGTATATGTGTGTGTGTGTGTGTGTGTGTGTGTGTGTGTGTGTGTGTGTGTGTGTGTGTGTGTGTGTGTGTGTGTGTGTGTGTGTGTGTGTGTGTGTTGTGTTGTGTTATAAAACTATACATACATATAATTTAATAAATAATGAAATAACAATTATTCGTAAGATATTAAAATAGTATTATATAATTTCAAAGTAGTACTAAATATTGAATTTTGATAAGTCTGATGCTTTGTAATAGCGGAGGACCCTATTTGTAAAAGACAATAGGTTTCAATTGATTGTTTTAATTTTCCAATTTTTTAATGAATAAGAATATAATTATTATAATTTATAATATTCGCTATTAGTAATCTAATGTTTTAGTAAAACGATCACTACAAACTATTTTTTAAACATGTATTTATTTATTTCTGTCGTCAACATTTCGTCTTTCGATGAAAAGTCCTATTCAAGACTATATTTAATACAATAAATCGCCTTTTGATTAAAAGAATTTTTTGATAAGTTTACAAAAAACACCATAGTTTATAAACTATCAAACGTCTAAAAATAATTGAAATTAGAAATTAAATCATCAAGAGTTTTTTACAAACAACCAATAAAAATTGAGAAATTTATTGAGGATTTTTTAAAAAATCGTTCGTAGTGACCATTTTACTAAAGATTTTAAAGAATATAATTAATTGATGTAGGCTTTGCATGATACTCAAATTTGCTATATTCTTGCATAAAAAGTGCATATTTTAACAGCTATTATATAAGGGTGTATTTCTCAATTGAATAATACTTAAAGTTTTAAGAAAATTCGTAATTGTATGAGATATTATTATTGATAATTGATAACTGATTTCCATAATATTTTTTATGTTTTATTTCCATCCTAAATCAAAAATAATTATATACATTCTTAACGATATTTTTAGATATTTTTAAGCACGTTTAAGATATGAATACATGTAAATAATGCATCTTTTTAATTTTTAATTATTATAAAAAAAAGAATAGTAAGAAAAAATATGTAGCGCAATTCAGAAAAGCTGAACGAATTAAATTTAACAGATATCGAATTCTCTTAATGCTCACCTTTCATGTAGTTTACTTAGTTACACATTATACGGTCAAATTTATTTTTTCTTTATTAAATTTTTTTTATATACGCAGATTTACTTATTCTGTAAAGTGTTGCTAAAAATTGAGAAAACTGATAAACTGAAATAAAAACACTAAGTATCTGTACAGAATATTTAGTAATGGCCTAATCTACTCAGATTAGACCACAATGAGATTTATATACATTATTATGAATAAAAATAAAACAAAAAAGATTAGAGCTCTTCCTAGTGCTCATTTATTTATCTCTGATTTTATTTAATCCGATTTTTTAACGTATTTTGAATATATATCATGTTTTTTTCTAAAACTGATTGTACAAAAAAAATCTATAAAAATCAGTTGTCGTGATTGAGTATCGAAATTTTATGATACTCTGATAATAAATGTTTTTATTTCCTCTACTTCAATATCAAATACCTGGTTAAGGCCTTAACTAGTTACCTGCGATTTATGAATTTCGAAATTGATAATCGTAAAATTCATCATTAAATTAAATTTTATTCTTGATTATATTTTGAATAGAAAGTAAAGATTTTAATGACTCCAAATACGAGCAATACTACTTGTAAAATGTGACTATAATTACTCTTCTTCGTCTATTATTTTAATGGATAACCAAAGATTCATAACAGTTTCTATCAAATTACAATTTAATAGATACTTTACGTAGAAAGAATGTGAATTTATTAAGTCTCGAATAGATTCGGTGTTAATGTATTTATATTTCTATAATTGTTAAACCTCAATTTGGAATTTTAGGGTTTCGAAATGAGACGTAAAGAATTTCAATATTCCTAATTGTTTGAAAATTTAAAATAGTACATAATATAATAGAACATATATACTCAGAAGTTCCATAAATTTTATGTGATAACCTACGTGTTTTAGTTACAAAATAAGGCAGATTGGTTTTCTAGGATTCTAACTCTCTATTGAGTTAAAATCTTAGAATTAAAATTAAAATTAAAAGTTTAATAGCTGAATACTCATAGCTGTATAAGTCTTTTTATAGGCTTGGGTAAGCTCAATAAAAAAAAAAAAAAAAAAAAGCTGAATACTCGAATTTTCTAATGATAGAAAGATATTAATTGAGATATTCTCAGCATTTGAACTTTCTTTTCGAGTAAGTTTAAATATATTAAATGTTATACTTCTAATTTTTTATGAAGAATTTTCTTTTAATAGAAATAGCAAATAGGTACAAAACTAGTATACTCCCTTACGTGATAAGCATTTAAAATAAAACAAACACAATATATGAAAATTAAATGCAGTTGAAAGATATTACTATACATAAATATAATTGAAAAATAATTAATTTAAAAAATGATAATTCCTGTAACGTAAGATTACATGATTTTTATTATATAGTGAAGAACTTATACCAAAATTTCAAGGTCATATATTGAACTATATAGTAGTATGTCTATACAAGACGTAACAGTAGTATATTTATACTAGTACAGTACTATGTCTATACAAGACGTAATAACAGTATAAAATTTTTTCAACAAACTTTTTGTTTAAAATAATCTGCATTGGAAGTAATACATAAGTTGGCACGATCTCCCAGTCTCTTCGTGTCTTTTAAAAATTCCTCTTTTGGAATCCTTTTAATTTCGTTGTCAGAGTTTCTTGTACCTCGTCTATTGATTCCAAACAGTTCCCTTTCAAGCCTATTTTTAATTGGAAACAGGAAGTAGTCAAGGGGACTTAAATCAGGCGAATATAATGGGTATCTGAGAACAGAAAACATTTTTTTGGCCAAATATTGAATGTTATTTGCTGCGGTATGTGCTGGTGCATTATTGTGTAAGAGGAAAGAAGAGTGGTCTTTCCATAATTTGGGTTTAACACACGAAATTCTTTTACACAAACGATCGAGTACTTGTTGATAGAATGGAGCTTTAACCGAAGTAATTCGAGGAAAAAAATTTTTGTGGATGATACGTTGAGAATAAAAAAATGATTAACATTCTTATCTTTTGATTTTTGAAAGCGCATTTTTTTTTGGTTGCGGCGAGTTTTCGCCAACCCACTCAGTACTTTGGCGTTTGCTTGCAGAGTCGTATCCAAAACACCAACTTTCATCATATGTAATAATAGTTTCACGAAAATTTATAGTCTTCCAGTAAGTTCTTCAATCAATCTGTACGAAGAGTTACGGTTTTCTTTTAATGCAACTGCGACTTTGTCGATGTTATTGTCACTCTTCATGACGCATGGCTGCCCCGTCCTTTCGTCGTCTTCAACAGACTTTCTACCTGTTCCAAAGAAGTTAGACCACTGAAAATTAGTAGCACGAGACGTAATATATTCACCATAGCCACTTTTAACATTTCCTTCATTTTCGTTGCACTTTTATCAAATTTAAAGAATAATTTCATTGTAATATGTTGTATGATATTTGGATTGATTTTAAACAAGGATAACGACTACTTTCATACTTCCATGCAAACTGGTACTGACCAACTGTATGTAATCCGATGAAGTTAAATTTTATATAGCGGTAGACGAAGGTGTAGTAACTAGTGGCCAAGATTTCATGAAGTTGGCGCAAGTAGTACAGATTTTATAGCCGTTGTCTTACAACTTATGGAGTACACTCTGTATACACTGTTATACATAACTGACTCAAAATCCATGAAAATACATTGAAGCTTTTCTCATTCTTATAAATGAAATTTATTTTATTGAATCACTAAATATTCAAATTGCATGGAAATTTCGTGATCTGCATTAAATATTAGTAGTCCACATTGAAATTTTAATGTAGGCTTGAAAAAATTCATTAACAGTGCACTGAAATGTAACAATCCTGAAACAATTTTATAAAAATGTACTGAAGCTTCTTCTATCGTTAATCTATTAATAATTTTTATATAAATTGTAAATATTTATTGCGTTCAATCAATTTCTAATTAATTTATGCACAAATGTTATACCTTTATATATATATATATATATATATATATATATATATATATATATATATATATATGGGTAATATAGTTTATCTCATTTACGAATAGAACCTGATTCATTTCACAGTTATAAAGAGTTGCAATGATAAAGTAGAAATATTTATGATATAAATATTATTTATAAAAAAAATTTAAGACTAAATATTTTCATGTCAGGAGTAGGATAACAATATAGATAGAAACATATAATGGTGGCTCAATAACTAGAGCAAAGGACTAGTAATCCGGAAATTCGAGTTCAAGTCCCGGTCTCGTCCCATTGACATAAACACCACTGTAAAAATGTACATATGCTTTATTTGCAAACACATCGTAGATCTCCATCGCTTATTGGCACCAGTACTTGGGAACAAATAAAACAATATAGATCAAACTTTTATTACAATCTTTATCAAATTAATAATGACAAGTATAATTTGAATTTTCATAAGCGTTTACTATTTAAAAGTTTATTGTCTCTTATAACAGTTATAAAAAGTATACAAATAATAATTATTTTTAGTAAAATTGAAAGCTTATTTCTTATACTTTAAGATTCAAAAAAATTAAATAATATTTACATGCACTTTTCACTAAATAAATGTATAAATAAATTGCCTTATATATTATGTATGTAAACTGTATAATGTGTTAGTAATTAAATTACCATTTTATTTAAATTTTTCAGAAAAATGAGGATTATATGACGATCCATAGACAAATAAGTGAAAAAGGCAAAACATAGAATAAAAGGAAATGATATACAATAATTAATTACATTACTATGAACGCCTTTATTTAATTTATTATTAACTTCCTTGTATAAGATACAATTTAAATATTTTATAATAAAAAAATTCATTATGAAGTACTGTTTGTATACAACATTTAAATATATTTATTTATATTCAGGTTTACTTTTAGATTTTCTATCTTGAAATAATGAATTTTCAATTTTGAAAAACAGTGAAAAATAATAATTTAATCTTAATTTAAATATTTCTTTATATATTTATTAATGGTTAAGACAAGTATAGAGTTCCGCATTAAAAATATATTAGTTAGTTATTTAGTTTAAAAATTGACTTTAAAAAATAGAATACAGATAACCAGTATAGCCCCTCGATATGTGCCTGATGTAATAGCTGGGTAATTACCCTAAGTAATGTCAGAAAATAATCTCTGGTTGCTTTAGATTATTTCTACTCAGGTTTTTACGACTTGCGGGACTAGCCAGATACAAGACATGCAGTGTATATATTCTCTATAAAGCAAAAGTTCTTAAATAAAATTGTGTAAATCCTTGTTAAACAAGTTTTTATATGAGCTCGGCTTAAAATTTGCATGAGTCAACAAAAAACTGATTAAAAATATAATTATATTATTTATTTTATAAATAAATGAAACAATATTTATTAACTACCAATAATTGAAATAAATATAAAATATCAAAGAATAGTAAATTATATATTACAAGCATCTGCAAAAACTTTTTTAATTTTATCTTTCAGTACATATTTATGCATTTTATATGAACATTATCCAAATTTCAGTGGTCTAAGATTTCATGCAGTAGTCATTGAAAAAAATTTATGGGAAGATTTATGAATATTCATTAACATCACCTTCGAAGAATTTGAAATATAAATTACTACTAAAAATAAAATAAAATTATATGAAAAATTAAAAATAATCAAAATAAATTATATTCTGTGTTAGCAAAAGACAACTTGACTGCCCCAACCATCTTAAATTCAAATTTACCTTAGATATCCGACGTTTCGAGCCGCTACGGTTCATCTCATCTTCAAGGAGAAAACTCTAATAGATATAATAACCTAGTAAACATAATATGTATAAGTGATTCGATAGTTAGTGCTAATATTAATATATCATATTTAGTATTATCTGTCTCTCTCTCTCTCTCTCTCTCTCTCTATATATATATATATATATATATATATATATATATATATATATATATATATGACTAAATTTATTGATAACGTTTATCAAGAATCCTTTGGCTGTCCATTAAATTCTCGAAAGAAAGAATCGAATTTCATTCTAGATTCGTAGAAGTAGCTCGCGCTTCATACTCTTTACTTGCATTAAAAACTTACTATTTTATTAATTTGCTACTTTTAAAAAAAAAATTTAATCTAAAGAAACGTAAACATATTTAACGGAGAAATAGAAATATATGATTTTAATTTATACGTATTGTGAAGGTCTGAAAAGCTTATATTCCTGATCAGGAAGATCTCCAGCGAGAATGAAGACACGTATTATACGGATGTACAATGGCTACCGTTTCAACATAGAAGAAAAATAATAAGGAGAAAAAAGAGAAAACATTAGAAATCAATCAGAACGTTTGGACAGTCACAGTGGTTATTTGTTGAGCAAGCCATAGAAAAAGAAATTTAAATATATAAGCGATGGCGTGTTATATGGCATTGCCTTGACGTTACTTCATTATGTTTCAAGGTTTGAAACAAGTGTGATTTATACATTTTTTTATTTTTTTTTTCTAGAGAGCATGAAAACGTATTTCAGAATCATAAAAGAATGTTTTTATCACGCTCGTTTGTAATTTTTAACGATTGTTGAATAAAATAATTGCATTTTTACTTAAATGCATTAATTTAGAAAAAAAGGCACTTACCGAGATCTTATTCACCATAAAATGGGTATTTACATTATTTTGTCACTCATTGGTGATTATTCCTTTTAATTATATATAAATAGTAAGTTTAAAAAAAATAAAATATAAATTAGTTCAATATTATTTATTATACTCGGTTCATATCTTGGAATGAAGTGTCCTTTACAAAATTAAAAATGGTCAGCCGTTAAAGTGATCAGTCGACTACTTCGAGTCTATATATTATATTACGGATAATGTGGTAATTGAGCTATCTACAAAATAACCGGACATTTTATAATCTCCCATCTTTTTGAACGTATGTTCTATACAGTTTCGAGTCATTTTGTAGTGTGTCTCAATTGCACGCATTGACAGTCATTTATAATCTTCGATAAAGGCCTGAATAATCTATATGCGTATTATACAGAATGCATAAATGCGTCGTAAACTTCTAAATAACATATAAACAAATTTCAGTTATTTTAACAGAAAAAATCGATGATTAATGGAGAAAATGTAAGCAAGATGAATTTTTCAAAGTACATGGCGCTTCACTGTGCCTGAGATGAAACTGTCATTATTTCGAATATTGTACGAAGGCGCATTTAACACAGAAAAGACTTAAAAAATATTATTAGAATTACTAAACCAAAAATCTTAAATAGAGAAAATTGTTATTAGATATATTGCCTGCGTTGAACATTTTTTTGTTACATTACATATAAAAACCAGGAAATATTATCAAATCACTTGTTTCACTAAAATTTTTTAACTATTTAATTTTTTATATTTCAAGTTATAAGAAGCTTTATTAAATATGTATTATTATAGTAAAAATATCTAAACAAAATTAAATGTATAAATGAAAAGTAACGAAAAGAAATCGTTGAAAAAATCATGACCATATAACGTTAAGTAATTAACGTAATAATACTTCCAAATTCGGAAATTAATTGGTTAACTAAATTGGTAGTTTATTTATTTATTTCTTTATTTATTAATAGAACATATTCTAAATTACTGCATCTATTTATTGTTGTTACATAGTCTACTGTAATTGACTGTATTTATAAGTTGATCATGCATCATCAAGAAAATTTACCTCGTAATACAACTATTTTAAAATAAAATTCTCAAATAGTTATTTTTGATTGAGAATTACGTACTCATTAAACATCAGGGATAAATGCTTATAACTAAACATTTAATCATTATAATAGGAAAAAAATGGAATTAATTTCAAATGCATCTTTATGAAATACAGATGTAAATACAACTGATTCGATTTTTAGAGATAAGTATTAATACTTAATCTCGATTTGATTGCGAAATATGGTGTTATTGTTATAAATAATATATACAAATTATCAATAATCTACACGTATGTATATAATATACAACGGTTGTGTAATTAGGTGCACATATGGCATACGTACTAGAACGCTGATAATGCCTTAACGTGTTATATACATATATGTATGTATATCTGTATGTGTGTATGTATGTTTATGTTTATATACAGACATATATACATACATATATTTGTCTGCGAGTGTGATTCTGGTTTTAACAATTACGTCAATAAAAAGCAGTTGTAGTCAGCATAATATTTAAAAGAATTTTATATTTAAAGTTGTATTGTATTGAGATTTGCGTATTATATTCAACTAGCATTTTATTAAAGTAAATAAATTAACATTTGGATTACAAAATATACTGATAAAATCAGTTGGCATTATTTCAAAATTGAAAAAAATAGTGACTTATGAATATTGAAGACATATATTATTATACAAAAAATTAATATTTTTACTAGGTTTTGCAAGTCATGAGGGGCCACTCAATAATTAATACCTCAAGTCCTGAAATAATGTTGAAAATTCCGAAATATATCCCATGCATTTAAAAATATATCTTTTCCAATACATTTAGTGTAAAAATGTTCAATTAGACTCGTGCCATCTAAAAGAAAGTATTAAAATCTATGGGATAAGTAAATTCTCGAACTTAGCTGACTGTTTTGATGAATAAATTCTACAGATATATACCTAAAGCAGATTATAAGTTTCGGTGGTGTAAAGATTTATATTTAATCAAGTTGATACAAATTTCCATTTATTCTACTTGATTTTCGAGTCCTCGAGTAAGGTGTGGCTCCTCGGATAGTCATAAACTTCAATTTGTTGAAATCGATGATATTGCTCAAGTACAAATTTATTTCTTATAAAATATTTTAAAACGAGCGAAAGTATAAAATTTTCAGTGTAGAATTGTAAAAAATTATTTAAAAAATTAAAAAATAAAGAGATTTTAAAAATTTGCTGCGCATTTTTTACCTAATAAAAAGTTTCTTTAAAAAATGAATTCACGAAAATATTTGAACCAATAATGAACTTCGTTTATAAAGTACATTGTAATAATTTATACTTTTTCATTTGAATGCAATTATAAATCTTGTTCTACACCAAGTTTTGTTTGTTTTGTTTTTTCATAATACCAATTTCAAAATAATTTATTATCCAGAATGTCTAATTCATAACTAAATATATAACTACTTTGGCATTAAATAGGAAAATTTCTATGTAAAAGTAATACATTTTGGAAAGATGCGAATGATTCTTGTACCACTATCCATCATACAGGATCAAATACCAATCATATGCTTATATGTATAGAAATTAGTTATTGATTGAAAATATTAGAAAAATTAAAAAGTGGTAAAGATTTTCATGGAGCGTATTTTTTCATCATCTAGAGGATTATCCGAAATAAATGAGTGCTCTTAGCTAATGAACATAGAGTAAAAATAAAGAATACACAATTTCTCAAAAATTATCTTGCTTGTACATCACAATACCTCAAAATTACAACTTTAACGTAACTTGTCGGATATTGCATAGTGTAAACAATATCTGAACATTAGTATGTAAATTTATTTTTATCTCAAGAGACTTATACCCCTCGCTATGTTCAAAGTTAACAACAACGAGGCATTTCTATAATTTCATAATTCTCATAACAAACTGCTAGATACTCATCACTACTTGTATATATATATATATATATATATATATATATATATATATATATATATATTATTTATTACTTTATTAACCTTTAAAGGGCTGAAAAGCCGATATATCGGCTCAAAAGCATAATGCTAGGATACCTCTTTATCCTTAAGTAAATTGATGCGCTAAGTTAAAATCTCAAGTTGGTTTGACCTTATCACTTCAGAGTCAAGGTCAATGAAGGTCATTTGAAGGTCAAACCTAGCAATATGGTTTGAATCATTGCAAAAGATATATCTTTATGCTTTTGGAGTCACTGAGTTCGGGTTTTACGTCATTTTGACCTCAACTAAAAAGAGAGATGAGGATTTCTCCAAGGTCAGATTGAGAATATACCCAGGGAAATATTTAAAATTGATTTTTAGATTTTGAGAGCGCTTGACACCGAATTTTCTCATTCAACCAATCGCATTTCTGTCAATATCATTATTCAGACAAATTTCTGAATCTACTCTCGTGAAAGTAGTTTGCTAGTAAAATTACAGAAATAGTTTTTCCTAGAAACGTATTTATAGAGAATAGAAGGCCTAAAAACTCCACATTTCTATAAAAAAAAAGCACGAATTAAAACACAGAAACCCTGAGATGGCCATATACCCAGAAGAATGAGTATAATTATGTCTATTCACAATCAAACAAGTGTCAGATTCAGATGTAACACCTCGGGATACTCTTAGATATAATTTTTGTTCGAATATATATGATTCTGCATTTGACCTTGAATTGACCTTGTTTGACCTCGAATGACCGTGATTATGAGCAGTTATGACCCATCAGACTCCAGATTTGGATGCAGCACATCTCAATACCTGAGAATATGATTTCATTCCTATTTTACCGAACTAAAAATTTTTCACGACCCTCCAGTTGATCCATAGTTGATGGGCGACACAAAATATGAATTTGGGCACTGTCAAAGGAGGTTTCGAAATCTCAAAACACGGCCCTTTTTAAAAGTTAAATGTTCGCTGTTCACTATAACAATTCAGTGTAGCGATGTATATGTAAATATAGCATTCTTAACTAATCAATTAAACAAGAGTAATTTATTATATAACTGTCTAATGAATTTTTAATCAGATATGATATATATATATATATATATATATATATATATATATATATATATATATAATCCAGAAAATTTCTCTTAGAATTTGACAAAACTTCAATTATATGTTTCTGAAGTTATTGAATTCAATTCTCCATCACATCGGAATTTTCTATAGGCTGAAAAAATAAATTCAATAATCCCATAAATTTTTAATTCTTTATGTCCTAATCCAATTTTCCCATAATCTCGAAACCTCAGATTATATTAATACAAAGATTCATTCGCTTTAAAACCTTAAAGCACAATATGTTCGGTCATGTATGTTTTTGGAGTTTTTAAGAAAATAGTTTTCTATAACCACATAACGCGGTAAGAACGAGGCTTTTTTGTTAGAGTCTATATTTGTAAATACGTGATGGTGAACGTTTAACTCTAGGTTTAAGGCTCAAAAATCATGCATGGAACATACTGTGTTTCATGGCTTCAAAACGCACAGTCTCTTTTTTAATGTATTCTCGGTTTTTGCGATATGACAATTTGAGATTATATATAAAATTATGAGTTTTTATCTTAAGTTATCTTTACTTAAGAGATCTTTAAGTTATTGGAGTTGACTGATCAATAGAGAGAAACATTATTGACTTTTTGGGTTAGTAAATTCTGACATAACGAGATTAAGTGGTTCCTGAATTTAGATTCAGGAATTTCGAAAACACGTGATTGGCATTCATACACTAACGGTAATTTTCTTGGTTTTTGTTATACTATGTTATAATCTAAAATGATGTTTAAATCATTGTAAAAAATTAGAGTATTGTCATTACTATGTATAATAAATTACAATTAGTATTATTCCGGTTCATAATATCCGGCATATTTCTACATGATCCAAAAAAGAAAATAATCCATTGTTAAATTTATTCAAGATAAAATAGTACATTGCGTACTTGTACATGTGATAATTTTTTTTTATGTTTATAATTTGTGGCGTTTGCCAATTGAGCACTTCTTGATTCGAAACTAAACTGGTGCATAATAAAACAATTTAGATTGAACTTGTAATTAATTATTTAAAAAAACCTTGCTATATGATGATCTGATCCACATGTAGAGATAAAAATATTTTTGTTTTCTAACTTAGAAGGAGAGGCTATCAGATATGAGTGACAAATTTGGTCCAGTCCAAATTGAATGAAGTAATTCTGATTACCTCTAAAATGAGACCTATAAAGTTTTAGATTCAAACGCTCTATTATTCCAAGATATAATGCTTTTTTACTTACAATTAGTAGTGATATTGAATATACTGTGTAGTCCGATGCATTTTTTTAATAAAAACGAAAACATAAATCGTTAGTTTCTTAGTTATAGATGACAGAAGTCAAAAATGTGGAAAAAACTAACTTTAATTCACAATTACCTCCAAAATAAACCCTACAATGTAGGATTTAACGTTCTCTAATTCTCAAGATATAACAATTTATCATTTATAAATGAATATACTTTTCCTGTATAAATTGAGTATAAAGTGTGATTACGTTGGATTCTAAAAAAGACAGCCTTTCAAGCAAAAACGTCCTAATTACCTTATATCCTTTAACGTATATAGTTTCCATGTTATTTTCAATAAGGTTTGGTCATATTTACTCATGTTAACGAATGATTGTCGGCCAATGATCATAAATTGACCGAATTGATAATAATAAAGAACCTTTATATTAACTGATCTAGGTTCATTAAAACTTTAGTTTCATTAAAATAATACATCCAATTTGAGAACAAGAAAGTATACTAATTTGTAATTATCAAGGTGTCATATCTTGATAATGGTGATACGATTGATGATCTTGATGATACGATTGTTAGGTTCTAAAACCTTGCAGAATTCATGTTGGAAGTAATCGAAGTTATCTCTCTCAATCTGGACTTCACTCTTAAGTACAACCAAACTGATAAGAATGTTTTAGTGGAATCTTGAATTGAACTGGTTGGACTTACTTTACTGAAAGTTTATATTAAGAAATACTATGTATAATATATTTTTTTCAATTAATCTAATAATTCACATTCTTCGTGAAGAATAATGCTTTTTTATATACATATACCTTTCATTTAAACCGATATTTGTCTTAACTATTTTAATTCATCAATTATCCTATGTGCATAACTCATTACTTTCACATGTTTCTATAAAGCTTTAACTTGAACGAATGCGAGCTATAACGTTATTTTCCTGCTTTTGTACCAAGCCTGTGTGCTTTCTTATTAGTCGTAGATTTTAGATTCTGTATATAGTTTTTCACATTTATTAAATGTATTATATAGTAACTCATAGATAACGATTACATAATTCTCCATGCTTCTACTAGAGCTTTAAATAATCGGCATAGTTGTTAAATTATGTTTAAGTACAATTAATAAAATTTAGAATTAAAGGAAAAGCAATTCAAGTGCTTTCATGGTTCAGAAGAATTCCCTAATTACCATTTGAACCATCCTACACTCTAATTCTAGCACTTTTAGATTTGTTTCTCCTTACAAATGATTAAAAATATATAATATAAAGCTAAGTTTAGATTAATAAAAGCGTAATAAAATTTTGGGTATTTTATTAAAATAAAAAAATAACAAAACACAGAAACGAGGGAGCTTCAGATTTGGGCGATTCAGTTTCGGCAGAAGTTTGGTAACGGAAGAATATGTAAAAAGAATGTCTCCTTCCGCCAGTACCAGCAATACAACTTGTCATTTGGCTATTGATACGATGGTGCAGTGTGCGCTCAGCTCACAACAAGGTGCATCATGACTACTGCAGATTACATCCGCATATGAATTAATCAATCAAGTTCGTCGATTATGAAGCTATTTCATTGGATACTGGTGAAGCAGAATCTCCCTTTATTTGTATATTCATTGAATTTTAATAACTTACTCCCAATACCTTTTTATTCTATAAAATAATAGTTCACAAAAATAATAAGCTAGGAATTAAGTTGTTATACATTAGCTATCTTATTATAACGATTGATCCTCAAATAACCAATATCGAACAAAATGTAATATGCCCCACATTTGATTTAATGAAAAACCACTGCAGTGACCTAATTTTGACGAGTAAATCAATGTGAATGTGTACTACATTTCAATAGATTTTGCTGATTTAATTTTTCTTCAGTAAGTTGAAATTTTAGTATTGTATACATGAAATAAATCTAGCGTAAATTAGCAGTTGATGTGATGACTAGGAAATTTAGCTGACTAGAACATGTTTATTTATATATTTTTAACAAATTACACTTCAGAAAAATGATAGTTATGTATATACACATATAATTATAAAAAAATTTGTTTGAAAAAGTCTATTAAGCTGTTCCCAGAAAATAATAAAGTATAATGTCTGGATTATCAGTTTTAATTTATTTTTATTTCAAAGCTTCAAAACTATTTGATACATAATTCAATCATGTTAAAAATTGAAAGAATTATTATAATAAAGTAACAATTATTTTGATTTGTGAAAACGCGACTAATAATATTTAAATAATTCACTTAGAAAAAATGTCCCTCGTTTTTTTTACATTCAATTTTAATGTTTTTATGTCATAACTTGTTCTCTCAATCATGTAAGTAAGAAAAACTTTTTGCGAATTCTCTGAAATTAAATCAAGAAATTCAGCCAACAAAAATAAATGTCTCTCAAAAGTTATAAACTTATACAAACATTTAAATACATTTTTGGTACCGTTATTTTGAATTAAAATTAAAAGCACATTTAAAAAAACGATTATAATTAGCTTGAAAACTGGAGTAAATAAGAGAGTAAAATCCAAAAAGTGTCAAGAGCATCTGCTCTTATTTAATAGATCAGAATATTTCAAATACAATTTTTTTTTAATTAAAAATAAAAATATATATAGTTCATTTCGTTTAAGCTTTTCGATCTCTTAAATTATGATTTAGTACTTTTTTTACAAAATAGTAATGTATAATAACATAAATAATTGTAACGATAAATTAGTGATATTTTACTCTCTTAACTACGAATATGATATAATCAAGAGAATTTTTATTATAATCTGATTGTTTAGATTAAAAAAAAAGGATAGCGATCGTTCTTTAAGTTTTCAATAAGAATAAATAATTCTGATTTTTTTTAATTAGTCCCTTTTTTTATTCGTTTGTGGGATTGACAGTAGCTCAAGATATTTATATTTTTACGGTATTTATTATGATGCATTAACAGACTCCAGCTGCGTTATTTAATTATCATTCGTAATGTTATGCTGATATCACAAAATATTATTTTTCGAGAGTGTTGCTGATTTGAATTCTTTTTTACGAATATCTTAAAGAACATTGGATTTCTGTATATTTCATATATATATAATACATTCAGTACCAGTAATGAAGCTACTGAAATTGTAAAAGATTATATCAATATTTATAGTATATCAACATATTATATTGATAAACTAACAGTGAAAATTAAAACTAAAACAAACTATACAAATATTATACAAAATATTCTAGATTCAAAATCAGTTACATCAATAATGTTCCTTGTAAAAATAAATTATACAGATTCTAATTAATTAAAAATCTCTGTTATTCAAAATTGTCTAGTTATAATTTTATTACTCTATTATTAAAGAGCGAAAATACGATTAAGAAAATTTTAGATTTACAAAATTTATTTGAATATTCATTTTTTTAATTTAAATCAAATATTATATGTTTCATTTTAGTAAAATAATCTATATGTGCATGAATAAGTCATTTGTCTATTTAAATATGGTGCCAAAAGAAGAGACTTAAACATTGCGTATAATTTTTGATTTTATTAGCGCACTTTATAACATTAATTGCCTTTGTAATATTTATCTTTAAGGCGATTAATTTAGAGTATATTGCAAAACAAAGTACTCGATTTTGATACTAAATTTGCACCTTCTTCATAATTTAGTTTCTGGAAGATTGATATATACAGAGTACTTGTACGAAAGCAAAAATAGAAAACCTAACGTTTTTTAGTAAATCATTGTATTGTTATAATGAAACTTATCTAATTAAAAATATTTATGAAAGTTATAAAAAAATAAATGTTTCTGAAAAAAGTATGGTTTTTTCGTATTATAATCATTGAAATCAATATATTTCAATACTTCCCTAATAGATAATAAATTCTCAGACTGCCATTCGTTAATTATTGAAATTTTATATACTTCTATATATTTTTATCATTAGAATATATTATTTTTTTGCGGAAATACAGATTTGTAATATAATAGTGATCAAAATACTACAGACATTTAGCTCTCGTGTGTACGAGTTGTGTTCCAATAATAAGGTGACTTTGCAAATATCAAGGGCTTCGTCCGTTCGATTATCGATTTTTTTTTACTTTGTTTTGGTACAGGTGTAATGAACATATATTCATGGCTTTAGCTCTATAGCATTATTTGTTTTTCTTTTACCAAAAAAATTGAGCAAAGTTTTTGCATTAAATTTTGTGTCAAATATGGAATTCAGTGGTTTAAAAATCTTGAAATGTTGACAGTTGCATACGATGAGTCTACTTTAAGTAAAAAGAATGTGTATAAGTGGTAGAAGCTGCTTTAAGATGTCCGAGAGGTTATCAAAGATAAATCTCGCCCTGACGTCTTAGCACATCAATAACAGATGAAAATTTTCAAGTAGTGAAAGATATTGTGTTAATAAATCGTCGAATCACTATCAGAGAAGATGTTGAAGACGTTGGCATATCTGTTGGCTCATGCCATGCTATTTTTTTGGATGTTTTGCGCATGAGACCTGTGTTGGCGAAATTCGTTCCAAAACTACTCAATGTTGATCAACATAACCGTCGCATGACCATACCTCAGGAGATGTTGATTAAAGTCAATAATACTGATTTTCTCAAAAGGTTTATAAAGAAGTAAGCACGCCAAGTTCGCTCAAATGTCAAGGTTTTGCTCAATGTCTTCTTGGCCAAAACCAACACCACAGTCATGTCTCAGCCACCATATTTACCAGATTTGGCACCCAGTGATTTTTTTATTTTCCCAAAACTGAAAAGACCCATGAAGTGTCATCGATTTTCAACGATTGAGGAGATAAAAACTAAATCGCTGAAAGAACTCAAGGCTATACCAAAAATGATTATCAGAAGTGCTTTGATGATTGAAAAAAACGTGGCACAAGTGTATTATATTTGAGGGCGGTTAGTTTGAAGGGGACAACACAAGTATTGATTAATAAATAAATATTTTTTGAGAAAACGAAAAAGACAACTTATTATTTGAACACACCTGGTATGACTGTAATGACTTGAAAAGTCAGAAACAATATTGAAAAAAATCTGTTGTTTTGCATCAAGCCACAAAAAACTACACGATTTATATCCCGCTTACTTTAAAGGTAGTTCACGAGAAAGCGAAATCAAGCTGAGGGTCAGAATTACCTAAAAAACGTTGTTTAACCATATAGTTTTATTTAAAAGCTCAAAAGTAAAAGCTCCAGAGTCTACGTGAAGTTAAACTTCTTTATTTAACATTGTACAAATATTTAATAATTATCAATACTAAGGTAAGGCTATAATTTTTTGGCCTTTCGTTCGTAGATTCTAATCATTTATTAGCAATCTAAGTAGCATGCATCACTGCTGCAACGTAACGATTTTAATTTCTCAATTTTGTCAATTTAATGATAAAACATAGGACAAATTTACATAATTACCTAAAAATTTAGATCTAGTCTCTATTGAGATTGATAATTTTAAAATATCCAAAATGATATTTTAATTGATCATGTAAGTAAGACCAGGTAGTGTATATTTTATATATATATATATATATATATATATATATTATATATATATATATATATATATATATATATATAATTAAAATAAAAATTATATAAATTTAAAGTTAAAATTAAACTATATAATAGTATACTTGTAGCCTAACTATGCAAGATCAATTGAAATATCGATTTCCATCAAACCATAGAGGGTGAAAAAAATTAGTTAGTCCATTTTAATTGCTGTACTCGCTCGTTTGATAACCATGAGAAACATAGAAAGTTACCCAAGATAAAAAATTGATCTATTTAAATGTAAAAATAATATTTAAAATGGAAGATATTAAAAGATTAAACAAATTGAATAAAAACTAAAAAATACAATTCAAATTTAATAATATTGTAGAATAATATACTAAAATATTTCTCATTCATATATTGATCATGTTAAATTATACAATGACTTTGTGCTTTATAGATAGCTCAAACTCTGCTTCATTTTTTTTCATTTTGATTCTTATTATTGACTATTAGTGTGCACTAGTTAGTTTCCAGCATTTTTCTCTCCAAAAAGGTGAGGTTTTATTATGAAAACATGGTTACATATGCTTTATTCAAATTATCATCCATTGGAAGCTATAACTTTTTTCATTTTTCTCGCAATTTATAAATTTCGGATCAAAATATTTTTCGTTTTTCGAGCTTAAGAACTCATGTCTAGTCTCATATTCTGACCATTTTTCTTCTAATGTAAACTTCAAACGAATAATGGTTCGATACAACGGTCCTTTCATCGTTTGACCACTTGGAAGTAGTTCGGCTTTCGTACGCCTCTCGGCTTCAATTCGTACAGCAACTAGTTTCCAATCTTTTGAGTGAATCCCAATTCTTTTCGGCGTAGAGAAAGAGCTTGTTGTGTCACGCCTATTGATGCAGCAAGTTTTTCTCGAATCTGATACGGATCCTCATCGAGCAATGTGTCTAATGCCTTGTCATAAAAATTTTGGGACTTTTCAAGGTAATCCTTGTCTTCAACATCAAAATCACCACTTTTGAACCGTTTGAACCACTTGTGGCAAGTCGATTCCCCAATACATTCCACCCCATAAATTTCCGAGAGTAAATAGGCCTCAACTGCACTTTTGCTCATATTAAAGAGTAGCAGTAGAGCTTTGCGCAAATGACATTTAATTGGCTGGAAACTTGCTTTGATTTTGCTCAATAAAATAAACGACACCGAAAAAATGATCAAATATAATGCTGAAAAGTTGTTGACAGATATACAACCTACAAATGTAGCACATGAAGTCTGACATTCCTTCCCAGCATCCACTGGTGAAGCCATTTTTTAACAAACGTAGGAAACTTACTTGTATACCCAAAAATATATCTAGGTATATATATATATATATATATATATATATATATATACATATATATATAAATATATTCTGAAAATAGAACGCTGTCGTATTGTTGCTAAAAATCTACAAATTGGATATTGTGTCGTTTTATCCTTGTAATGAATTGTGTCGTATTAACCCCATTACAAGTAAAATAAGAAAGGTTGCACATATATGGTTTATACTTAAAGTAGCAAGAAATTTTTTATCATCTTAAACATTAATGTTTTACGTCAATTAAAAATTGTTGCTATTTATTTTTAGTAAAATTATGCTAGCTAATTAAAATTTGACTTTGAAATACCTTCTAATGTATTTTAATTGCCAAGCGATATTTACTACCCAATTTTACTTATTTAAATTCTCTCATTTCAGGATCTATTTTTGAAATCATTTCGATTTGAATATACTTTATCCATAAGAAGTTTACAATTTTTTAAAATCTTCAAGTGATTGAATAGTGTATTAAAAATTGTACTTATGCCATGTAACGTTTCTCCTTTCCCCTCGGGATAGTTTACGCGGTAGCGACAGGATGGAAATAATAGGGAAAGAATCACCATACTCAGTTGTATTTATATGAATAAATAACAAAAAATATATTAGACTAAAAATTATACAAATAATTATCTATATTTAACACACTTCTGGCATCTGGCCCTGCGATCTATAACAAAACAAGACAAATACTTACTAGAAAGTTATATTATATTTTCTTACGTTTAAACTATATTCCGCACGCTTCTTATTTTAACGGTATTTACAATTGATCTTTATCTAATTCGCACTTATTAAACTAGTTTCGTGCACTATATATAGATATACTATTACTGGGGACTGGAGGGAGTTTTAGAAACGAACAAAACTAGTCTTTGTCGGAGCGCCACGCAACCAAGATCACGATTTCGTTTGGGGCTAGGAATCAGACCGCTGAGCTTTAACGGAGCGTCGAATAACCAGGATCGCGATTCTAATATTCAAGATTTTAGGACGGGCAAAATTACTAGAGCTCTAGAATCAGGAAGCTTCTTACGGCCCGATCGCTGAGAGAACCGATTTTCGGGCGGAAAAGTCGCCCTTTTATACTTGAAAAATTAGTAGATTCGGTGTTCACGCCACCGTTTAACTAATTTGGCATCTAGCAGCCGAAAAATATAATAATAATTTTACAATAAGATAATAATAATCGCATTCTAATTATTATAATTATAATCCTAATTGTAAATTAGTCCGCCGTCGCATCCTGACCTTTGTCGTGCTCTCGCAAACCTTTTATTTCATCGCGTACTTATTTGCTCCTCGCCCGATTCGTGCATTTTTGACGAGGCCATGATAATATTTGGGTGGCGAGCAAACTTATATAATCTGCGCGTGCCTATAAATGCCGACTTTTGATTAGTCTGCTCACATACACATACGTGCAATCTATTTATGGTGTCCCTATACCAGTTCGTAGTATTTCTGAATGGTTAGTATCGACATTTTATGACGAAGTCCGAATTGAAGGATATTTACGTAGTACATTAGGCAGTATAATCAATCAATAAAAAATTATGTATATTTCTTGCAGTGCTAGAAACCGTATTTTTGTTTACTTCAATAACGTGGATACTGTTAAACTCTTATTAGAGACTTACAATAAGAGAAGAGTTTCTTATTTCTCAAGCCAAGAGAATATAAATATTAATTTTAAGTCCAATAATTACAGATAGTGAAATTATAATGTCAATAAAATTGACGTACAACTATATCAACTATATCAACTATATGAATTATAAATTACATAAAAACAAAACACGATGATCACAAATTTTCCCGTACACTGTATACTAAAACTACCACTTTTTAGGACTATAACTAACAATAAATTAGATCAATATATATATATATATATATATATATATATATATATATATATATATATTTCTTTGCAGAAAAATTAATATGCTTTTCATGTAAGCAAGAGACATCTCTCATATCATTATAAGAACATACAAATTGATGCGCTCCAAATTTTTAGTTAAGCACTTATGTAGAACTGGAAAAGAATATTTACGCATCGTAACTATCCTCTGTTAAATTTACATAAAACAATAAGTCACGCACAAACTTATTAAATAATAGTGTTTCAGCGCTGTTACCCATCTACTGATGAATAAACAAATATCGGCAAAGACGATTCTTCTCACAAAATACAAGAAGAAAAACTTATTTTTCATTAATCAACACAAAAATGCTCAAGTCTATGACAAAAAAGTTAAAAAAATCAAGTTTATGCGACCAGGTTAGAAATCAAGAAAGAGCTCAGTACATTTAAGAATACAATTGATAAAAATACTAAAAATTTTTACTAATTTATGATCAACTTCGAGAAGTTTTATTCAACAGATTTAACCAAAATAATATAAAATAATTAGTTTATAAAAATACCATGGACTCACGTAATTAGTTTCTTTATTAGGTGATAAAGAGAATACTGAATGGGTAATAAAATGAGACGCCGTATAGTATGCATCAAAAGAAAATTTTTGTAACCTTTCACAATTTTCCGCAGAACAGTTATCACGGTAGCGCCAGGATCAGTTTATGAGGATAGGAAGGTTTCCGGTAAAATCGGGAAAATAACCGAACTCAGTTTTTCATTATAAAAGTAACATAAAATAAATTTTTAAATTAATTAATGTATATAAGCAATACATATTATATATATATATATATATATATATATATATATATATATATATAATATGTATATATATATATATAATAGTATATATATATATATATATATATATATATATATATATACTACCGGGACTGGGGAGTAACATTTTAATTAAATGTTATATTATTCATTGCATTTAAATAAGTTTAGTGTTTTATTTTTATATAATTCATTTTAATGCATTCGTCTTATTTTATTTTTTATTTATTTATAAAAAATTCTTATACTCATTTTCATTTGAACCCTTTACAGACTCATCTCTGAAATCAATGATATGATGGATACAGCTGCTTTGTGATAGAAAAAATGTATAGTGGATCAGCCTTAGCAATAATTCAGTTTGTGTACGTGGACGAGTTTCTGCAATAATGTATAAAGTAACGTGACGAAAAATAATTATTATCTTTTGTTTATTAGTATTTATTTATTATCTTATTTAAAGATATTATACAATCAGCAATTGTGTGTATATATATATATATATATATATATATATATATATATATATATATATATATATATATAGAAACAAGATATGGGTTTCGTATGTTTGGAAATTTTAACCCTTCGAAAATACTGTAAGACTTTAAAATAAAAATATTTTTACAATCATGCAAATATAATTTTCAACTACTATAAAACAAAAATATAAATTTAAAATCAATGAGAGAATATTGTATAAATTCTGTAAAACCAGATCTTAAAGGGTTTCGTTAAATCCAAAAAGGTCTGGTAAACCCAATCTTAAACCCAAATTTCAAACATTAGTATTACTTCAATAATTTACCTGACAATTCATATGTAAATTATACCACTTTATTAAAATGAACATCTTAAAAATAATAATATTGACTTTTATTTACATCCACCACTTTTGCAATTTTGTGAGTACTTAAATTAAATGTGAATATTGTATCATATATTTATGAATAATTTTATGTGTAAATTTAATGACTGGTAAGTAAAAAATGTATATTTAATATAGATATTTCTGTAAGACTATTTCAAACATCGGAAACGATAAATAAATGTAATTCAAAGTATTAAACTAAAAATCATTTTTCTACCTAAAGATCAGTTTATAAGTAATTATTATTTTATGTTCAAACTATTTTAGATATAGCATTATAAATTAGAATGAAGGGTAATATATTTTGCATAATATTGAACTTGTCGTTCAATACATACTTTCTTAAATAATTTTCTTTTTCTTTTCTCAGTATTATCTTTAAGAAAATGATCTAAAATAACACTAATAAAAAAATATTATCAACTTGATAAGTAAATCAGTTTTGAAAATCGTCGTAAATATTTATCGAAATTTTAGAAAATTAGTATTATGATGAATAATTACTAAATAGACGAACAATACATATAATGTAAATATAACTTTTATGATTCCAACGTTTTCAATATTTTCAATATGTTGGAGGGTATTCTAAGTATGGAATTTTTATTTATTAGTTTGATATATATTTGCCAACAAATTATATAAATACTATCTTATTAGATCAAAAAATAGAAAGAATGTTTATAGCATATTCAATATTTATTCTTCAGAAAATTTGTCACAATGATATTATTAGTTATTTAACTTTTTACAAATTAAGAAAAAAATCATTTTTTAACTGCTTTTATAGAAATAACTGGCCAATATTAATTTTATTTTTTTGTAGATAGTTCTTTATATATATTCAGTAACTAGCAAATTGAAGTTTAAATAAGGACTTGGAATGCGTGTACGGGTTTCTAAATAAATGTAGAACATTAATTAAGTAAAATAAAATTCGATATATTTATAGAGAAGCCGCAAGACATAAAAAACCTCCACTTTATCAGTGGAGGAAAAAGCAGAAAATTATACAAATGGCAACCAACGCTCGCATGAAAACACACTTCATACTTTCGTACCTTTTTTTTATTAACGCACTGAAGGAGTACTCCTTACGTGGTTAGAGAGGTCGTAACGGGAAGGTGTGCTCCGCTGAACCTCCTGCTCTGCGTTACGGGCCCAAGCTCCTGGGTACGGGAATAGCTCTTACCGTAACGGCAGCCACCGGGCACGAATGGAAAACTCATACAGGAACTACAGATAATACACGCAAAAGTAACACTATAAAGCACACAACGAATTACAAATAATACACGCGGAATTAACACTATAAAATACGCAACGAATTACAAATAATACACGCGAAAATCACGATATCAATACACGCAGAGAACGCTCTGAGGGAAAACTCGTCCTTGCTCGTTGAAGTTCGTACGCGAAGTGTCCGCAGACGGTCAAACTCTCATCGAGCACCGATTCTCGGCGGAATAGGCGAGATGCAGCACCTGGGCCCTGATGGACCGTTTCTACGGACAGACGCGCTAATTTTTATTACCACAGTTTCTCACGGTCGGTTTAGCTACGTCGGTTTTCCGTATTCGGGAAAGCGCACGTTTTCTACCTTATGCGCATCCCCGTTTGTATGGCGCCCCGGAAGGCCGAATGGCCTGAATATTTCCACCCGCCTTCTGCCGTAGGATGAATCCAGGTTTTTTAAATTCCAGTTATTCGTTTCTCCTATCTTCCTTAACGGGCAGTGGCGCCAAACGGGCAACGTGTCGTCTAAAGGTGTTAGAGACTGTTCTTACGGTGACGACTCTCACAAGGCCGTCCGGTCCAGGGTGGGTATCGACGACTTGGTCTAAAGGCCATTTTGCGGGAGGATATCGGTCGTCGCGTAAAAGGGCGAGCTGGCCAATTTCAAGATTCTCTACTGCTCGGCGCCATTTACCACGTTCCTGTAATGTTTGCAGGTATTCGTCCGCCCACCGCTTTCAAAATTGATTTCGTATTCGCTGCAGCAATTGAAAGCGATTCAAGCGGTTTTCAGGAATACCAGGTAGCTCTTCATCTGGAATTAGTGCTGGAGCGTTACCGATAAAGAAATATGCCGGTGTTAGAGCATTTAAGTCTTCTGTGTCGTTATTAAGAGCGCACAGAGGTCGGGAGTTGAGACACGCCTCTATTTCCGTGAGAACGGTAGAGAGCTCCTTAAAGGTAAGGTCGCCGACAGCTCTCTTTAGGTCGTATTTTGTGGATTTTACTCTGGCCTCGCAAATTCCATCGTAATGTGGATTAGTGAGCGGAATGAATAACCAGGTCGTACCTTCATTCGCGAGTGTGGCAGCGACGGTCTCATAAAACTTTTAAGCCGCGCGGAACATCTTCTGTAATTCGGTGTCTGCGCCTCTGAAGGTAATAGAGTTTTCGCTATAGAGGTGACGACATATTCCTCTCCTACTTGTGAAGCGACGATAAGCGGACAAAAATGAAGCTGTCGTCAGGTCACTCACCAGCTCGAGATGTATGGCCCGTGTTTTGAAACAGACGAAAAGTGCCACGTATCCTTTATAAGCTCCATGCCCCCGTCCCTTTGTTGTACAGACCTGAAAGGGGCCCGCATAATCCACACCGCTCATAGTAAAAGGGCGTGCACGTACGACTCGACTAGCAGGAAGGTCTCCCATGATCTCGTGTGCCAATCGAGGCTTGATGCGCTGGCATCTTACACAATTTCGAATGATAGTTTTAACTAGTCTATGCCTCCCTAAAATCCATGCCTGTTTCATTACAATCGTAGATGTTAACGTCGGTCCACCGTGCAAAGCGAGTGCGTGCGCATGTTTTCCCAATGACAGGGGTGCTTACCCAGCCACTTCAACACGATTTCGCTGTCGGACCACAAAAAAATCGGATAATCTTTTAAGAAGTCTAAAGATCGAACACGGCATACGAGTTTTGTAAGCAAGGTGGCTGCGCAAAGTTATAGGTCGGGGATGCTGATCGTCTTTACCGGGGCGACCTTTGTTTTCGCGGCTAGCCATCGGCTGATCGAAATCGTCGGTAAAGCTAATAGCGAGTCGCAATAGTTTCTCCAACGTACGCAAATTTCTTTAGGCAGTAGGGCATCCCAATCGTTCTTTAAAATCCACAGATCCTGCACTAATATTTTCGCAACGACCGTCGCCGGAGAGAGCCATCCCAAAGGGTCAAACAGACGCGGGATGTTTGACAGTCTGTTCCGTTTCGTGATATTTCCCGCTTTATTATTCATTTTCAAAACCCTGAAACTAAATTCATCAGCGACTGAATTCCAATAAACTCCTAGAGTTTTCCTGGAATCATCGCGGTCGATCGCTATGAGGGCGGCCACGTCGCTCTGACGCGTTTCTTGCGGTAGTATTTCGCAATTATTAGCTGACCATTTGTCCAGCTCAATTCCAGCTGTTCTCAGAAGCTCGACAAGCTCTTCGCGTATTCGGACTGCCAAAGAAAGATCGTCAGTTCCGGCAAATGTGTCATCTACGTACGTGCATGTTTCCAAACACCGCGCGCCAAGGGGAAATTTCTCGCGTTCATCCCGCGCTAGCTGTGTCAACCTGCGTGTCGCTAAAAAAGAGGCACATGCTGTCCCGTACGTTACCGTGTTCAAGCGATATTCTGCTGGCGGCTCTTCCTGACAGGTACCCATAAGATACTTTGATAATCGCGATCTGACAGCGACACGCGGATTTGTCTAAACATTTTTATTATATCCGTCATAAACACAAACTTGTAACGACACCAATTTAATAAAATTAAAGACCAATCCCTTTGAGCGGAGGCCCAGAGAGCAAAAACTTATTTAAATAGTGCTGATCGCGCGTTCGTCAGGAAGCGTCGAATACAACCCGTATTTTCCCATTATTCGTAACCGTGTGGTGGAGCAAATACCATGCGCAAGGGTCGGCGCATTCGTAGTTCGGAACGCGAGACATATGTCCTAGTCGTTCGTACGTGCTCATAAACTCCCTGTAATTTTCGCCTAGAGAAGTGTCGGATTTAAAACGCCGATGCATGTGTCTCAACGCGCCTAAGGACAGTTGACGAGTTTCAATTTCGACCTCGGGTAAGTCTCCTCTGATCGGAAGGCGAACTTCGAAACGGCCGTCGGCCGCGCGCACGTGCGTATTCACAAATTGTCGCTCGCACCATTCATCGTCCGACCATAGTATAGAGTGTACGCGCGGTAATTCTTCGAGGATCCAGAAACGATCCAAAGCATTATGTAGATCCTCATGGCCCGAGACACTATATAAAACTTGAATGGGATCGCGAGGGTTCGGTTCCCCCCACCGTAACGGCATATTCCCCCTTGATTCGGAGATTACTCAGCCTAATGTCGTATTCTGAGCGATTAGTTGGGACGGGGGGAAACGCTGGAGTCGAGGTAGTAGCAACCGTCCATATACGTCTGCCCCTAATAAGCGAGATTTATCCCATTGAACCATCGTATATCCAGTTCGACGACATTACGCGCAGGTAGTTGAGAGGTTAGACGTGGGAGGATGAGCTCTTATGTCTCGACTTGAATTTTCGGATACGATATCAAACCTATAGAGAAACTCGTCTGTGCACGCGCTGCACCGACAGCATTTTCTCCGACTACGGATAGCGGTATATAGATACGATGTCATTCAAGACCGAGCAATTGGGCCGTCGCCTCGCTCACAAACGAACCCTCGGACCCTTGATTTAATAAGGTCCACGCGCAGGTATACCTGCCATAATGATCCGCGCGGTAGCTAGAATTACCGAGCATCTCGAGGTAGAAGCATTAACGGTGTGCACGTTTATTGCCGCGGAGTTGCCGTCTCTTTCGTTTTCGTCCCGAGGTTTAGGATGCTCCATACTAGATGAAGGTAGCGGCGCTCGTAGTTTACAATCATCTGGAGCGACTTGGTGAAAAGATCAGCCAACTGTTGGATTTTGTGAAAGATAGGCATAACGTGCACAAGACCATTAAGGATCTTGCTCGTTCTATTAATGCCTCATACAAATGCATCAGTATGGCAGAGGATGATTTGTTGCAGTATCACCGTCCCGGTACTCATGAAGTGGTGACTCAGACTACGCCGAGTCTACGCTCTGATACCAAACGAAGCGCAGCCGAAGGGATAGATTCCACTCCTAAAACAGTAGGTAGCAAAATGACAAAATAACCATCACTGGGCTTAAGGAGACCATCAGAATCAGTTGGAGTAGCTACAAGGAAGTCTGAGGCCAAGAAATCAATGAGCCTTGATGAACACCATCAATAAGCCAATAAGACCAGAGAGCATCCTATCAATCATGCTGGAATATTCTGAAAACTGGAAGGCAGTAGCCAGTATCGCAAAAGAGGTGATGACCAAACTTAGATATGCCGATAGAATTAGGCGAATGGCCGAGAATGAATTAGGCTAGCTGATTCTATTTTAAGTTGCAGAGGACGAACACAGAACCCCTGATCACTTATGTGGATGGGGGACGTAGGATAATGTCATAAGAAGAGGAGCCATATAGGCTAACTAACAGCCCCGCCGAAATAATATTCCCGGATAGTTCCGGCGGGATGCTGGTTTTGAGAGGCCACTAGTGTAGAGCTTGCTCTGCCTACACCTATTAAAAAAAAACACACACACCCGCGCGTAATAGAAAGCTTAACCATTTCCTTGATTCTCCTACTTGGCAGATTTCACATAGAGAAACGTTATTCTTTACAAAATAGGGAAAAGTTAAGAAAATATGATTAAATCCAAGATAGAAAGCCTAATCATTTCTTTGGCTTTTCTACTTGTCAAATGTTGACTATAGAAAACACGTACTTCTTTCTAATATCAATAAAAGATAAGCAAATCTGAAGAAAGTCGAGAAAGTAATAATTAATATACGACGATTATTAGATGATCGTAGGGCAATCTAACTCGGATCTGGCGAGTACTACCTACATGAAGAAATCATCAGTAACTCCGACTAGGATCTAGCCCGAACTAGAGATATGCCGACTATATTTCTGCATGGATTAAAATAAAAATTTGAACATTATCTATAAAATGAAAAAATAGATAGAAACTAGGCTTTAAGTTGGAACCTTGTCTCTGGCTAGTAAATGAACTTTTGTATTCGGACGTATTTTCATTTATTATAATCGAAAAAAATAATATTTATACAATATTATAATATTGTGCTATTTATAGAATAAAAGGAACATGATACAATACGTAAATAGGTTGAAAGAATTATAAAAAATAATCAAATCTATTTCGAGAATGAAGCTTTTCAATATCAAAAAATTAACCTGGTTTTACATTAATTCTTATGAGAGATTCGCCGGAAATGAGAATTATTTTATTAATAACTCTTTAACAAAAGAAAGATCCTATTCATAAATGGTCCTACACTTTTTCTTATTTCTTTTGGAGGTGTTTTTCGGCCTCCTTTAGTTTCCAGTTGTGTGTGCACGCGCGCGCGCGCGCGCGAGTGTATGTGTGTGTGTTTGGGTGGATGTGTGTGTGTACGTGACTTCTAATATAGCTTCTAAAAGAAAGCAATTTCGTTATACTTCAATTCAAAAAAAGTTTTATGTAATAAAATTTTATTATACTAAAGCACATTTAATATACTAAGCTTCGTATGCGTCGAAGCTGAAACTGAGATCTCCTTTTGAAAGGAATCTATCACATTAACTATTATAATGCTGCCTTATATTATACATGACTAATACAAGTGTGTATATGCGTAGACGCTTAGATTTACAAGTTGCAACGCGCGCAGATAATTCTGAAGATACTTGCCCTTCAGACAATAACCAGGTCTTCCCTAACATTATTCAAATACCTACGTGCTCGATATAATGTAGTCTATAATGTATATCTATATATGCAATTCTATATGTGTATAGTATATGCAGCTGCATGTATTACTATGATACTATCATGTATATAATACACTCGGCCACTAGAGATTATAAGGTCGTGTTCAGACGGTAGAATATGATATCCAGATGTGTCGGGACGACTTCTACGGGACGTTTCGTATTCGCACGGTAGAACACGATATCCAGGTGTGTCACGACGATATATACCGGGAGTTTCGTGTTCGAACGGTAGAACACGATGTCTAGGTGTTGATCGACGACTTTCACGGAGAGTTACGTGTATTAATTAAAAATCTTGTATGCTTAAAGATGTTTGATATTAAAAATAAATTGATAGTATAGTAAAATATTTTTTAATAATATATAATAACGTTTTTAATTTTGTTAAGATGATGCGCTCTTTTGTAAAAATAACATATATGGTTTTCGCAATAGTACATGTACGATTTTTGCCTTAATAAAATAAGAAAAAATATATTATTTATGACAGAAAACAAATGACATTTCAGAATATATATACTAGATACAAGTCACAAAAATTTGTGAAATCTCGTTCAAATTACTTTCTAGGATAGTATAAAAGACAAGTATGGTGAATTCGATTTCCTTATCATTTGAAACTTCTCTTTAATATAATACATTTAACAATATAATCAATGCATTGTATTTATTTATATAAATGAAATATTATCCTAAATAGACTTCTCATTATTATTAGATTACACATAAATATGCGTGACTTAAAAAACAACTTATAATTTTGTGGGGTCGTAACCAACACTACGCACATATAGAGCGATACGGCGCATGCGCCAAACGGTACAAGCAAGCGGCATCAACGAGTACGCACTATGGACTGAGCGGCAGTGATCCGACGAGGAGTGGGGGCCGCGTGTGCCCAACCGCGGCAGCGACCGCGGTCAGCTCTCTCCTTCACCGGATTCTGTACAATGCAGACGCACTCGTAGACACATCGCCAGAATAGACAATAAAGACTATATTTTTCAGTACATAGTGTAAGTTCTTATTCCCATCCCGCACCACCGCCTTGTCTAGGAGCGGGATAATGAAACCTCTCAAACTGGTGACCTCGACGATGAAAGGCGCCAGCATGTAGCAAAGAGACGGGCGCTCGTAACATCAAGACGAGTTCTGAGAAGAACCCATTGCAATTAGAACAAGACCTGCTCGAACAAGAGCCCGATGAGGGTTGACGTTCTTCATTATCGTACGACCGACCGAGGCCCGCCAGAGACAAGTCAGACGTCGGTTGGCTCCTACGACGCTACATTTCTTTTAATAACAGGCCAACCGTTGACCCCCGGATAAAAATAAGGACACCGTTGGATTCGTCTGCTCTTTTTCTTCTCTTTCTTACACACGCCAGTATGAATGGATTCCTACATATCTGCGGACTCCACGGGCAATTTTGTAAAATCCCTATTTTCCGGACTTCAGCTCATATGTAATTCCATGTTCCACTCGTATACATCTAGTACAGCTATATTTCATCGACGTCTGTATCCGAAATACTTTTTTGATTTTTGGCGAAATGATATTTCGTTCTTCATTGTTGTACGACCGACTGAGGTCCGCCAGAGACAAGTCAGAAGTCGGTTGGCTCCTACGACGCTACATTTCTCTTAATGTCGGGCCAACCGTTGAACCCCGCAAGTCTTCTCAAAAGTCCATTTTAAAAGTAGATTACTATGTATCATAAAGAACTCAAAAATTATTGCGAGTATATTCGCTAATAGGATAAATTCGTATACCTTTTTATATATTAATAATAGTATATATCTACAAACAAACACTTCTTCTATGTGACATTGTTTATTTATATTTCGTTTTTTATATTTTCTAATTAATTACTTAGATTTCCTAATAATTTGAACATAGTCGCAGTTTACTTATTTATTTCACAAGTTTACACACAATTAAATACATTTTCGCAATTACATTAAAAGAAGAAACCTAAATCTTATATACTAATCATAACCCATTCTCTTCACTTATGATTTTTACCGTTTTCGCTCCATGGTCTATAAACGTAGAAAACGTGCAAAAATTTCAATTTGAAAGTAAAAGAACCCTATCTTGTGTAGGAATGAGTTCTACCCACCGGTTAGGCTCGGCGGTTCGATGGTACTCAGGAGAAATAATGCGTAAGCAATTAATATAAATGATGCGACTAGTTATTATACCGACTCATGTACAATAATTTAGTTATACGTAATCTGTCCGTACGCTAGTAGTGTTTAGAGAGAGTGAGAGTTCGGCAGCCGCTACAGCGGGCTTGATGCTTGCGGCCCCCCATTCCGTGTCGGGGCACCGCCACTACGTCTTTCTGGTGCATACTTGCTGTATACAGTTGACGCATGCGCTATTTATATTAACGTATGTGGACTATAGACGTAGTCCCTACATCACTCTCGCCAATTCGCAATTTCTCTATGGCCTTTGATAAAATCATTGGTATATATTTGCGTCAGAAAATAAACTATTGTAAAATACCTATTTTGTACCGAATAATGATTAAGATTGATGGATAGGTGTTAGTAATAATTAGCAATAAATAATAGTAATTATTATAAATAATGAATTATTATTATACATAAATACATAGTTATGTTATCAAAATTTAAAATAAACTAAATATTTTATCTTAAAAATAAATAAGTGGTTTCATGTGTTCAGCCATCAGATGTTAGTTTTCTCTCATCAGATAATATGACTGTCAAACCTATACATAGATAAATAAAGCCTATATATATATATATATATATATATATATATATATATATATTTAACGCAAAATGTTTAATCTGAAAAAATTATTTTGCTAGTCAAATTGTTCAAGGAAATCTCGATGTTAAAACATTATTCACCCACGAGCTAATTTACGAACTAAATACTAGAAGGAGTTTTCAAATCAAATCCTCAAACTTTTTGTTGGGTGCATAAAATTCTCTCCATAAACTCTCCTAACCGAGTCGAAGATATGAATGATTTTGATAAATGAAACAACTACGTACTATAACCGTAAAATATTTAGACTCGATTAAGAGAGTTTATGGACAGGATTTTATGCATCTAACTAAAAACTTTGTGAGGATTTGACTTGAAAACGCCTTCTAGTATTTAGTTCGTAAACTAGCTCATGGGTGAATCATGAGCAGTGAGGAATCTGAGTCAAATTCGGAAGTAGAATCAGAGGCTGGTGATGAAATTGTTGATTTTGATTATAATCACTTCGAGTATGTTCCAGGTATACAGACATTTTACAACGGAGAATTTTTTTCATCTGTCAAAAATTTACTTCCAAATTTGGAATTCAAGATATTGAAATAAATGGAAATAAACCCATTGTTGATTATTAAAAAAATATGAGAACAGTAGATCAAATCGATCAAACATTATCTTTGACCGAAAAACTCAGAAAATCAATGAAATGGTATAAAAAGATATTTTTACATTTTCTTGATATAGCTCTTGTAAATTCCCATGCTTTATACAATCGAAAGAATCCCGAAAATGAATTATCTTTTCCAGATTTTAAACTAAAAATTATTTTAAAGATCCTCAATTTAGAAGAATTGCAATTACCAATTTTGCATGTACCAATAGAAAAATGAAAAGATGTACTTTATATCATATGCAGAAAAAGAGAACAGTCTCTAAATATCAATGCAACATCTATTCTGTAGAATTATGTACAACTGCATACTTTTATGATTCTTACACTAAAAGTGTCCTTCTGTGAATAGAATAATCAGTGAGCTTTCATTGGATTCATTCTTGCTTCATACTGATATGAGAAAAAAAGAAAAAAAAAGAAAAATACTCGCACACACATAAACGCGTGAGCGTGCGCGCGCACACACACATACATATACATAACATGGGATCAGATGTTCTTCATGTCCACGTCGTTGACCATGGGTAGTACTGTGAGCGAGTACTTGCAGTCTTTAAAGTAAGGATTTATCAAAAATTATAACATCAAAAAGTATTATTTTATTCATTAAAAGTATTTTTCAATTTTCACTTCAGTATTACAGTGTTCACTATTTTACATTTACTCTTAAACTATTGATAAGGGATTAGTTCGCAGAGAAAAGAAATTTTTATATCTTAAGGATAGGTGAGTTGAGTACGCAGAAGATTTATGCCTACTTATCGTCTACTTAAGCCTACTTACAACTAACGCGATGCTTAGTTCGCTTTGCGCTGTATTGTTACACATTATTCATTAAACTCTACAATAACCCCAATGCGTTGCAACTAACGTACTCTGTTGGCTGGCAGAATAAGCCTGCACTTACTTAGGTACGTGTGAAGCAAGCGGTTTTGCCGAGTCATATTAAAAATAAATTTTTCCTGTAGGACTCGTGTTTTCTTCTTCCCCAGTTGATTTTCAACCCGTATGAAATTGACTCCCTTCGCACTGAGATTTAATAGTAGTTCATTGATAATCGGTAATAATCTAGACTAACTAGGTTCAGTTGCATGCAATTGTCTATGTGGAAATTGCGGGGCACAACGATGCCATTCATAGCAAAATCCTCGAGGTATAATCGCAAGAATCGAGTCCTCGGCGTACAGGTTGTTGTTAAGCCTTATTGCTTTAATTGTCCTAAACGCTTTGATAGTCGGACATAGATAGACGTTGCTCATCGGTATATCCTGCGGCTCGGAGAACGCGAAACTGAAGGTTTGTATGATATTTTGTCCGAAGAAGACTGCTGCTAATATCGCACTAATATCTTTGTTTGTGTATCTTTGTCGAGATGCGCGCAATTGTCCAAATTAAAGTGAAAGAGGATTCGGATTCGATTTTACAAAATCTATCATTGGTTTGAAGTACACTTTATTGCAGTTTACAATTTCAAGGCACCATAGGTTCGCTAATTAGTCTGTCGTGAGGCTGGTAACCTGATAATTTATATTATTGATCATCACTAGGTGATCTACATCTTGAACTTGTAGAAAATTGTCAAACGTAGCTTAACAATTTCTACAGTGATCTCTGAGACGGTAGTATCAAATCTTTCAAGTACCTTAGGTAGTTTGGGTGTCCGTCCGATTTGTTCGCGTAGCATATGTTCGATTATGCTGGAGTCCAGCTCAATAAGACTACACTCGAAACTACTGAAGTAGTCTAGCGCTCTATACAAGTTCATGAAATCGCTCGTGTTTATAATTAGCACCACTGCGTCCAGGCAGCCGAAACATGCTATATTTTTGGATGCAGTGCAGGTGCGCGGATCGATTCTACCATGGTCTACTCCTCTATCGTGTAGAGAGCTGCCTTGGCTCAGAACGAGCTCGGAAGTCCGCGATGGTACTGCCATTTAATCTGGCTTAGACACGAATTAGCTTGTAGATGACACGATGTCTCCAAGCTTGATCTACTTATAATAGCCCTCGTCGATCGTTATATATACTTTTTTGATCGTAATGTCGCGGAATCCCTCGCTTTAATAAAACATCGCGATGCTTCCCTTACTTGCCGGTACCCAAATATTAAAGATGAACATTCGTGGCACAAATTGTTCGTTATCAACGTGTCGCAGGTGAGTATATTCGCGATCAAAATGCTCCTTGGATACGGAGCGAAACATGCCTTTCCGCATGCGTTGCGCATCGTTCTGGTACTTTGCGACGAAGTTGTGTTTATAGTTCTCCACCTCTATAAGGGCGAGTTCGCAGATTAGGTGGAACTGCCGATAGAGAGACTATTTTTGAGTCTCTGTCTTCGGCGACCTGGTCAGTGACTTGCTTCCATGGCATGCCTGATGGCTCTTTGACCTGAAAAACGCATATGTTTTTTAATATTGATAGGAGGATCTCTAACACGCTGGTTGTTTACGTTGGCCGACTTATCCGAGTCGAGGCGAGAAGCCTTGCGCAGTAGATTCGGGCAGTGTTTCATCCGGCGGTTCGCGTCGTGTAATTACGGAATAACGTATTTGTCCGGACGACTGCTAGAGGCACTGCCGGTGTTGTCTCCTCGCGGTGATGCGTGGTCGCGGGATGACAGGCATGGCTCAATCAGCAGCGGTGATGCCGTGTCGTAATCGGCGTACATGTCGTAGCTGTGCTTGATAGCTTCGTTAAGATAATGCGCAGTCTTAACGCTTCCGATTGACACGGTTTTCCCGCGGTCGTTTCTATCGATGCGTAACTCTTGTCGTCCGGGGCGCGTTCGAGAATACGATGTGGTCTGTAGTATGGTCGGCAGAGCGTCGGTCTATTCGGGTTAGTTTGCAGGAAGATCTGTGTGCATCTCTCCATCTTTTTATACACAAAGGGCTTTTTGGCGCTTTCGTGCTCTACATTTACAGGTTGTCCGTTCCGCATGAAAGCTTTCAGCTCACACAAGAACACGCTGTCATCGGGCTCTATCGGGGATAGTCTGCTGCGCGTTGGCTTACGGGCGGGCCGGTCGACTTGATGTAGTGAAATACACCGTAGTCACGGTGTATTCCGTCTTATTCTACTCCCATTACCGTACGGAACCTCGCAGTGATTTCGGTATAAGTGCTTGATGGATCTATTTGGTGAACTGTGAAGTTCACGACCACCTTAGATATATCAGCATGTGCAGTTTTAGTTCGGGGACTAGATGAAACTCTTTAAGGAAATCACTACCAAGGATTGGGTTTTCTAGCTTCGCGATTACGAAATTCCAGAACATCGCGATTTCGAAATCTAAATCAACATTTACTTTAACCATACCGAAGTTTTCTATAACCGTCCCGTTTAGTGCGAATAGCTTAAGTACTTTAGTGCTCTGGGGCACTTCAACGTCTTTTGAAATAACGGATATCTTTGCTCCTGAATCGATTTAGAACAATTTTCTGGACTGCAGGTTCTTAACGGGGAGACGTGATGAGTAAGCCAGCGCCGAGTGTGTCTCGACTCAGGCGCTGTTTACTCGTTTCCCGACTGAGTATTTTTAGCGGCAAACTCATCGTAGCATTTGCACTTGCTATCACATGATGGCGCCTGGTTTCCGTCATTAATGTACGCACTGTACATTCCGTCGTGCATACACGTAATCTTTTTCTCTTTTTTAGAATTTTGCGTGGAACTTTTGTCTCCGCGTGGGCTTCATCCTGGCATTGCAGTGACTGCGCGCGTGTGCCTTGATTCCGTGGCACTGCGCCTGCTGACACTGCTGCTCCTACCCGAGGTGATACTCTTCGTAGTTCTATTTTTATTATCGTCACACTTTCTCGCTTTTAAAAGAGAGTCAACACAACTTCCTATATTGCTTTCTCATTCTGGTTTAGGCTTCAACTCTGTTCGCACTGTGCGAGCGTCTAATATGTAAAGTTATGGTTTCCACTCCTCTCTACCCTCTATAATCTGCGGTATCAGGGGTATCACTTACAATTCGGAAAGATATCGTACACAAGGACTCGAACTCATGTCCTCAAGTCTTCTTCGATAATCGAGGTTCGATTTAATAAGCAAACAAAGTAATGTAAGCGTAAAGATCGTGCACGGGCACAGATCTCTCATAAGAACGCGTATGCACCGTACACGCAGCGGTGCATGCAATACCACAATGTATATAGCGGCGGCGCCCCGACTATGTGGTGGGAGCCACAAACTACGAGGCGCGCAATTGCGGCTGCATACCAACTTTGCCTCTGTAGCACATCTAGAGCAAGGAAGCATGTACCGGCACGTCCACCAAGAAGACGTGTGATGACGGGATCAACCCAGCTACACAGGTAGTAATATCTTAACACGAACTAAGTCGCAGATTTTTTCAGCGGTGCTGAAAATAATGGTGAAAACCAATCGCTTCGCTGTATTAGCGATAACCACGTGCTCACCTTGTCAGCAAGTCAGGCGGCAAACAAAAGGCGAGGCGCGAACTGACTCGCAAGCAACATAAAGGACGCCGCGCGCAACAGCAAGCAGCGGCGTAGGCAGAATCGGCAGCGCATGCGTGGCCCCCGGCAGCAGCAGCAGTAGAGACAGTGGCGCCCAGGCGCGACCGCGCCAAGTAAGCGGCTCAGCGGCAGCGGTGTTCAGGCGCAGATCCGCAAGCAGAATCAGCGACGCAAGGATGCGACCGCAGGAGCGCAGCAGCCAGTTTCATCAGCGGCGTCATCGAGGAACAGTATAACGCACTCCAACGCGAGATAACCGCGAGATATTTCATGTCCATTGAAAAGCGCATGGAGAGCATGTTTCACGAAACCCGGTGCACGATAGAAGGCCCAGCGAGGTCCTCGTGGAAATGATGAAGCTGGCCGGAGATCAAATTCAAGTAGCCACCATCATGCAGTTCTGGCGGTCGTACCTCCCCGCTGAAATACAGATTCAGATCGTGAATGTCGAGCATGCACGTGCAGCATCGCACGCCGATAAAATATATGAAATTACGCTTAAATGCGACGACATCCCGGCTAGACCGCGAAAGACGAAGTGAAACACACGCGAGACGCGACGAGCGAGCTCGAACGTACGTACGAGAAGATTGAGAAGCTCGCGCACGAGAAGCTCGCGCAGAGAAACGCAGATCATCATGACGTCTGCTCCAGGCGAACAGCAAGCTCGATTCCCCCAGAAGGTGCAGCGTTACCAGCAGAACTAGCGCGCAGCCCCGTGAAAATCGCGAGGAAAAATAAAAACCCTCACGGACGCACGATGGTATGTGCAGCGCGTACTACGAGTACGGGTCGCAGGCTCGCATATGCGAGCCCAAGTGCAAGAGGTACGTGGAATTCACCGCACAGGGTGACAGATCGGAAAACGAATAATAAGCGCCGGGTCCGAGACACCTTTGCGCTGGCATCCCGGGTTTAAAACCACGTTTTTGATAAACTCAGGCTCCGAGGTCTCAGTATTGCCGCAATCATATGGAGCGGATCCACGTGCTAAGAAACTTAAACTTTATGCGGCGAACAGGTCGGTCATAGAATCCGATGATGTAAAAAGGTTAGACTTGGATTTCGGGTACAAGTTGCTTATGCCGTGGAACCTCGTCGTAACGAATGTCGAAAATCCAATCATCGGGAGAGACTTCCTACGCAAGATCCACCTCATCCTCGACCTCCAATTACGTACGCAGACGCATCGGCCTACCGGTACGCTTGCCAAATGCATGGCCAATATGGTGGCCAATTTCCCAGTCCACACCATCAACCCCGCGAGCACGTAATCATCTTGAAATTCCCAAAAGTTATGGGACTTGACCAAGACGTTCAACGCAAAGACCGCGGCGTGTTTTACTACATTACAACTATCGGTCCACTAGTGGGCCAACGGGCTCGCAGGCTCTCCTCAGACAAGCTCCGTGCCGCAAAAAGTCAATTCGACGACATGTTAGCACAAGGAATAATACATCGAAAAGCCGTCGAAAAGCCCCTGGGCCAGCCCCATCCACCTCATACCGAAAAAGGATGGCGAGTGGAGAATATGCGTGGATTATCGACGTCTCAATAGCGTGACCGTCGTGGATAAATTTCCAATTCCACACATTTAGGATTTCCCAAACCTCCTGACCGGAAAAAATTCTTGACTAAGCTTGACCTTCACGCAACGTACCATCAGATTCTACTCGCAAACGAAGACCGCGAAAAAACCGCCGTGATCACATGATTCGTCCTATTCGAATATAACATTATAACATTAGGTTTGATAAACGCAGGGCAGACCTACCAGCGCTACATTAATGCGCATTCGTCTTCCTAGATGACATCTTGTTCGCCTTGGACAGCGATATCGAAAATATACTCGCGAGGTTAGAGAAATACGCGTTGCGACTCAACGTCGACAAGTGTTGGCTCGATCAAACGGAGATAGAATGCCTCGAACATACCGTGAACCAGCATGGATTCAAGCCGACACACGAGAAGCTTGACGCGGTACGGAACGTCCCGAAGCCAAAAACTATTCAGGACCTCCGGAGGTTTCTAGGCCTTATTAATTTCTATCGCGGGTGCATTTCTCACGCAGCCGAGTTGTAGGAAACATTAAGCAAGTACCTGATAGGCTCCAAGAAAGAAGATAACCGCATATTCCAGTGGTACACTGCGTCCGAAGAGGCCTTCGAAAAGTGTAAGCATTCGGCGCTCGATATAGCGGAAACGCAGAGATAAGAATAGTAACGGACGCATTGAACGTAGCTATGGAGGCCGCGTTAGAGCAAAAGCGAGATGGCGAATGGTGACTACTCGCCTTTTATTCAAAAAAATTTATCAACGTGGTACCGAGCCGCAGTACCGAGCCGCGGAAATGATCACCACCGATCAAGGCCGCCAATTCAAGTCGCGGTTATTCGAGGAACATTTTCGAGATGTAAAAGAATACACACAATGTCGTATCACCCCGCCGCGAACTGTATCGTCGAAAGATGGTATCGCGACCTCAAGGCCGCACTAATATGCCAAGGGGATAATCCGGACTGGACGAGAGTCCTGCCTATGGTACTCTTAGCCTACGTAATCCCGGCCGTATATTTGTACGGTAGGACCCTAAAAATACCCGAGGTATTCTACCTCGATGAAGGCGTCAAACTCGACGACAGCACGTTTCTACGCGATCTCAAAGAGCACATGCGCCTCATGCAACCTGCCAAGGCAGACCACAAGAGCGCAAGAAGGCCGTTCGTGTACACAGAGATGAACCGGTGCATGCACGTCTTTCTACAAACAAATCCGAATCGCCTGACACTCTCCTGACCGTACTCAGGACCGCACCGTGTAATCAAACGCGACATGACTGCATCTTGCAGAACGCGTCAAGCCCGCAAACTACCTCAACAAAGAGATAGAGTACGAGGCCGACGACGACGTGGATTTCGAGTCAGCACCATCGTTGCTGCGCGAGTTGTGCACACCGCCGCATAGCCACGAACAGTCGTGAGATATCGAACGTTTATTAATTAACTACGAGCCAGGCAAAGTAAGAAATAGTTATAAATCTAGTAAGCGTGTTGGATGAGGAAGAGGATGCTAGGGACACAGTCTAAAGTAAGATTTGACTACGATTACGTATATCTGCGCCTCTTGTTCAATAGTCGACCCGCGTTGTGCTTTTTTTTGTACAATATTTGCACAGCGGTATCCAAGAAAAAGATAGTCGAATTCTTCGTGAGCAAGGGATTTCACGACGTCGGCGTCGAGAAGATATTTACGAACGGCCGTACCACTACCGCCACGCTCATTGATATATTAAATTATTTTAAATACAAATAGCATTATAAATTAATGTTATTATAAAATCGACGGCTCGTCCGATGTTAGGCAAGCGGTGACGAAATTCACCGACAATTTCGCTATAAATTAGCCTGCAAAAAGCAAAATCGACAGTTCGCCCGGTGAACCAAGTACCCCGAAGTCGATTCACACGAACTCCTCCCGGAGCTAAAAACCTGTCCAAAGCTCGACAAAAATCCTGTTATAATAAACAACTACCGAATTATTAACTTGATCTCTGTTGTGAGGCGCTCCTCAAAAGACCAGCCGTTCTCTTATCCTGTAATAATCCGTTACCTCTTAATAGTCGATCCTGGTTGCGAGGCGCTCCTCAAAATACCAGCAGAATTAAGCGTACCTTTAGTTGTTACTTTATAAAATCAACCCGTCTCGTTGAGAACGGGTTTTCGTACGGAAATTAGCGCCAAATTAATAACGTTGCGGAAAATAGCGCACATTTACATTATGTAGCTTACTATTATTTATCACGTTATAGTTATATAAGTAATTATATTTTGTTATTTTATTTTTCTGTTACAGAATCGTTTCAATATCCTGACCACATATTTTAAATAAATCTTTTATTTCATTATAAGAGAAAATATACTGTGTCTTGAACAATTATTTTCCCAATCCGCCGTCTAATCCTAAATATATAATATTCCCCTCTCAAACAACCTTACAGAATGCCGCGTAAACTATCTCGAGGGGGGTAGGAACGTTACAAAGGAAGACAATTACAAGCGGCCTATCAACGAAAGGTTTGTTACGAATATGGCTCGACACAACCACCAATTCTTAGTACGACTAATAAATGTAAATTAAGCATACTGGCGCACCTGGTTCGCCAGTTCCAATGCGAGGGAGTGGCCGTTGAGATCAGTTAAAACTGCGTTACAATCGAGTGAGGAAATATGTAAAAGAAAAAGGTGTAAGAATAAGGTCAGACAGTAAGCTAGTATTAAGTACGTTAAGTAAATTAAGTAGATCTAGATGTAGACTGCGTAAAAACATGTAAAAAATGTACAATAAAGCGCGTTCACCAAAGCATGTACAGTAGGTTAAGACGCGAATAGGGGACGTATAGTAAGTAAATACTTTTGTACGCGATAGATCAGCGGAAGAAACGCACACGCGACAAGCTAATTAATGCACATCCCCGCTCTGCATCTCACCTCTAGGACAATCTTGCGACTTTTTAACTACGTATAAGTCGCAAAAATGTTGGGATTGATGTAGGAATCGTGCACGGGCACCGATCCTTCATAAGGAAGCGCATGCGCCGTACACACAGCGGCGCATGCAATATCACAATGTATATATCGGCGTCGCCCCGACTATGTGCTGGGGGCCTTGAACAACGAGGTGCGTTGCAGGCTGCAACTTGCAGCGGCCGCACGCCAACTTTGCCTCTATAGCACTCCTAGAGAAAGGACGCATGTACCGGCACGTAAGATCCTACCTATGTGATTTAGTCGATTAATAAACTCCTTGTTAAATATTAAATCTCGTGTATTTATTCGGGATATCTCGTCATATCACGCTGACGCGTAGGCGGCGGTGCTTACTCGTTAGCACGAATCCTACATAAGTATTTAGAACTTTCGAACTGAAGAAATTAATAATAACAAGAATTTTCTAAACTTTACATTTATTTTATAAAAATTAAAGCTTATACAGCGATTTATCAGTAACATCACTACTATTATTTATAGATTCACACTTTAATTAATAAGAAATTATATTTCTAGAAATAGCATAAATGCTTAGCATTGTTATTAGCAATTAATTTTTTATTTAATCATGAAAAATAAATTTATTGGTAAAAACATATAAAATATTTTGTATAGTAAAATATACAAGATAGCAAAAAATAATAACTAATGCTTCGAACATTAGTTTTTTATTTATCTATTATATGAAATTTAAGTAAAAATTTTATTAATTTAAAATTTGATAAATTATGTACATAATTTAAAATTTATACTAAATCTTGGTATTCAGGTATTAATAATCCAACATATGAAATTTACATAATAAAAACAGTACAGGTAACTGTAGGTGTAGCAAAGGTTTCTGTTTTGAACTATTAAACATTATCAAATTTATTAATAGCATAATTCTCATCAACTCTTTCATAAAAATATAATGCAGACCATAATTTATTTTATCAATTGAAAAAATGTTATTGCAATTAATGAAGTAGTTTACAAAATATATTAATAGCTTAAAGCCATCTAAATAAATATGGAATGATAGAAACTTATGACAAAATTTTATTTTTTTAATGTACTATAGTAGTGTTAAAAATTTAGTTGCATTCGAATGCACTTTTCTAAATTAAGGCATATGTTTGGCAACTGATTAATATCCATCTTTATAAAATGTATTCTTACTTTACATTTTAAATGTAAAGGAATTAGTGGCATGCTCAACAGCATCAGCACTAGAACTATATTTTTATATAATAATTTAATCAATTTTAGGAGATTCATCTACCTCCATCTTTTCACTTTCTAATGCTTTATGCTTAGATTCAGCCTCAAGTATTACAGATTCTGTAAAAAAATAATTATTTGTAATATTTTTACATAATTTTATTAAAAATTAATAATGATCAAAATGACCTTCACTTTCGGTATTATTGCTTTGAGCATCACACGCACTGATTTCTTCACTCACATGTACGACAGGTTTTTCTACAACTTCTATATCAGAATCTGGAACAGAAAACAGATTATATCCATACAAAAATATTAAGTTTAAAAAATATTTATAAAAAAAATTATATTTAACCTGAATCAGACTGATTACAAGAATTTTCATTATCGTCCATTTGTAATAAGTTTTCTGTTGATTCATCAGATTGAAGAGAAAGTCTGTGAGGACTCATCAAACTATTATCAAAGTCTAATTTGGGAGCAGCTGGTTTTTGTTTCCTTGCTGGATTCCAAAAATTACAATAACAACATCTGAAAGCTAAAAATTCACATTGGAAACAAAATTATTAAATATTTTTTGTTAATTAAAATTTTTAAGAGTATCTACCGAAGTATTCAAATTCTTCTTTAAGAGCCATTCCATTGTGAGAATCACATTGACGACAGATTAAAGCATAACGATTATTTGGTCCATCTCCAACAACATATTCTACTAATCTATCAAGATAACTTCTTTGTTGTGGTAAAATTGGTCGAGGTAATGGAGCTTCTAGAAATTATATTTCTTTAATAAATTATAAAAAATATTTACACTGATTGAATACCTGAAATTCTTACAAAAATTTTCTTATTAAAAAGAGTACAAAAATAAAAAAAATAAAATTACTTCCTTTTTTTATTTACTTTGTATTATTTGCTTTATATTATTTGATTTTTGGTGTATTGTAATTAAATTTAAATATATTTTAAAAGTGATAAAATAGCAATGAACTATTTTTGTTAGAAAAATTAATTTAATAAAAAAATTATTCAGTTCAGTACTAAGTATTTGTAACATTTATTTTGAAAAAAAAACTCTTTAAAATACTAACTAGCTGCAGGTGTTACAACATTAATTAATTTACCACTTGTTTGGTAAGGAGTTGTTGTCAATGGAGTTGGTGGAAATACAGGCCCCCCTCCAATTTTATTTATTGAAGAATTCTGAGCAGCTGTAGATGAAATTAAAGCTCTTCTACGCAATTCAGTTTCAGCTAGTGAATATTGGGCTACCTGTGGAGTACCTAATTTTGGTGTCTCGGACTCTGATAAAAATTGTCTATTAAATGTCTGAAAATTAATTTATAATAAAATAGATATTGTAGTTTAATACTCTTTTAAACAATTAATTATAATGTTTTTTTTTAAATTATAAAAATAATAACTTACTTGGGGTGTTGACTGTAAAGAAAAAAATATAAATAACTTTTAATATTACATAAAAAATTGGTGTGTGTGCGCGTGTGTGCGCGTGCGTGCGTGTGTGTATGCATGAATGAGTTATCGAGTGAGTGAGTGAGTGAGTAAGTGAGTGAGCGAATGAGTGAGTGCATGTGGCATATGTGTGTCTGTGATAATTTTATTGAAACTTACTGGAGACATTCGCAATTGATCTGGTGCATATTTTATTAAAATTTCCTTAGCTTTTTTATAAGTTTCAGTTTCAGTAACTTCATCTAATATTTTTTTCTTTTCCTGCTGCATAGTAATAAATTTTTCTTGGTTTTTTAAAATTTTTCTTTTATAATACCACGATACCATTTTTTTTGTAAATAATATTCTATATGTGAAATAAATGGATTATTACACTTAATTCTTCTGTTTAATATAATTAAGATAATGTTTATAATATACTTACATAATTGGAAAAATAAGTAAAGGAGTAATATAAAATATTTGATCATGAAGTTTTGCAGGAAAGAAATAAAAGTAGAAAACTGTTGCCACAATAATATAAAGCACTACACTATAAATAACTAAAGTATCAACTATTTTTTTATGTCTTTGTTCCGTATATTGTCCATACTGTTCTATATCTTTTATTTTCTATTTTCATGAAAAATAAGAAGCTAAATTTTATATTACTGTTGCCAAATGTATATGGAGTATAATAATAATAATTTAATAACATTTTACTAAATTAAACAATCTGAAAAAAAATCATGACACTTACTTTATCAAGATCATCAAGAACTTCTATAGTAGTTTTCTTTTTCTAAAATTTAATTTATAGTTATTTCATTAGATACTAAATATTTACTTACATTACTATAATTTAATAAAAATTTTCAAAAAAATAATTATGAATAAATTAAATATTTAGAAATATCAACAAAAATATATATTTTATATTGTTCAAAGAACTTTGTATTTCTTTAAATATTATTAATGATTCTTATACATGCAAAAGAATATTTTTAAATGTGATTGTAAAAGCATGTTCAAAACTAGTATGAAGTAATCAATATTTATTTAATATTGTTTAGCTTAAAAATATTTTTGAAAATTTTAAATTTCATCTTTTACATGTAGCACATAAATTAATTAGAGTATTATGCATATTTTATATGATACTAAGACATTATGTCATTGAATTTTATTATTAATCTACATATTCTTGCATAAATTAGTTTTAATTTCTGTGAATCATCAAAGAATTATTTATGCAATTGAAATAATAACTTAAATAATCACTCACTTTCATGTAATTATAGCTAATTTCTCATATATATTAAATAAATTGTTTAATAATAAATTGTTTAATAATAAATAGTTTAATGTATAAATCGAAACTCAATAATTATCTAAAATTCATGACATAACCTAAACAATAATATTAGAATTGAATAACATGAAACAGTAATTAAATTTAATATTCTTATTACTTACGCGAAATCTTGAAAATAACATGCCCATATTATAATAGTTTTAACTGTTATACTTTTAACAGAATTCAACAAGTTTCACTTCCTCAGATTAGCATATTGCCAATTTAATAAATCGTCAGTCATCAAACTGTTTTTATAATTTTAAATTTAGCTTCTTTAGAATAAGTAAAATTCTCCAACTATGGTATGGTCCCGTTTCTCTTGTTCCAAATTTAAATTTTGCTTAAATCAAGCTAGTTCAAGCTTTAATAAGACGATATTAATAGAAAAAGGCTCTTTGGCTTCAACTATCAGCTTCAATAATAAATTCGTTTTAGTAATAGGAATGATCTAGTGTGAAAAACAAACTGAGATGTTCAATTTGAACTATAAATATTTTTGGCTTTAAATTATCTACTAATATAAATATTTTATAAACACCATTTTGTACCCATATCTTCAATCTCCGCACTGATGTATTTGAATTTTGAACAACTTCAGTAAGAATTAAGTATATCTTTGATTTTATAATGATGTATTATATACATGCTAATATAACATACACTATATACACTTCATTTTTATCTAATGGTCATTCAATCCAATTTCTCAAACTTGCTTAAACCAGCTGAAATGAAATTGCGTTCTATATATGGTTTTTGCTGACATTAGCATGATGGTAACGCGACGGCCTTCGTGATCATCATGCTAATATTGTTGTAATGTTGATAGCCGATGAGGCTAACAACCCTAACCCTTGCCTATTATCAGCTATTATAAAATTAGTAAGAATTATGATACATGGGATGCAACATATGACCGTACCGTGAGTCAATGATATTAACGATAAAATTATCAGAATAACAAATTTATATAGATATGATATGGTTCCATTTACTATTTATTACCTACTCATCTATGTAACTTCATAAAAGTGATACAGAACAATTATAAAATGCTCATTGAATAATTTTAGATGTAAATAACATAATATAATATGAATTTCGCATTATTCTGTATTTGAAAAATTGTCAAAAGCCTAATTATACTTAGAGCTTAGAGCATATATACATAGAGGCTGCTTGTTAGATGGAGAGGCTAAGGAAAAGTGAGAACAAGAGAGAGATCGAGAGAGAGAGAGAGAGAGAGAGAGAGAGAAAGAGAAAGGCCCGAGTTATGAGGTTTTCTGTCTTTTTCGCACAATTACTGTGATAGGATGAAAATTTGCACCTGTGCTTGGCTCGCTTTATTTATTTCTTGATTCTTCTTTACCAAGAAAAATGTAACCAATCACAGTAATTGTGCGAGAGCGACAACAACCCAGAACTCGGATCTCCCTCTCTCGCACCTTTCCTCGGCATTTAACATACATTTAACACGGTAGGTAACCTCCATATATATATATATATATATATATATATATATATATATATATATATATATATTAGACTTATATATATTAGATCGCAAGTTCCGGGAACAGAGTTGAAACCTAAGTCAAAGTGAAAGAGCAATAAAAGTAGTCATGACTCATGATATCTCTCTCTTACAAGTGAGGAAGTGGGGAAAAAAGGAAAGTAGGGGAATAGTAGTAGTAGAAATTTTTCGCAGCAGAAACATACGTTTCTCCTATACGCTATAGCATTGTTATTGTTAAGCTGCCTCCCTACTCTTTCCCTGAGCAAGAGAGAAAGCGTGACTCTAGGCCTATGTCTGTCCTTCAATACGGGCTTTAGAGCGCTCGTTTAAGTGTGCGGTCTATGATGGGTACACAGAAGGAGTGGAAACTCCGCTAAAATCCTGTTAAATTACATGGCAAGACTTCGGGACAGAATTGGCCGCAAGGCGGTGACACCCTATAAGGTTGCTCGTTCAAATGCAGGTATTACAAGAAAAGACAGTGGGGATATACAGCGAGATGGCAGCGAGCACGGCGGGAAGGGAAAGTTGGATGCGTTAAATTAGTGTGTGAAAGATGTGGACATTTTCTAATTTAATTCAGTAAGTAGACTAAAACAGACGTTTTCGCTCTATTGAATTATGTAAGCGACTATAACCGTACATTAAACATTATATTGCAATTATGAAAAATTGTATGTGTGTGTGTGTGTGTGTGTGTATCTTTCTTTATATATTTATGTATATTTATATATATTTTTATAGATTTATATATTTAGATATAGATTTATATATTGTAACGGGGTATTTATTTAATTGATGCCCGGTAAAAGCAACCGTTAACAGAGGTGTAAAGAACCCCAAACGAATTCAATAGTTTTAAAAACAATTTAGGTGGACCGTAGGTTCATTTATTTTTAATTTATTTTAATAATAAATTATGTCAATGGATTATCAATAATCCAGGAAAGGACGGGGCAATAATCAGCTACAGGGGGATATTAAGAGATTTTCTATTACAAACAAAAAAAAAGAGAAAGAAAAACTTATTTATTTGAATAAACAAAAATGTTGAGATTTATTCAATTTCGTAAAATTCTAATAAATAATATCCTATCCCTGCCTATTATGCACCCGCACTACGTTAACGCGCACATCCGTCACACAGGGTGTGACAGAGAAAATTTACAAGTCTATTACATAGATTAAGTAACAAGCGCGCCACCTTACGGAGAACAAGGATAACTACTATCAAGCTATGCGAGCACGCTTGTTATTCTTATAACCTACTGCTCTATGTTATTTTCTCTCTTTCTTTCTCGCACTTATAATTCGTTATATTAAATATATAAAATATTCGAATTATTAAATGGTTCGTTTTTATATTAAGTAAAATCAATAAAATTATTCTCTAACGAATTTGAAATAAATATACGTACTAAGAAAATGTACCAACCTGGAATAACAACTCCGAAAATTTTCAACTCGACGTCGAAAGAATTGAATTCAACTACCCTCTTCGCAGTATAATACAAACTCTCCTGAGTTTACACAAAATGAATATACTGTTAGGAATATGTTCGTGACAATAGTAGCACAGTTTCGTTCTACTTAAAAGTATTATCTGAGTCAATAACAGTCTGGTTGTCATTGCAATGTAAATCACTGAACGAGTCTCAACATGATTTTGTGTTTTATTCAAACGAATAAAACAAAATAATACATTATATTGCTGGTATTGTCACTGAAACGCTAAGAAAACTTTGTGCAAGAAGATTTTTCGAGCTAAGGTACACACGTTTTTTTCAATTCCAAAATAACTATATTATATAATATTTTATCCTCCTTCTCTCGCTCTCTCTCTTTCTCTCTCACCCTTTACCTTTTGCCCCCCTTTTTCCCCATTGGTAATAGTTATTAACATGTATAGTATAGGATAACCTATATATGTTACAATATATATATATTGTGACCGGTCAAATTGCCGGTCCTTGGTGAAAACCGAGTGTTCACGCGCGACAGCGAAAATGCGCGAAGCGCGAACTGCAAGAGTGCGCGAGCATCGCGAAGAAAGAGGAAACGAGGGAAGAAGAGCCTCTTCCCCGCTCAGTTACTGAAGAAAGTGGTCATAGAAAGAAAGAGCACCGTCGCTATTCCAGCGATACCCCGTGGCTATACGATCGTTGTATGATCGTACGATACAGAGAGAAAAGTGGAGAAGGAGAAGAGCGAGAGAAGGAAGGAAGCCACTGAGATCCCAAAGAAAGAAAGAGAAAGAGAGAGAAGAAAGGAAGGAAGAAAAGAGAACGAGAACGAGAGGCCAAAGGAAAGAAGTTTGGCACTAGAGGAATTTGAAGCGGAGCTCCGTTCCGACAAGTAGCGTTATCTATTTATTTTAAGTAAAAGAGTGCACGTCCTCGCGAGTAAGCGCGCCATGGTTGTACGGCCGCTCCGCGTTCCCATATTCTAGGTTGTGCGCGTCGCGTCTTTCCCCTGGTGCATCTAGGCAGATCCAACTTACGTATGCCTACATATCCCCCCACCCCGCGCGACCACTTTCCTGGATGAGTTTTTTCAATAATAGCTAGCGTCCACGCAGCAGGTGGCGAAAGCTCGTTGGTAACAAGGACAATATCGCCTGTTTTCAGGTTTATTTGTGGCTTCAACCACTTATTCCGTTGTTGAAGTTGCGATAGAACCTCTTTACGCCAACGCACCCAGAAAGAGTCCCGCATTTGACTGACGAGCTGCCATCTTGACTTGAATGAGACTTTGGTTGACAAATCCAATAGTGGTTCCGGGATCATCAGGGGTGCTGATCCGATCAGGAAGTGGCCAGGAGTAAGTGCTACTGTGTCGTGTGCTTCACAACTGAGAGAGCAGAATGGCCTTGAATTAGGGCAGGCTTCTATCTAAGCGGACAACGTAAACAGTTCTTCGAACGTAAGGTTAGTGTTTCCAATCACTCGACGAAGGTGGTATTTGAAGTTTCGGACGGCAGTCTCCCATAGCCCGCCAAAATGCGGTGCTCGAGGCGGTATAAACTTCCACTCAGTTCCCTGATTTGTGAGATGCGTGAAAATGCCCTGAGAGAAAGCGGAAATCTTCTTGAACAGGTGGCGCAACGTTCTGTCTGCGCCTGTAAATGTAGTCCCATTATCTGAAAAAATGGTGCTACATAGCCCACGTCGAGCTGTGAATCGCGAGAAGGTGGCCAGAAACGCATCCGTAGATAAATCAGAGACAATTTTGATATGGATCGCCTCACGACGAGACAAGTAAAGATCGCTGCATAACCTTTTGTAGTTTTAGCTCCTCGTCCTTTTGAAAAAAGTATTGAGATAGGCCCAGCATAGTCTAACCCGGTGATTACGAATGGTCGCCCTTGTGTTACATGTTCAGCTGGTAGCGGAGCCATCTGTTGACCGACCGGTGAATGTCCATATCTGGTGCAAGTTATGCATTGTCGATATATTGATGAAACTAATCGATTGCCTCGGAAAATCCAAAATCTACGATTCAGGATACTTTTCATCATTTGGACACCTCCATTAAGAGTGAGACGGCGAGACTTGTTGACGAGAAGCCGAACGATGCTGGATCGCCCAGGCAGAATTATTGGATGTCGTTCAGCTTTAGACAATGAAGCATTTTGTAGTCTTCCGCCGACTCGAAGTAAGCCGTTGACATTCAGGAATGGAGTTGTTTACCTGCAGAAATCGAAATAATTTCAGAATTGAAGTGTCGACGTTGAATTAGACGAAGTACAGCGAGTTGAGCTGCGTTTTGCTCCTAAGCAGTGAGTTGAGCAGCAATACATGGAGGTTTTTGATCAGCTTTTAGCTTCCAACAAAGGACAAATGCTAAAATTCGAACGATCTTCGAGAAGGAGGAGAACTCCTCGTCGCGCTCCATTGGCGATTGAGCTAGCCTCTCGGTCATATGGTGAGCATGTCGTTGCTCCTGAGATAAGGTGGCATTGACAGGCCATTCGGAGGGTGGGCGAGAGAGTCAGTCCGGTCCTTCCCACCATAATGAAAATTGAGCCAGTTCTTTAGGGGGCATTGCTCGGATAGCGCAATCTGCTGGATTGTCCTTGCCGCGAACGTGCTTCCAAGTTACTTCTGGAAACGAGGTACTAATTTAGCTGACGCGGTCCGCTACGAAGGTTGACCATCTTGATGGTTTGCTATCAAGCCAGTCGAGTATGACCTTTGAGTCGCTCCAAAGATTGATCGACGAGGGAGCTCGAGTTATGCCTGGCAGCATATGTTGAGTTAAGCGCGTCAGGAGTATTACACCACAAAGTTCAAGTCGAGGCAGTGTCTCAACTTTTACCGGGGCGACCCGAGTTTTTGCCATGAGCAGTGCCGAATGGCATCCTGAGACGACCGCGTAAATGACTGCGGCATAGGCTCGCATCGATGCGTATGCAAACCAATGAAGGCTCCAAGTTTGGTCACCAGAGGCTCCTATCCATCGTGGTATACGGATGGCTGGTAGATGACTCGGCGAAGAACGAAAGTTGAGCCATTTATTCAGTAATTCGTGTGGCAGCGGCATACCCCAATCCAGCTGATTGATCCATAAGTCCTGTAATAAAATTTTTGCTTGAATTACAACAGGCGCGATAAGTTCTAACGGATCGTAAAGTCTAGCAGTATCAGATAATACTGTTCTTTTCGAAATAGGATGAGGGGGAGCTGGCAGTGAAGAATTAAATAGAAATTCGTCTGCTTGAGTATCTCACTTCAGTCCAAAGGTTGAGACAATATCTCCTGAAACACATGGAAGGTTGCGAAAATCACCTTCCGAAATTTCTTCATGAAGTTTCTGATGATTGCTTGACCACTTTCCTAGCTGCATACCTGCAGAGGCGAGAAGCTGAATCAGCTGATCGCGCTGTGCTGCAGCATGTTGCTCATCATGGGTAGCTAGAAAAATATCATCAACGTAAATTTGATTGATAAGTATCATAGAAGCTAAAGGATGCGTATGACGACCATCCTCAGCTAGTTGCAGGATTGCCTTCATCGCAAGGTACGGAGCACAAGACATTCCATAAGTCACTGTAGCCGTCACGTAATCGGCAATTGAGGCGTCGGATGTTTCTCTCCAGACGAGTCGTTGCCATTTTTGGTCTTCCTCATGCACAAGAACTTGCCGGAACATTTTTACAATATTGGTGACAATAGCTATGCGACCGAATCTCCAACGTGAAATTACCAGTGTGATTTCCACCCTGGTAACAGAAGGTCGTTAAAAGCGATTCTATTTGAAGCCTTTTGTGAGGCATTGAAAACTACACGGATTTTATTCGGATCCGCTCGATCAATTCCATCATGGGGTAAGTAGAAATTGAAATCATCGAGGGGTGGTGCGATCTTCATGTGTCCTAGTTGAAGATATTCCTTCATGAATGTCGCATAAGCGTCTTGAAAATCATTGTCGCGTTTTCTGCGTTTTTCTGAACGGAGAAGATACGCGACGGGAATATTTCTCGTATCGGGAAATAGTTCTTGGCGTTTAAAAGGAAGGCGTACTACAAATCTTCCACAATTGTTGCGGTAGTATGAGTCGTTGAAGTATTGATCACAATATTCTTCTTCTGGCGAAAGCTTTTTTTCTTGCAGTATGGTAGCGTAAAGATCTACTCCTCAGATCAGGTCAATTTTAGTTGGAGCGTGGTACTCGGGGTCTGTTGTAGTTCGGCTAAATGCGACCATTTTTTTAATCGATAGTTTAGTTGCCGGAAGCATACAAGTAAGTTCTGGCAGGACGAGCGCCGAGCAATGACACTTGAAGTTGTGATCTATACGCGATTTAAGTATGACAGTGATTTCGCTTCGCGCCTTTGCAGTAGCCTGCCCGCCGACACCTAGAATGGTGACGGACATCGAGCGTCGGTCTACGGTTAGCTGTACTGCTAATCGTTCAGAGACAAACGAGCTTTGAACACCTGGATGGATTAACACACGCGCATTGTCGCACACGATTATTCGAGCTGTAGCAAGCAATACCGTGCGTTTGGTCGCAGCCATGTATGAACTACAGGACGCCGATGAATCAGATGCGACTGGAGATTCATCGTTCGAAGCGGCATCACTGGGAGGAGCGACAGAGGAAGGAGCTGTTGAATCCGACGATTTGCTTTCTTAATGCAGCTTTGTGTGATGCTTCTGCTTGCACACAAGACAACGGTGCGATGAATTGCAGTTATTAGCTGCGTGTGAGTTGCTTAAGCAATTTAAGCATGCACTAGCCTTGTTGCAAAAGGATAAGCGCTCATATTATTCATATTATGAACTCGGAATAATACAACCGCTCATAGCGCCATACCGTGCGCAGGCGAGTTCCGTAGAGCAGTTAAACCGCACGTTCAAGGGTATGATCTCCATCTTTGTAAAAGAAGACCATAAAGACTGGGACACACACATATCGGAGTTGGTGTTTGCCATGAACAGGTCTGTGCACGCAAGCACGAAAGCCTCGCCAGCCTTCTTAAGCTTCGGCAGAAACCCAAGGGAGATGTCCAGATACAAAAACATCCGCCTAAATAACTAACCGTGTCAGCCACTAACAACAGCTGACTGGCTAATTCGAATAAAAATATTACCTGCCATTCACGAATTAGTCAGAAAAAACCTTTGTGCAGCCAGCAAAAAAACAAGCGCACTATTATAAAAAACATAGAAGAGAGATATCATTCGAAGAACATGAGATGGTTTATAGACGAAGACACGTATTGTCTTAGGAGCTAGATAATTTTGCAGCCAAACGAGCGCCTAAGTTTGTTACATAGTGCCGAATCGTGACGAAAATATCCCCTCTCATCTTCGAGCTAGAAGACCTGGACGACAGGAAGAAAACCAGAATACACGTTTCGGACATAAGGAAATACTACCCCCTAATAAACCATCTCCTTTCCTCACAGGTACCATCAGCACAGACGATGTTCCGAAACATCGGACGAGGCAGACGGCTCCGTCGGTCCACAATAACTGAACAACCGCGTCGACCGGGAGACGCACATACCTCCAACTTAACGGATTTAACGCCCGAAAACGCGGTAATGCCACTATCTCCGCGAGCGATCAATCAAGAGACGAAAGAGCGTCAACGCGTCCTCGACCAGCAAGGTCAAGCAGGCGATATGGGCCAGGTAGTGCAAGCCCTGGACGGCATAAATAAGCCAGAGGATCTGATAGAGTTCAGTCCGAACTCCACCCAGGAGCTAGGAATCGGGGAAGCAAAACCGCCAAAATCGGTTAACATAAATTCATTTGTGCTCTCGTTACTAGATACGAGTATCCCTTCACCTGATGATCCAGTAGAAGAATCTCGCCAGTCACCCCCTACTACCACCTCCAAAGAAGAGATAGGAGAAGCTCTGCGAACGCGATGACGATCGTCCGGAACGACGTAAAACTACCAATAACACAGAGAATAACATCATCTGCGATCGTCCGGAACGACGTAAAACTATCAACAACGCAGAGAATAACATCATGTGCTATCGTACGGAACAACGTAAAACTATCGATACCATCGACGAGAACGATGGCGCCCGTTCGGAAAGACGTAAAACTATCATAACATCAACTGAAGTAATTGAAGGCGATTGTCCGCAACGACGTGAAACTACGAGGAACGCAGAGAATAACATCATCTGCGCCCGTCCGGAAAGACGTGAAACTGCCACAATAACACCAGAAGAAGAGATGGAAGAGGTTCGTCCGCAATGACATGAAACTACGGGGAACGCAAAGGATATCATCATCTGCGCCTGTCCGGAAAGACGTGAAACTGCCACAATAATGCCAGAAGAAGAGATGAAAGAGGTTCGTCGGCAACGACGTGAAACTACGACAACACCAAATAGACACGAGCTCAGGCGTCCACATAGACGTGAGCGTACGTAATACGCACAAGAATGCAAGAGTCCTGATCAACTGAAAACTACCGCAACAACAAAGCCGAAGGAATAGAATAAAAATGAACCAACAGAGGGCCATTGTCCGTAAAGACAGAAAACTAAAAAAGAAAAGGAAACCGATTGGATATACAATCCATTTTCCGGAAGGTATGAGGACTTGGGCGATACGATCGCCGTGGGTTATAAATCCGTTAGCGGTGCGTACGGACGGGACCGCTCGAAGCGTCTCGCAGACGCATAGTAGTCCATAGAACCCCAGAAGACGCCATACCGTACTGATCGGGGCGTCAAATATGATCAATTAGCCCTTTACCGTACCGGCCAGGCCCAAGATTCTATAGGAAAAGAGAACTCTGAGAAAAAGTACGATGAGCAAAAGTCGGAAGACCATAACACATTATTTATGTCAATACCCCGGAGGATGGCGACATACGCCTGTACCGCGGTGATCGCTGTGCATTTATGTGCTTCGTCGGGACTCAGAAGTCCAGTAGGCGAAGCAAGCGCCAGAAATCCCCGGAAAACGAAGACGAGGATGGGCAGATATAATAAGAATCCCGACAATATTGAAAGAACACAATGGCCCTTTGATAAAGGGGCCTGTGGCGGTAAAGAGTCCCCAGAACCTCTACCGTGTCCAGCAATATCAACCCTTTGCCCTGATGACGGTTGCAGATTGAAACGCAAGAAAGGTTTCAATCCCTTTACTACAACGCAAACCACTATCCCCGTCGCCAGCCTTCATGAGCCGATTGTCCAGCAAACGGTGACGCAGAATTCCGCCACGGGATCTCCAGGTATCCCAGCGATGATGGCACTAGCAGTCATGCCCCCCGAAAACTTCACACCGCCCAAGCGCCCACATCCGTCTTATCCTGTTAGGCTTCTCACCAAACAGCAGGCCGGAATACCGGATGGTTGTTGGAATTGCGGTGACAACAGACATCGGTATTCCAGCTGCACATAGTCACGAACTGGCAAGTTCTGCTACCGCTGTGGCAGTAGGACAAGGAATGTACACGTGCACATTCTGTTCCGTGACGCCGTCCCCTGCCGCTTCGTCTTGGAAGGGCAAGGGGGTAGTCGACAGCACAGAGCAGTCGCCACGTGAAGGTGAAAAGACGACGTGGCAAACTTCCAGTACAGTGGTAGAGGGAGAAAAGGCGCGGGAGCAGACTGAGCCGAAATACGCACTAGAACAGCCGACAGTCGCGCCAGCTAAAGCGCAGGAGACTGGTGGACAGACCCAGCCAGAAGTCGCAGGATTGTTCGGTCAGAACACACAATCGATCATAATCATCATGCCAGGTGCGTCGGTCTACATAACAAAGCAGAAGGCCCAATAATATCGTTCAGTCCCCCACTCCAGCAAATACCGCAGTTACCCCCTCATGTCCCCTATACCACGATACCAGCAAAGGTAGTACATCATTCAGGAATCAGAATCGCAAAGAAACAGGTCATGATACGGGAAACCGCGACGAATAAAAAAGAAATGAGCACATGCGAGCGCGGCAATACAGCGATGGCTCAGTGTTGGGCACTAAGAGTAGTACCAGAGAAAGAGCATACAATGTACCTTTACAAACGGAACGCTACGTATCTGGTCCCCCAACGCTCCCCCACCACAGCTGAAAGGCTACATTAAAAAGATGTCAACCACATTTTCAGCGAACCGCATCGCAGAAAGGACCAGCGCAGCGCGAGTTGCTCCAGAAAAGTGCCAGCAAGAAGAAAATATAATCACAGAGGGCAATCAAGAGTCAAGCCCCACAAAAAAAAATATATTATGTATAAGTTTATAGATATCGCCTGTATAAAGGCTTAGGATAGTATAGGTTAGTAGCCATTTAGTTTAGCTAGTATAATAACGCAAACCATACAAATAATGCTGCGGTACGGACGGCATAATAGCCATTTGTTATTTCCTTTAGACGTTAGGTGTAGTTTATAGTATCTAATTTATGCAGGCAGAAATACTAGCACTCAGCTGATATATTTTACTTTCTATTTTTGTTTATTTATCTTTATCTGATTTCCCTTACAATCACTGTACAAATACCGCACAGCACAATAATTATTTTTGGTTAAACAATGCTTTTTTTTGCTCCATCAGTGCGTAGTTTGTACTTCAGTTTCTTTTGAATATTCGAACGGCACCCAAAGAAAAATATATAAATGGCACTTATGATTTATTTTGTAACTAGAATAAGAATCCCTTAGCATTATATAGAAGCATTACCGAGCGACGACGACCCTCGGAGACCCCCGACATATACAAATTTAAGTTTATTTTCTTTTTCCTATGCGAAGCTAATATAGTTTTTTTGTTTCGAGCGATTCCGATTCCAAATAATAGTTACCATTCCAATATTCTGATCCCCATCCCCGACAAGAACCTCACCGTACGATCCGGCGTAACAATGCGTGAGAAAACATCCTAGCGAGCGAATGCGCCTCACACGTCGGTTTACAAGGGGTAGTTTGTGACCGGCCAAATTAACGGTCCTCGGTGATAACCGAGTGTTCGCGCACGACAGCGAAAATGCGCGAAGCGCGAGCCGCGAGACTGCGCGACCATCACGAAGAAAGAGGAAACGAGGGAAGAAGATCGTCTTCCCCGCTCAGCTACTGAAGGAAGTGATCATAGAGAGAAAGAACACCATCCAAAATATCACCTCTACCTCGAACCCGATTCTCCACCGGTGTCCACCAGCTTCCCGGTGATCAGGCCAATCCACCTTGCTATTCCAGCAATACCCCGTAACTGCACGATCGTTGTATGATCGTACGACACAGAGAGAAAAGCGGAAAAGAAGAAGAAGAGACAGAAAAGAAAGGAAGCTACTGAGTTCCCAAAGAAAGAAAGAGAAAGAGAGGGAAGGAAGGAAGGAAGAAAGAAAAGAGAAAGAGAACGAGAGACCAAAGGAAAGTTGTTCGGCACGAGAGGAAGCTACAGCGGAGCTCCGTCCTGGCAAGTAGCGTTAAAAATTATTCCGCCACAGAGCTCGAATGTTTAACAATTATTGGGGCGTGTGGAAATTCTGTGACTGTCTTGAATGATACCATTTTAAAGTATTCACGGACCCTCAATCGTTAACGTAGCTCAATAACATCGAAAATCAGTCTGGACATTTAGCCTGCTGGACACTTGAATAGAACCAATACGGTTTTGAAATAAAATATCGTCCTGGAACAGATAATTTACTCACAAACACATTATCTCGACAGTCATTAGCAGTCGAAGCTACCGAAATTAAAATTGAAGACTAGTATAAGAAATCGTACAAAAATGTGGAAGGTGATCCCGAAAGCTAACCAGATTTTTGTATAAAAAATTATACAAACATATTTTACACACTTTAGATTTTAAGGATACTAGCGAAAATCTACAATGGAAAATGTGTGTACCTGAATCTGAATAAAATAGAGTTCTAAATGAAGTACGCAACGATCCGACTGCTGGACACCTGGAAATCACAAAAACACTAGTAAAAATCTCAAAAAGTTTTTAGTGGCCTAGAATGCTCCATATGACAGCTAAATATGTTAGAAATTGTGAGAACTGCCAAAAATTTAAATCGCAAGAGCAAGCACCAGCCGGTAAGCTACAAGCGACTCTAGTCGAACAACTGTGAGATATTGTAGCTGTAGATCTCATCGGACCACTTCGGAGATCGACAAAATTAAACATCTGGCTACTCGTGATGCAGGATAAATTCACAAAGTGGGTAAAGTTAAAACCACTGCAGAAAGCAATAGCCGAAGCAATAACTCAAGCATTCAAAAACAGATCACACTACCTTTCGGATTTTCAAAAATTATTATCTGCGATAACGAGAGACAATTTGTCTCGAAAGAATTTACCGATATGTTGAAAAAGAGCTGGAATTTATCACTGAAAAACACCACCTTATACGCTACAGTGTAATCCCATGGAGCGAGCGAATAAAATAATAAAAACCATAATTTCTCAATATATAGAAAAAAGCCACGAAATGTGAGACTATTACTTAAACGACTTACAATTCGCATATAATTCTACCGCCTCCGAAGCGACAGTTTTTACTCCTGCATATTTGAATTTTGGATTTGAATTAAGAGCACCCGGATCTCTTTTTCAATTATACGGTCAAATTTCTGATATTACCACTGAACACCGTATCAAAAAATTACATCAGACAATAGAACTCGTACGAAGTCAATTAGCCAGAAATGTTCAAAAACAGAAATTATACTATGACTTAAAACGACGAAAATGGAGCCCTCAAGTTGGCGACTTAGTGTATAAACGCTCATATGAATTATCTAATAAAATCGGCGCGTTTAACTCAAATTAGCTCCAAAAAATGTGGATCCTTACGTAATCTCCACAAAGATATCTCCGGTTATCTTTGATCTGAAAGCTAATAAAGGAAAGATTAGTAAACATATTTACATTAAAAATCACATTAAAAAGTAAATAGCGCTGGATGAAATAAACGTCGCGGAAAATAAATCTCGCGGAAAATAAACATCGCGCGATCTTAGAATCTATTATATATATCTAGCTTAAGTTAATTTATTTCTTTTATTTATTTAATTGTTATCGTTTTGTTGTTTGTTTCAGAATCTTGTCAATAGCGGTTTACTGATAAAACATATTTTTATTTTGGTTATAAAAAAATATACTGTGTTCTTTTAAAATTATTTTCTTGATCCGCCGCCCGATCCCGAATATATTTCCTCCCCTCTCAAATTATCCTGGAAAATACCGCGTAAGCTATCCCGAGGGGGATAGGAAAGTTACACAAGAACTCAGGCGGATAGGAGTATTTAAAATCTTTTGCCAACTACATATTTCTGCTTAGTAAGCAACATCAACTTTTGTTGAAAAATAGGCATGTTGATTTGCAGTGTTCCTCTTTGCGATACTGGGTCATTTGCTCAAAAAAGTCAGAATACGAGCTGCGGGGGTTCTCAGCTGTTTATTTTCGGTCTTCCCAAGGTAACAAAGTTATTTCGCCTTATTCACACACCACACATTACATTTAGCTAAGATTGCTTCTGAAGCTTCGGCAATAATAATTTTTAGTCGTTACGCTATTCATACGTGTGTGTGTGTGTGTGTGTGTGTGTGTGTGTGTGTGTGTGTGTGTGTGTGTGTGTGTGTGTGTGTGTGTGTGTGTGTGTGTGTGTGTATGTGTTTGCAGAAATATTTATTTAGTCCTTTTATACAATTTTTATATATAATTAAAATTTTAAATGAGCAAAAGAGAACCATATGTTCCGAATATAATTTACTGTACTATATTTAAGGCTCAATGTTATGCTACCCTTATTAATTATGAATTAGAATTATTTATATTTATGAATATTACAAATTTATATATAATTATTGAGTACGTATTATATATAATTATATATATTCATAATATATATAAATATATATAATTAATTCATTAATATATATAATTCTCTTAAATGTAAACAACAAAATATTTAAACCAAGTATGCGTACAACACCAATAAGTTATTACATTTTTATATTCATTTAATTTTAAGAAATTGTATAATCTAATTAATAAATAAAACTGATTATTAAGTATAAATTTTGGGCTCTACCTAGTCCCTTATAAGTAATTGTCCTGGATTGTCCATTATAAAAACTATTAAAATTCGATTTGAAACCTTCTTGAAACAGTCTTTTATTTAAATTCAAATGTGTAATACACATGCAAACTTTTACACTAATACTTACTTATTATTTCTTCCTGTTTATGATTAGGTTATAGTGAAATAAAGGTAATAAAAACACAATGAATTGCAAAACAAGCTACTTTAACACAAAAAACTCTGCAATATTTATTGCACAAAATAAAATAATGTTAGGTTACACAAATATAAATTATACAAGTAATATTGAGCGCTAATATACAAAATTCTATGACATTCTCTCTCCGATGCTTTCTCAATACTAGTTTCCAAAGCATGCATCTACAAGCGTTGAAGGTCCTACAATACCTTGTGCTCCTCACCCTCGAACCTTTCTGTCTCTACATACTACCAGGTAAAGACACATCGGTGCCGACTGTATTGAAGTTTATTATTACAATATAAATCTTTTACAAAATTATAAACGCCTCTTACCTTATAAAAGTACCGACGATTTCTAATTATATTCGCAATATAAAAATTTTCTAGAAATGACATATGAATCTTATCATGGTGAACTTAACATCCTTAACAGTGTGCGTCTAAATCTCTAATCATACATCGACTATTTCATGGATATTATAAGATATTGAAAAAGTTTGTATAAAAGTATATTAAAAATAAAACATTTTAATTAATATATGAACTAACTAATCTGAAATTCAACCAAAAATTGAAAAAAGAACGATTTTTTTTTATTTAACTTGATACAAATCGTTCGGGCTTTTTTGAACTTCATCCACATCTAGTCTTAATTTTCTGTACGTGTTAATGCTAAGTTATTTGATCTCCATTTGTTTGTAACTGTCTGCATCTCATCGTCATTATTAGAAGAAAAATTTAACTCAAGCTTACAAAGACGTTGTACCGGTCGTGTAATCTCGCATATAGCGGTCGTGAAGCGCACTACGCGTATATAACCATGTTTGCCTGCGAAAAGTTCTTTAATTCTTGCTAAAGCCGAATCTATGCGTTTACATTACCACTACCAATTAATACTATATCGCCGACATTCCATTCTCTAAAAACATTGATTTTACTTTTCTGATGCATTAACACGTCTAGATACTTCGTTCTAAATCTATTACGTAACTCTGGCTTAATTTCCTCTCTATAAGCATAACATTTACTCATCTCTCTGTTTTCTAATCGATCTAAGTCTAGGACACCAATTTCTTTCACTTCCTGCAAAAACATGGACGGACTTAATGATATCATCTCCTTCAAACTATCATGAACAAAAGTAATCGGTCGCGAATTTATAACGGCTTCACAATCAATCAATGTTGTTAACATTTCTTCATAGTTCAGACAAGCTCTTTTAAGCGTACGTCTGAGTAATTTCTTGAGTATACTGTTCGTGTTTCTTTAATCGTACTGGGAATTTTCGAAGTATATTTTCCTTGCCTGAAGTTCATAATTAAATAACTTCTATCATTCAAATATTTAGAACTAAAACAATGTATATTTTATAGTGTAAATATCATTGCAATAACTATATGTTAATGTATGTTGAATGCATAACTTCATTTTGTCTTTTTACTTCTTACTTAAAATAGTTAATATATTATATTTAATATGTAATGTTTCTCTATTTAACACAAACATTTATATTACAACAAAATCGCTTTGATAAAATTAACTTGATAAAATTAACAAACTCGCTTTGATAAAATTAACATTGATATAATCATGCTGACCATTGCCAGTAATTTATAGGCACCAAACTACTAAAAATAAACCGATCGCCTTCAAATTTTGAATACGTATTCTATACGGACAGAATTAGATGATAGGATATTTTTATTGCAAATTTAACAAAAAACAAAAAACAAAATGATGGTAACATAGCTAGTTGCATGTATATCGGTAGATTGCCCGCTAGGCCTCGTACAACATGCGTGTAGATATACAGGTAATAAACAGTGAGACCAGGTGTGAGAACGATACGAAACAGTATAAGGGAATCTCGCGGGTACATGGTATGGCAACAGCCACCAACATCGAGAATCCATGTTCATCTCCTTGGATTTTTCTTCCCCCCTCCCCTCTCACTCTCTCTCTCTCTCTCTCTTTCTCTCTCTCTCTCTCTCTCTCGCTCTTTTTTTCTTTCTCTGTCTCCTCCATACAGAGTAGTTAGGTGCCAATTATGATTCTATGGAATTCTAATATCACACTTCAAAAATATAAAAAGCCATTAAATAATTTTTGGAAAAGTTTACATTCTATAATTAGCAGCTTTTTCGAGATCTATTGAATTATTAAACATAGATCAATTACTAATAATGGCCAGGAATATTATCTCAACGTTAAGTTAATGTTTTTAAAGCGTACATATATTTGTTGCAACTTAATTATTTTAGTTAAATAGAGAAACATTACAAAATTAAATCAAACATACATTTTTTCATTCCAAATATTTAAAAGCTAAAAGTTATTGAATTATGAACGCTTCCAATTAATTTTGTTTCTGAGAAGGTGTGCATTAGTAAAAAGTGCTGGATTTTTTGGGATATATTGATAAATATAATAGCATTAATAACAGGTACGAAGATTAATTTATGTTTATAATTTTCACTTCATAAATAAATTAATCACATTTAGTTTCTTTGAGTATTTTCTTGTTTTTGTTAGTTATAAAAAACATGTACAAGTAACAAAATATGTCATAAAAATAAGTCTATACTGAAAAAAATTTTATACATTTAAATGAATGGTTTATTCGTATATCATTAATTAACCATTTATTCACAATAAGTAATTCAGACATTTCAAATACTGATTGTTTATTTAAATACAGTAATTATTTTTTGATATATGAGAACTGAGAATTTAAACAAAATATAAAATTCAACTGTAGTATCTTAATTTATTAGACCGTCATTTTCGTAATCTTCAATGTAAACGTACACTATATATTATATTGCAATAAATACTAACTATATTTACATACTTTCTCATCATTGTTATTGTATTATATATATTATGTAATATATTTGTATTGTACGAAGCACAATGAGGTGAATGTTTAACGCAAACAATCTGCCGTTCAAGCTTTAGACATCCCGATCAGAATGTTAATTACGGTTACTATTAGTACTTAATCCTAATAAACAGAGATTGTTTAACTAGTTAATAAGTCAATTACATTTACTAACTCGAGCGAAGCCGAGACAATTGCCTAACTCTGAACCATGGTTGGTTTACTCTTCAGCACTAAAAATCTTAATTTTATTAATTACTTACACAATTAAAACATACTTTAAATTTACTTTATAGAAAGTATAAAGTAAAGCAGGTATGGTGTATTAGAAATTTTAATCATTTAAAAGTATTTGTAAAGTAACAAATATTTTTTGTTCTTCAAATAAACCTAATTGTTTATTTCCAACAGAGGATTCTTTCAAATTTACAAAATATTCGTTCGTTTTAAATGTGTGCTTCAAATAAATGGAATTTAAATGAATATTAGTTGGCCTGAACTAAATACACTTTTACTATTACGAAATTGACTCTTTTGCATTTAAGCTTTTTTCAGCGTGAAGTACAATATAAATTATCTTAGTAGATATTTAAAATCATGTTTAAAGTTGCCATTTTCTTATAAATTTCTTAAAGCTGCCACAGGTTTAAAAACTTTGATCTGCTAGCTGCTGCTATGTGTATGTGTATGTGTGAGTGTTTTTTTGTCGCTGCCAGTATAAGCTACTTATCTTTTATTGTATCCCGCTGCTAGCTTACCAAGCTTTCCTCCCGCACGGGCGGAGAATAGTCTTCACCCCCTTGATCGCACTATCGCAGTACCTCGGTTTTACCACCAGAGGCCCTCGTTTGCAGTCGAAAATTTTCATTGTAGTCTCGCCCATAAGCGTCGCCGATTTCCCCCTCTTATCTCTGCTCAACTGAACGATATCCCAGTAAGTGACCAATAAATCAACATACCGTACCTGACCATTTACTTCCACTGATTACGTCAACAGCGCAAAACTGGCAGTTTCCTAACCGTTTATGACATTTACATGGGGAGTATAGGCAGATATAATAAGGAGAGATTACCGATGCCATATGCGAAAGGCTCGACGATTTTCGAGCGCCGGGAACGTGCGCCCTCACAGGCTCAACTGCTACACTAACGCACCAATGCGACGTCACAGCTACGTCAGCATAAATTAATGTGCGCATTTGCCTACGTCATGAGTTAACGTAGGCAATAAATATATCTAGATATAGTTATACGCTTTTGTCCAATGCGACGTTGCTGCTTTCGTTTACATCATTACAGAGGCTAAGCTAAATAATATCTAATATGCGCACGAATATCAGAAAGCAATTCAGATCCAAACTCCAATGCCAGCTTCATAATGCAGACGAATTTTTATGATTTTGTGCTAAAATGGATATTCCATAATTTGTTTAAAAAATTTCTTTTTAATATTTGATGCTTAGATAATATTGTAGGTACAGAAACAAAAAATTCATTAATTGTTTCAAATATTAAAAATAATAAGAATATCCACCACAAAGTTAACTTTTTAATTTTTAACATTTATGCGTTTTCTAAATTATACCTACAAGATATAATATTTACATTCTACAACGTTTTACAATAAGATAGAATTTAAAGTTTGGTATTTTTACAATATGCGTTATCAATAAAAAAATGTATAAGTCTTTTAAATAATTATAAGTAATGAGACGAGCTTAAACATATTTTTAAAAAATACGAGTATGACGTAGATTTTAATGTTAACGTAGTTGATCAACCACTGTCTGATACTACATACTAAATATAATTCATAAATCACATACATTATTTCAAGTTTCCTTCACATTCAAATAGCATACTTTTCATTTATATTTATTATAATCTACTCTATATTGTTACTTATTGATATTTTAAACAATTCGTGTTATTCCAATTTAACACAAAGAATGGTCTAAGGAATAGGGTCATTTTTTGTATAAACTAATAATGAAATGATTCTGGTTGTTTATTTATAATATTACAGTGATTGTGGACATAACCTCACTTATGATAAATTTATCTATTGAAGAAATTGTTAAAAATAAATTAACTGAATTACTTATGTATATTATAGAGTAGTTTCAAAAATGAAATTACAGTAATTGAAAATTACATTATAAAAATTTAAAGACTATATAATAAATCGTATATAATCTTAAGCATATATTATTTAATATATGTAATTAAATACAGAGCTGTTTCGAAAAAAAGTTCAGATGTACGTAAAAATTGATAAAAATTCTAAATAAATAGATTACGTATATATTTTGAGTAGCTTGATTATAAATATTATAGAAATTGATTACAAAAAATGTTTTGGAACAAATTGAATAAAAAATTATAGATGAGATCAATATATAAAACCAGAGATGAACCGAGATTGCCAGAGAGATAGGCGACTTTGGTTCCGTGACAGCGCCAGATTTTGTGGCAGAATCACGAACAAGGCCCGTCTGCCATCTCGACTATCGATAAATGTAGCGCACTGCTGAAAAATGTCCGAATAGCTATTCGGACATATTCGTATATAATATAATTAAGGTATTACAGGAAAGAAGGAGAAACAGCGGGCGCGTGTACAGGCTGCTATTAAGGGGAGGGGCAACATGGCATGCCGACACGATGCCCAAGAGGGGAAGTAGGGAAAGTGAAGGACCGAGTGAAAAAGAAAACAACTGCGCATCTATACATCTATATATAAATTTTAATATAAATGCGTGACTAATTATTTTCTTTATTTCCGCGAGTTCGGACGGACTTCAGCCGCGACCAAAGTCCATTCTCTCTCTCTCTCTCTCTCACCTTCTCTTATATATAATTGGTATATGTCAAATATGATTATACCTATAGCATACTTTAAAAATATGAAAAGTAATTAAATAATTTTTGAAAATCATTTTGAAAAAAGTTTAGTCTACAATTAGCATATATTTCTAGAGCTATTCAATTTATAAATACAAATAAATTGCTGATAATAGTGATTATTATTATGTCAATGTTATGTTAATTTTATCAAAGCAATTTTGTTGCAATATAATCGTTTTTGTTAAACAGAAAAAATTTACGAATTAAATATAATACATGATATATTTTAAGTATGAAAGAAGACAAAACAAACTAATCCGTTTAAAATATATAAATATACAATTCTAGCAATTAGACCTTCAAATATACATTTTTTTAGTTCTAAATATTTGCAAGATAGAAGATATTTAATTATACACTTCAGACAAAAAACGCCTTCAATTAATTCTGTTTCTGTTAAGGCGTTCTGATGTTCTTAAACATAATAAGCATTATTCCAGACATCTAATTTCTTTTTATAATCTTCAATTAATAAAGAAATTGATCGATTGTTACATTTACTTTATCTACAGATTTTCTTTAATGTAAAATTTAATTCATTTAAATACATATTTTTAAATTAAACAAATAGCTTATACATATACCATTTAGATATAGTAAATATTTTTTGATGTATTAAAAATAAAATTTTGTTTTAAGATATTCGGTTCTTAATTCGAAAAATATTTATGTGCTTTAAATAAATATTTAAAAAAAATATTTTTAATTTTGTATTAGGAGTGTGAATAAGTCTTTCCCGTTTGTTGTAAGAGATGGCGCCACCAATACTGTGCGAGTATTCAATGGTTACATATGTCATAATTAAAGCTTATTCATATGTCAACAATTCCATACTAACACATTAGTTAAAATTTTTTCGCATCATAAATTTTTGATATCGTGAAAATGTCGAAATTTGAGCCGAGTCGACGTCATTTGCGGAAAGTTTCACTTTATTGGTTCAATTTGAAGAAATCTGCTGCCGAGACACATCGATTGCTTCAGGAGGCTTATGGAGAAGGTTGTGTCGATGATTCAAGTGTTCGCGGATGGTTTCGACGCTTCAAAAGCGGTGATTTCGACGTGGAAGACAAGGAGCGTTCCGGGCGGCCGCAAATCTTTGAAGATCGAGAATTGGCGACTTTGCTTGATGAAGATTCTTGTCAAACGCAAGAAGAACTTGCTGAAGCATTGGGGGTTGACCGAACAACCATTTCCAAGCGTTTGAAAGCCATGGGAATGATCCAAAAGCAAGGAAATTGGGTGCCGTACGAACTGAAGCTGAGAGACGTCGAACGGCGTTTTTTCACTTGCGAACAGCTGCTTCAGCGACATAAAAGAAAGGGTTTTCTGCATCGTATCGTGACTGGCGATGAAAAGTGGATACGTTACGATAATCCGAAGCGAAGAAAATCATGGGGACTACCCGGCCATGCATCATCATCGGCGGCCAAGCCAAATATTCATGGCGCCAAGCTCATGCTCTGTATATGGTGGGACCAGCTAGGTGTGGTTTACTATGAGCTTCTGAAACCGAATGAAAGGATCACAGGCGAGGTCTATCGACGACAATTGATGCGTTTGAGCCGCGCACTGCGAGAAAAACGGCCACAATACTCCGACAGGCACGACCAAGTTATTTTGCAACATGACAATGCTCACCCACATGTTGCACCGCCGGTGAAAACATACTTAGAAACGCTCAAATGGGAAGTCCCACCCCACCCGCCGTATAGTCCAGACGTTGCTCCGTCTGATTACCATCTCTTCAGATCGATGACGCATGGCCTGGCTGACCAGCACTTCCATTCCTACGAGGAAGCCAAAAAATGGTTGGATGAATGGATAGAGGCCAAACCGGTCCAATTTTTTCGCAACGGGATTCGTATGTTGCCAGAAAGATGGGAAAAAGTTGTAGCTAGCGATGGCCAATACTTTCAATAATTCATTTGTAACCATTTTTTCACAATAAAGGCTCAAAATTTGAAAAAAAACGGGAAAGACTTATTCACATACCTGATATAATTGAAACAAAATATAAAATTGAACTGTAGTATCTTAACTTATTAGACCGTCATTTTCGTAATCTACAACTATGTAAACGTATGATATATGTTATATTGCAATAAAGAATAATTATATGTACATTTTTTTCTTATGCATTATATAATATATATAAATATATACACAATATTATATTAGTATTGTAGGCAGCGCAATGCAACTTAATTTGAAACGCAAAATCTCAGCCGTTCAAACTTTACATATATAATTATAAAGGTTAAGAATCTCATGATAAAGGTAGCAACTGGTACATCTTATCAACTTACATTTATTGTACTATGCGCTGAATTTCTACAAACAGCATTTCTCAAGAAAAATGTTTCGAATGTATCTATATTTCGTATAAACGTAGAATTATTCCGTGGATCTCGAAACGGAAATGTTGAACTTTTCTCCAAAAATATATAGTTTGTATCGAATAATTATATAGAACAAAAGAATATGTATTTTAATGAGCTCTATGATTTTGGTTTTAAATGTTAAATTTTTTCATTTTCTAAGATAAATTCAGAAAACCATGATTTTTATGGAGTTTTCATCGATTTGGGAATATATATTTAATTTCGATCTAAGGTTCTTATGATGTTAAGAATCCGCGCTCCAAAAAATATAAGTATGTAAATTTTCAAAAAAATAGTGACAGGAATTATTCAATACAGTCACACCACTGCCGATGCTTCAGACGGACCAAGCAAGATTAAATTTTTGAGTATTTTTCGAGAAATATTCTCAGAGGATGAAATTATCTATAGGAATATAGATTTATAGATAGAGAATTGTTTTCATAGATACTATTTAACTGTTTAATAAATTTATTACATTACTATTTTGAGTAAAGCCGAGACGGCAGATGCTTATATATATATATATATATATATATATATATATATATATATATATAAACAGTTATAACATTATAATAAATTTCGATGGTTTTACGATGAATTTAAAAAAAAATATTTTTTAATAGTGCATGCTTGCAGTATGACCGCTGCGATGTAAATTTCGCAAAAATTTTTGATAATTCAGCCTTGCTCCAAGGCTGTTGAGATCATCAGCAGTCTAAATGCGTACTCGAAGCAAGCTTGATCCAATAAAAATTGCTATGTGAGTCTATAACAGAGATCGTGGATGAACTTCCGAAAGACGAACATAATTGATTTGTCGATTTTTTTTAATTCTCAAGTTAAAAACTATAAACACGTCTCTATATCGAGTCTGTTGGACATATCTCGGGAAATACTAAAATAAACAAAAACGTATTTTAAAAAATCATTGTACATCGCATGAAAATACATATTTTTTATTCTATTTAATTGGTCTCTACAAACAATATTTCTCGAAAAAAATGTATAGGAAGGTACCTGCATTGAGTATATACGGGGAACCGTTCACGAGACTCCGAAACGGAATAGTTGAACTTTGTCGAGAAATATTATTTGCATCAAAAACTGTATAGAACAAACATATGTATTTAAATGAGCTCTATGATTATGGTTTCAAATTTTTTGCAAGTGTTTTTATTTTCTTAAGGGAAATTGAAGAAACCATGATCTTTATAGACTTTGCATGTATCTAGGAATAAATATTCAATTTCAGTAAAAGTTGTTACGACATTCGTAATTAGTTCCCCAAAAATCATAAATATTCAGAAAAATAGTGCAGGGAAACTTTCTTGGAACTAAGCTCAATACAGTCACATCGATGACATTATTTCGGCGAACCCTGAAGCTTCATTATTTTTGCTGCAGATATTTAATATGTGTTAATATTATTATAGGTAAAATTATCTAGGCAATATATTTTTATACATTGGGTATTTTTTACATAAGTAAACTGTAAACTTAAACAGACTGTAATTAAGGGGATGGGCAAGGGGCAGGCAGGCACGATGCAGAAGAGGGGAAGTAAGGGAAGTGAAGACATGAGCGAAAAAGAAAAGAACTGCGCGTATTTACGCCTATATATATATATATATATATATATATTGTAATGGTGCGCGTGTCCGTCTCGAATGAATTCGGCAAAGGAGAGGGGCGGTTCGCGAAGGGCGAAGACTCGCATGCAGGATTTGCGCGGTTCACAGAATAAGATGGCAGAATATTTAAAATTGAATCGGATTTAATGTCGCCTTAGCTTACACTACGTGTGCGCTAAGACGCGTCGAGCGCAGACCGAGGGTCGCCGAGGCGACGGCGTGCGCGGAGCTAGGGAAGAGAGAGAGAGATAGAGAGGGGCTGCCACTTACAGCGAGTCGAAGGTGCGCTCGTTGACCCCGCAGCACGTCCTCGTTCAGCAGCAGCACCTTTCTTCACCGGGAGAGGCGGCGACTTCGCAGTCCAGAAACCCCGGAATGAGGCGGTTATTCCGCGGAGACGGGGTCGGGCGACAAGTTCGTCCGCTCGGACTCGTCCTCAGCGCGTGTGCACTACACGCACACACAATGCCGTGGCACAAACACGCGCGTCCGGTCGTGTACACTCCCCGAAGAAGAGGTACGTAGCGAGGGGAAACACGTGGAGCACGAGGCGTGTTCCCGTAAACAATCAACCACGACACCGAAAGGAAAAAACAAGTGCGTGGAGCGAAAGCCGGCTAGAAACGCGTGCAAATCCTCGCTCTCTTATTTTCTCTCTGACTCGTCGCGCGCTGCGGCCGTCTCTCCCCACTCCCCGCTCTCTCTCTCACTTATCTCTCCGAGAGAGAACATCTAAAGATATCTGGCGAAAAAGCGCAACGAGTTTCAGCTGCCTTGTGTCGGCTCATGCCTAACATTGGTGGCCCACGTCCACCCCAGAGGAAACTATTAGCTTATGTTGTTAATTCTGTCAGCATGTATGCAGCACCAATCTGGCATCATGCATGCGGAATTAAATCGTATTGTGAGTTGGCCATTGCGACCCGTCGTCGCTCCTGTATACGTATTATTAGTGGTTACAGGACGGTATCCACCGACTCAGCTGAGGTACTTGCCGGAATTCTTCCTTTCGATTTAGTTGCAGATGAACTGGCTAGGCTGCATAACATATGTAAGGCCGCAGTGGATTCCCTACAAGGTGATAAAAATGTGGAACGTCATCGTTCTATAGAAATATGGCAAAAACGATGGACCGATTCTAGCAAAGGCCGATGGACTTATCGTATCCTCCCAGACATACACAGATGGATCAACAGGAAACACGGGGAATTAGATTTCCACCTAACTCAGTTGTTGACTGGACATGGTTGTTTTAGGTCCTATTTCCACCGTTTTCACCTGGATAATAATGATCTCTGCCCCATCTGTCCGACTTTGGTCGAGGATGCTGAGCATATATTAGTGAGCTGCCCTCGTTTTAGAACACAACGTGAGCACTTGATGAACATCATCAATAAGCCAATAAGACCAGAGAGCATCCTATCAATAATGCTGGAATCTTCTGAAAACTGGAAGGCAGTAGCCAGTTTCGCAAAAGAGGTGATGACCAAACTTAGATATGCCGATAGAACTAGGCGAATGGCCCAGGATGAACCAGGCCAACTGATCCTATTTTAAGATACAGAGGACGAACACCGAACCCCTGATCACCTGTGTGGATGGGGGACGTAGGATAGTGTCATAAGAAGAGGAGTCGTATAGGCTAACTAACAGCCCCGCCCAAGTAATATTCCCGGATAGTTCCGGCGGGATGCTGGTTTCGAGAGGCCACTAGTGCAGAGCTTGCTCTGCCTAAGCCTAATAAAAAAAAAAAAAAAAAAAAAAAAACACACACACACACACACACAAATACAGACAGACAGATATCTACAGATTAAATATTATTAGGAGTGTGAATAAGTCTTTCCCGTTTTTTGTAAGAGATGGCGCCACCAATACTGTGCGAGTATTCAATGGTTACATATGTCATAATCAAAGCTTATTCATATGTCAACAATTCCATACTAACACATTAGTTAAAATTTTTTCGCATCATAAATTTTTGATATCGTGAAAATGTCGAAATTTGAGCCGAGTCGACGTCATTTGCGGGAAGTTTCACTTTATTGGTTCAATTTGAAGAAATCTGCTGCCGAGACGCATCGATTGCTTCAGGAGGCTTATGGAGAAGGTTGTGTCGATGATTCAAGTGTTCGCGGATGGTTTCGACGCTTCAAAAGCGGCGATTTCAACGTGGAAGACAAGGAGCGTTCCGGGCGGCCGCAAATCTTTGAAGATCGAGAATTGGCGACTTTGCTTGATGAAGATTCTTGTCAAACGCAAGAAGAACTTGCTGAAGCATTGGAAGTTGACCGAACAACCATTTCCAAGCGTTTGAAAGCCATGGGAATGATCCAAAAGCAAGGAAATTGGGTGCCGTACCAACTGAAGCTGAGAGACGTCGAACGGCGTTTTTTCACTTGCGAACAGCTGCTTCAGCAATATAAAAGAAAGGGTTTTCTGCATCGTATCGTGACTGGCGATGAAAAGTGGATACGTTACGATAATCCGAAGCGAAGAAAATCATGGGGACTACCCGGTCATGCATCATCATCGACGGCCAAGCCAAATATTCATGGCGCCAAGTTCATGCTCTGTATATGGTGGGACCAGCTAGGTGTGGTTTACTATGAGCTTCTGAAACCGATTGGAAGGATCACAGGCGAGGTCTATCGACGACAATTGATGCGTTTGAGCCGCGCACTGCAAGAAAAACGGCCACAATACTCCGACAGGCACGACAAAGTTATTTTGCAACATGACAATGCTCGCCCACATGTTGCACCGCCGGTGAAAACATACTTAGAAACGCTCAAATGGGAAGTCCTACCCCACCCGCCGTATAGTCCAGACGTTGCTCCGTCTGATTACCATCTGTTCAGATCGATGACGCATGGCCTGGCTGACCAGCACTTCCATTCCTACGAGGAAGCCAAAAAATGGGTGGATGAGTGGATAGAGGCCAAACCGGTCGAATTTTTTCGCAACGGGATTCGTATGTTGCCAGAAAGATGGGAAAAAGTTGTAGCTAGCGATGGCCAATACTTTCAATAATTCATTTGTAACCATTTTTTCACAATAAAGGCTCAAAATTTGAAAAAAAACGGGAAAGACTTATTCACATACCTGATAATATTATTATTGATATGTTCTTTACAAATGCACACATGTACACGCACTCTATATTACAATACGTCATAATTAGGAGGTCGATTTGAGCATCAGAGTTTTAAGTAAAGAACATGCACGCATATATATATATATATATATATATATATATATATATATATATCGAAGAGAATGGATTTTGGTCGCGTTTGGAATCAGTACGATCTTGCCGAAATAGTGGAAAGAGTTAGTGCACGCATTTCTTATATGTATGTTTATATATGTATATACACACGTATATACGCGCAGTTCTTTTCTCTTTCGCTCGGTCCTTCACTTCCCCTCTTCGACATCGTGCCTGCCAGCCACCTTGCCCCTCCTCTTAATAACAGTCAATACTTACGCCCGCCGTTTCTCCTTCATTACTGTAATTCCTTATATTATATATATATATATATATATATATATATATATATATATATATATATTGTAATGCCGCGATCCGCTCTCCGAAAGTTGAATCGTATTTCAACCCCGGTGAGGGCGCGCACACACAAAAAAAATGTTTGTATTTATTACTTCACTCTCTTACCTTCAATTCTCGGAGGGGGTTCCGCTGGTCTGGGAAAGCGAGGAAAAGAGTATTCTTTTTTTTTCTGGTTTCCCCGTTTATTTATGCACAAAAATTTTTTTTCTTACACTAACATGGCGGATTGCGCCCGGTCCGCATGCTCGGCCCACCACGACCGCGACCCACGTCCCGACGCACTTGCCGACTTGGGAGGAGGGTGCTCGGGGATGGAAGGAGGGGACCGGGGATACAAGGGGGACACTCTAAGAGAGGCACGCGGCGGGTGTTCGCCACTCGCCAGGGTGCTGACGTCCCTCCGGCTGTCACTCTCTCTCTCTCTCTTCAGCTCACCTTCTCGGCGGTGGTGGTTGCCCCGGTGGTCTTCTGGGCTCCTTCGGTCGCGTCCGCCCGGCTTCTTCTTCTTACTCCACCCTCTCTCTCCTTCTCTCTTCTCAGCCTTTCTCTCCCTCTTCCTTACTCTTCTCTCCTCTGCCTCTCACTTCTTCCTTACTCCTCACTTTCTTCCTTTACTTCTCACCCTCTTCCTTTATTTTCACTTTCTTCTCACCTTTCACTTTCCTATCTCTCGTCTCACTTCTCTGCCTCTTCCTTACTCTTCTCTCCTCTACCTCTCACTTCTTACTTCTCACTTCGGCGGCCAACAGCGCACTCCTCTCGTTCTCTGTTTCTTCTTCTTTTTCGAACTCCGCCGGCGGCGCGCGGAGTCTTCGTGTCTCCTTGCTCGCAGGGATTGTGGAGGGGAGGGGGGGGGAAGTTCGGCGGCTGCCGGCGACGGCCGACCGCGGTCGTGACGTGCCGAACACGCGCTTACAAGTAACAACATTTATTAGAAGCTTGTTTCGCTATCGCTAGTATAATTAATCACCATGTTCCCTTGACTATTTAAGCATACGCCCTGAATAATTGTCATCATGGACTTTCAGGACGAATTAGCAGGCACGTCGATAATTAGAACAAGATCTCTATCATAACACTCTAAATACATTACTGCTAATAGCTAAAGGTTAATTTCTAGTTATGAATGACGGACTATTTTAACTATCTTTATTTTCTCAATGTCCTTTTAGACATTTTGTACTCAAGATTATTTTTTTTTTCCTTTAAATGCCACACAAGGCTGCTCTAACAATAAACGTTTGAAAATCTAAAATTTTTGGCACTGCAACGATAATACTTTAATTAAACGTAACCACGAAATTACTTTTCATAATTCATTTGATATCTTTACAAATACGTATTTTTCTTTAATTTGCTGTTAATTCAACATTTAAAGTGATTGTAAGACTAGTGCGAATTCTGAATAGTTCTACAATGGAGCAAAAATAAGTTAACCAATTCTGGTATTCCGTTAAATAGCCAACTTGCTCAATTTTTCAACAAATGCAAAGAAAAAGAAACGAATTTTTATTTTATATAAAAAGAAAAACGCAGTTATACGAACACAATATCATTAACTTATACTACTTATTTATTCCTATTCCTAATTACCTCTATTTAATTCTAGTTTATTCTAAGTATCCTTAATTATATCTATTTATTCTAGTTTATTTTAAGCATTCTTAATTATATTTTATTTAATTCTAGTTTATTCTAAGCATTCTTAATTATATTTTATTTAATATCATCTTCTTCTTAAGTCCGTTGACCTCATACTCGGCTCGTGTGCGGGACGAATAAATGGGGGGGGGGGGGGAACCGTGCCGAGCACAAGGCGCGACGGCGCGCGCGAGCGCCTTAATGTTTGTATGTCCGCGAAATGGCGCGCGCGTCGTCGTTATCTGGACAAGTCGGCGCGGCGCCTTGTGACGCCCGTCACAATATATATATATATATATATATATATATATATATATAATGTCCGAATAGCTATTCGGACATTTTTCAGCAGTGTGCTACATTTATCGATAGTCGAGATTGCAGACGGACCTTGTTCAGGCATCTACCACAGTAGGCTGTAGCGCCAAATTTGGAACCATTGATTTACATGGGCCCTGGCAATCTCGGTTCATCTCTGATAAAACTTCATTTCCATGCAATTTTTCTCTAAAAGAAAAAAAATAAAACCGAATACAAAAAGATCGATTAAAAAAGAAATTGCAGAAAAAAATTGGTGAAATAAAATATGTGAGATAAAAAAATTGATAAAAATCAAACCAGACTAAATATACATAGGGAAAAAATCCCAGAAAAAAATTGTTAAAAAATTTAAAAAAAATGTTTAAATAAAACCGATTTCAAAAAAATAGATCGAAATAACATTAGTTTTCAAAAATGTAAAAAAGTATGAAATATCGATAGACTACTGCCGTATAATAAACTGCTTATTATCTCTGTCTAAACTAAGAGTATAAAAACTCGTATACATGCTGTTATTTATGAGGATACAAGATGTATTAGAAGTATGCGCTCCCTTTTGAGCCTAGAGTTTCCTCCACTTGCTCGGGTCCTGTCCTTGAAGAAGTTATGATTACTCTTCCTACATCTAATAATAAAACCTACTCTCTTTTATATAGGTTGGAGGCCAATGGCTTCACTTAGATGAAAACTATTTCCTTTCAGTGAAATAGCTTAAACCTACCTCGGCCTTCCAACTTATTTCCCTAGTCTGTTTAAAAACCCTATTCGTTAGTGGGATGTACAAGGTTTAGGAGGCATGCATAGTCCTCACCTAAAGGGAGGACCTTTCGCTTCCCTGGATTGGGATATAGTTAAAGAATAATACAGAACACAAATTTTAATTGCTACTTACTTTTATTTCTGATCTCTCTCTTTTTCTCTTTTTTCTTACAACCCTTACTATCTCTGTCCAGAGAGAGTGTGTTTTCGTAGGCTCGGTGTTGATGCGTCTGTTAGTGTTTTTTTGAATGTACTGGAAAACTTTTATAGTGGACGCACGTGTTTTCTAAAATGGATTGTAAGTCGGAACTCGGAACTCAGAACTCGGAACTGAAGTTCGCCGCCGCGCTCATGCTGATAAAAGCTTGGGGTAAGCAGTTCCCCGAGCTGCCGCTGCGGCCATGTGGAGATTCTAATTGGGTGCGGAGCAATCCATGTGATTTGTTGCTAAATTTTCAGAGTAGTTCTGTGGTTACAATTCTCTACTACCGAACAGCCTAGTCAGCGTTTACTTGCGCTACCTAATATTTTCTTCTCGTCGTATACATATCGATATATACCGTCGTGTTATTTTCTTATAAAAGTTTAGCGTAGAATTATTACAAGTTATAAATGAGTTTTGGCTTAAAATTATAGTTGATACTTAAATGATACAAAAATATTTTATAATAAAAAAAATGTTGTAAAAATTACGTTTTATAATCATACGAAAAATTGAATAGATCTGACGATTTACATAAATTGATATCTGCTTAAATATTCATAATGTGTATTATTTGATTCGCAAAATCATGTAGTCTTCGCTCGTGAATGTTAATAAATGCTTACATTTCTTAATATTTGTTTATAACTATAACATTTATACTTATAATCTATATATACCTTACAATTATAATAGTTAATGTTGTTGTCATAATTGCTTATTTATTAAATGTGTATATTTCTTTATGTTTATTTATGTTTGAAATATTTGTTGGTATATGTAGTAGATATATTGTAACAGTGTGTGTCCGGTTATCCGTTAGTTCATGGCTCCGGCTCAACACGTCTCGGCCCCTGGTCGCTCAACACGCCACCAGGTTCTTTTCGCGGACTCCCCGACACACCTGCTCTATTCTCGTATTCGCTGCACGGCAGGGCTCCGGCTCAGCACGTCTCGGCAACTGGTCGCTCAACACGCCACTAGTTTCGCTCGTTTAGCCGTAATTTATTGGATGGGTCTTACGCCAAAAAACAATGGCTTCGGCTCAGCACGCCTAGGCCCCCTGATCTCTCAGCATGCCACCAAGTTGCTATCCAGTTGACCCCTCCAGTAAATAAGACAAATATATTTCTCGCTCTCGCTCAACACGCCAGAGCAAGACAATATAAATTCACTTTCTATTTATTTATTTATTCTACAAAATATACTTCTTGCTCTCGCTCAACACGCCAGAGCAAGCTAGTATATTGAATCTTTATTAAAAAATATATTTGAATAATGTTCTTATTATCGGAAAGTATTTTGTTTTTTGCAGTTAAAATAAAAAATTTATTAAAATAAATTTTACAAAAAAACACAAGTAGAAAGAAACTAAAATTACTATTTGCAACAATCAAATATATTTATGTATAGCCTTCGGCACGGGATACGCCACATTACTACTTATTTCCCCGGCTGCCGTTGCTTTCATCTATAATAAAATGCAAAAGAAAGACAATAATTCATTAGACTTAAGGGGGCATCTCTAGTCTTTTTGCATAAATTTTCAAGATTTTTTTCTTGCAGTAAACTTTATTATCACACTACAATTTTTTTTATATTAAAAAAATACATATTGAAGTCTGCAAAAAAATTTTTTTTTTTTTCATTTTTCATCTAATATGGCCCAGATATGGCTGCCACAACGAAGCTTGCTTTTTTTTGGCTGACATCATATCTTGACACAGGAAACTCTGAAATGAAAAATTCAAAAATCATATTAAAGTATAAGAAAGTGGCTATAGCCCGTACTAGAATTATGAATATTCGATTACATTTGAGCACTTTTTTAAACAACATAACCTTAAAAAATAAGCCGAAAATTAGAAAAGCCCGCCATTTAGTTTTTATTTTACTTAAACTTCTTGATTTTAGTACGGGCTATAGCCACTTTCTTATACTTTAATATGCTTTTTGAATTTTTCATTTCAGAGCTTCCTGTGTCAAGATATTATGTCAGCCAAAAAAAAGCAGGCTTCGTTGTGGCAGCCATATCTGGGCCATATTGGGTGAAAAATGAAAAAAAAATTTTTTTTTGCAAACTTCAATATGTATTTTTTTAATATAAAAAAAATTGTAGTGTGATAATAAAGTTTACTACAAGAAAAAAATCTTATATCTTGTAGTTATAATTTAGATAACGTATAACTTTTAAACTTAGTTTTTTAACTAAGTTAAAAAAACTTCTATACATTTTTTTATTTTATTTTAGCATTTAATTGCAAGAATTTCGTTTTCTATTTTTGATTTATATTATTATTTATATGTTTAATATTAGAGACAATTAATGGATTTTCTCTTATGGTTCCTACGCGTTATTTACGCGTTATTATTTACAATCGAAGAAAGGAAAGTCTTGATTTTCTGCAGAATCAAAAATTCGTCTGCATGAAGAAGCTGGCATTGGAGTTTGGGTCAGAATTGCTTTCTGATACTCGTGGGCATATTAGATATTATTTAGCTTAGCCTCTGTAATGATATAAAAGAAAGCAGCAACGTCGCATTGGACAAAAGCGTATAACTATATCTATATATATTTATTGCCTACGTTAACTCATGACGTAGGCAAATGCGCACATTAATTTATGCTGACGTAGTTGTAACGCCGCGTTGGCACGTTAGTGTAGCAGTTGAGCCTGTCAGGGCGCACGTTCCCGGCGCTCAAAAATCGTCGAGCCTTTCGTATATGGCATCGGCAATCTTTCCTTGTTATCTCTGGTATAGGAAAATGCATTCCAGCATTGCCTTTGCCATATGTATACTTATTGGCAACTTACCACTACCAGCAGAGGTGCCAGGCCGGACAGCCAACTCGAGTATGCGCGTTAGAGTCTTTACCCCTCCACGCGCTGATTGGCTGAAACTCGCGCGATATTTTAAAGTTATATGATCTGTATGATCGTATAAAACAACAAGCAAGCTGCAAGACTATTAAAAAAATTATTGATACTATAATATATAAGTGTGGCCACATGCATATAAATATTTTAAACATGTCCACTACTAAAAACTCATTAATTAATATTATTCATTATTAAAATTATTATTAATTATGAATATTATGCTTAATATTATTATAAACTATTATAATAATTATTAAATATTATAGTATATAATATAAAATTATTATAATTATATAATTTAATATATATTTAATGTATATTTAATTATATAATTAATAATAATATTAATAATTAATAATAATATTGATAATTAATAATAATTTTAACAATGAATAATATTAATTAATGAGTTTTTAGTAGTGGACATGTTTAAAATATTTATATGCATGTGTCCACAGTTATAGATTATAGTATCAATAATTTTTTTAATAGCTTGCAGCTTGCTTGTTGCTTTATACGATCATACAGATCATATAACTTTAAAATATCGCGCGAGTTTCAGCCAATCAGCGCGTGGAGGGGTAAAGACTCTAACGCGCATACTCGAGTTGGCTGTCCGGCCTGGCACCTCTGACTACCAGACGTCTTTCGGAACAGACACTTGACTGTACCAGCTAGTACATTGCAAGATAATAACATATGATTTCAAGAATTAGAGCATTATAGTATTAGCAGATTATAGAAATTGATTGTTTGCTTTGTGAGACAATTTACTCTTAATAAAGCAAAAGAGCAATATAAGATAAAGAAAATCTCACGAGATAAAAATCAATATAGGAATTGTATGTGGTATTGAACAATATTCTTCACCGTAAAGTTGTACTTTTGAGGTTACAATGGTGAAAATGTACGTTTGCATTAGTTACTCCACTACGATTTAAATTTTGATTATGAATATAGTCGTAAATTAAAAAATACAAAATAAGATCAGAAACTGTAAAAATTATTTTCATTATGATCAGTATTTTATATACTTCGTCTGCTCGAGTAATGCTACAGTTCTGTTGTGCTGGAGATGAAAAGTCAGCTCGCTGGCTGCTAGACACTGGTAGACAATTAGACAATCAGGCACCAACAACCAAACATATGTAGTGACGTAATGTCAAATAAGTCATGAGCATGATGAATTCGTGCAAGTGATGGACATGATACTCACCACTCACACAAGTATGCTCTGGTATAATCATCAGGTATTAGTAGATATTAGTATTGCGCAGTCATGCACTGATAACAAACTGGTGAAGCAAAAACTACTCACCCGATATACTTGCTCGATAGAACTGATTTTGATGTTCAAAAAATATCTTATGGAAAATTCTCCCTATATCAGAGATCATCTCTATAATACCAAATAATAACCGTTAATATCCTCTATAATGCAGATTACAGAACTCTTTTAGAATAAGAAGCAGCGGTACTGATTGATACCATATTGGTACTCTACCCTAACACAACGAGGTAGTCAGATATACTACTTAAATATTTGACTTGGATTAGAAGTGGATCAGAGAAGAAAAGTATGTAAAATTTGTAAAATTATTTTCATTATAATTCATATATCATAATTCATTAATAATGATTTTTATTTGTAGTAGCTTATATTTATTGTATTTTTCCAGTATTTATAAAATTAATAACTGTATTTATGATTTTATTAATTACTGGAATAGCTTGCTCAATTAAAGAAATTTCTTTTGAAGATACTTTGGGTAATCCAAAATTTTGTTGCACACCATTAGGTCCAAATTGTAATTCACTTGTCATATATTGACATGAGTGTAAAACATCTGATCTAACATAGGCACTTGCTCTTGATATAGCTTGTTCTTTTAAGCCATTTATTAAAATTGATATAAATTTTGCTGTTGCTACTCCATTTGACAATGTTGGACCTTTTGTTTCATTATCATGTAGCTTTTTATCAGCAGACCGCAATTGATAAGTAAGCATACATTGATCTTCCTGAAAATGAAAATGCACAGATTAATTACAATTTTATTTAAAAAAAAAAAATAAACAAGTTGGAAAAAGCTTACTCACAACAGAAAAATTATTAAATGGTTTTGTTCTAGAAAGCAAAGGAACAACTGTTAAAGAATCTACACCACCTCCAATAGGAACTGATAGAAATGATGCATTTAAATCTAATAAAGCAGCTGTCATAGCAGATATCCTCATTGATTCTAATGCTGTAGAACCAATAATTTTATTTGGATCCCAATAACCAGATTGTTTATACATTTCAGCAACTAGAGGTAATGTTGCTGTTACAGGATGTGCAAAAACAGCTATTAAAGATTTAGGACATGCATTAATGACGCATTCTGTTACATTTTTTACATAATTTGAGCTTAATATAAACTGAGAATATGGTCCTTTGTCTCCCATTGAAAAATTTGTTTCATCCATAATAGCTACAATATCACTCTAAAATGTTATAGCATATATATATATATATATATATATATAATAAAATCAAAAAATTCAAATAATTAAAATTTACATTACGCAAGCCTTCTATAATGGAATTTCTTTTAAAATATTTTATTATAGTTGAAGTATCAATTTGTCTAGCATCACAAACGAAACCACTAAGTGAATTATCTGTGTCAATAATACGTATTTCTTTTATTGCAGGATTTTGCTTCAATAAAATAGTTGTACATATACTAGCATAACCACCACCAATTAATGCGACTGATATGGTAGGATTTTTACATTTCAGTTTTGAATCTTGTGTATTCTCAAAATGTATAAACTCTTGTGAAATCTTGTTATTACTAATACAAATTGTATTTTGCTCAATAATTTTATTTATTTTGTCGTTATCACAACAATCTGATAAATTTTTATTTTTACATTTTACAGAATCAGAATAAAATTTTATATTTACGAAGCTTTTTTTCGTAAATGTATTTAATTCTTTTTTTTTTAATATTAATAAATTTTTTGATACATTCATTTTTCCTCAAATTATGTTTAAAATAATACAACATAAAAATTTTAACAAAATAGAAAGGTTATTTAAATATATACATATCTACTATTACTCTGAACTTGCTGCAAAACAGTATATTTGAAATTATTACTATACATACATATAATCTACACTTTATAAATTAAAAAATAATAATGATAATAATAATAATAAATACTATTATTCAAAATTTTTTAAATTTTCTTATACTATTATAAAATTTATGGAACAAACTTGTTTAGTAAACTATGTGTTCATATCTTACAAGTTATAAAGCTTTTTTTAAAGACAAAATTCTTTTATAGATGAATGATATAGAGGTATTCCTTTCAAAATTTGCGAATTAGCACTACAAATTTGTACTACTATGTAGTCTCCATTGATTATTGACTTATTTCTTGAAGATGTCAAACTTGTTGGAATTGTTTGTTTAGGAAATATTACTTTAATATTTTCGTCATTGCGACCTTGCAAATCATTTATAGATTTTTTACTTTGCTAAAACAATAACAATTCTTAAAATATATTTTTCAAATTATTCCAAACATACTAAAAAACTTACTCCTTCCACTAAAATTAATTGTTTCTGTCCTATTTGATTTTTGTACAATATTTCTACTTGAGATCTATATAATTTGATTAGTCTCTGTAATCGTTCAATTTTAGTTGATTGATTTAAATTATCAGCATAACGTCTATAAGCAGTAGTTTTCTGCAAATATATTATAAAATAATTTAGTATAAAATGTTTTGTAGTTTTTAAAGCTCAATAACCCAATTAAAAATTCTTACTTCACGCATACTATAAGCAAATAAATATGCCATATTATATTTAACTTCTTCTAATAATGTTAATGTGTCATTAAATTCATCATCTGTTTCATTACAAAATCCAACGATAAAATCACTAGAAAGTCCTACCGTTGGAATGATACTTCTTATATGATACACCAAATCAAGGTATGCTTCTCTGGTGTAACCTCTTCTCATTCTATTTAGAACATTAGAGTTTCCACTTTGTGCAGGTAAATGTATATGATTACAAATATTAGATCTCTCAGTAATTAAAGTTAAAACTTCATCAGGAAAGTCTTTTGGATGTGGAGATGTAAATCTGACGTGAATTAAAAATATGTTAAAAATTATTGATCAATTATTAATACTTATTGCATTACAGTCTTTTTTAAAGCAAATTTTATTCTCACCTAATTCTCATTTCTGTATTTATCAATGAAACCTTATCAAGCAAGTCAACAAATCTTAAACCTCCCTTCTTGGATTTGTAAACTGTATTGAAGCCCTTAGCAATATTTGTTTGTACATTCTTATAAAAATTTATTTCTGAAATATCTCTATAACTGTTTACGTTTTGACCCAAAAGAGTTACTTCTTTAACACCCTGATCTGACAATGATTTAATTTCATCTAAAATACTTGCTACGGGTCGTGATCTTTCTCTACCTCTAGTAAAAGGAACGATGCAATATGTACACATATTATCACAACCTCTCATTATTGTACTAAAATATAATTAATAAAACTGAATTTCTATCTTTGCATGAATGATTACCAAAACAACAGATAAAAGTAAAATTACACATAGGCTGTTTTTGACTCTGGATTTAACCTTACAGGTGTTACATCTGCATAAGTTTCATCTAAAGAAAGTGCAATATTTATTGCAGTTTCATGATCATTGCTTAAAGCTAGAAGTCTTGGCAAATCTTTATAACTATCTGGTCCTGCTACAATATCAACTATTTTTTCCTCTTCAATTATTTTATGTTTCAAACGCTCAGCCATGCAACCTAAATTTTAAATATATACAAACATTTTGGCATAATAATTATCAGTGAATTATTGTTTATATATATATATTACCTAAAATTCCAATTTTTGAAATTTCCTTTTTTCTTTTTAAATGCTGAAGTACTTGTAACTTCTTTCGAATTTTTTGTTCTGCACTATCTCGAATGGAACATGTAATTAGTAAAATAATGTTTGCATCTGACATATTTTTTGTTATAGTATAATTATGTTTCTTCAAAATTGCAGAGATGATTTCAGCATCATTAACATTCATTTGACACCCATAAATTTCTAAGTAGACTTTTTAAAAGAAAGGATTAAATTTTTTTATAGTTCAATATTATATGCATCAATTTTATGTATATTAAATATTATATGTATTTCTTAGTTCAATATCATTTAAATTAATTAAATTACCTTTTGAATTATTTTTATTAATGAATTCTAAATAAGGAATACTTTCACTTTCAGAATCATAAATTCTATTTTGCTCAGCATTTGTCAATGTACTTTTAGAAATAAAATCTTTTAATTCAGGTCCTTCTAAATAATTTTTTTTATTTAAGTTGTTATCTGCAAATATTAAGTTATAATTTATTAGAATGATAAAAAATTGCTATATTTATAATAATAATTATAAAAATAAATTCAAATATTTTTAATAACGAGTAGATCAGTTTTTGGCTCAGGTAGTAAATATGTCAGTTTGTTTATATCTATAGTAAATGCCAAGCTTTGCTTCATAAATTGAAGCTGCTTATGTACAAAAGTTTAATTATCATTCATGTTGCATATTTTGGAATCATTTTACAATCACTACTGGATTATTCAATATAGAAAGAAGGCAAATTTCATTCCTATATATGAATGTTATATAAAAGGTTTTTCAAATCACTTAAATGAATTAAATAATAATCATAAAAATAATTATAAACTAAACATTTCCGTTGATGTAAAATTCAAATTTATAATTATATTTGCAAAAATACTTCACTCAAAAAATTTCATTTGAAAGTGTTAAAATTACCACCTCTACCATTGTTTCATAAACTATTAATAGTATGAGATAAAGGATACAAAGGTAATTATTAACATTAATTAACAATTATATCATGTTAAAAGATATTACTTATTTCAAAATTTCCATAATGTATCGTATTCTTTACTGTGTTATCACTATGAAAGAAACTTTTGTTAGTTAACCCTATAACTGTTTTTCTTTGAACATTTATATTCAAGAAATTTTCACTGGTAAATTTCATACACCATTGTTTGCTTTGATTTACTAAAGATTTAGTTAAATTATTAACATTTTTTAATACAGTTATTTTAAATCCAGAATAATGCATAGCCGATTTTGTATATTTCATTATACGATGAAACCTATCGACTGCTATTGACGGTATGTCAAGTCAGAGATAATCAGGGGAAATTGCCGAAGCTTATGGGTGAGATTGCAGTAAAAATTTTTGACTGAAAATGAGGGCCTCTTATGGCCAAGGCGAGGTACTGAATGTTTTGTGCGATATTCCAGATGTTTTTCGAGCTCATGCGATCGTGTGGTCGAGGGAGGTGACAGACAACTGTCTTCGACGCGTGCGGGGGAAGCTTGGTGAAACAATAGGTTGGCAGCGGGGTGCAATAAAAGATGAGCAGCTTATTACTCGCAGCGATCAAAAAGAAATTTTATTGCCACATGTATATATATAGCAGCAGCAGCTATCAAACAGCTCAATGTTTTTAAACCTGTGGCAGCTTTAAGAAATTTCTAAGAAAAAGGCAACTTTCAACATGATTTTAATTATCTACTAAGATAATTTATATTGTACTTCACGCTGAAAAAAGCTTAAATGCAAAAGAGTAAATTTCGTAATAGTAAAAGTGTATTTAGTTCAGGCCAACAAATATTCATTTAAATTTCATTTATTTGAAACATACATTTAAAACGAACGAATATTTTGTAAATTTGAAAGAATCCTCTGTTGGAAATAAACAATTAGGTTTATTTGAAGAGCAAAAAATATTTGTTATGTTACAAATACTTTTAAATGATTAGAATTTCTAATACACCATACTTGCCTTATTTTATACTTTGTATAAAGTAAATTTTTCGGAAATATTCCGAAGTAGCTTGACAAAAAATAAATTATATAACGAAATTACAGCTGACAACTATGGACCATTAAAACAAATGGCTAAGTACATTTTATATGTATCCTCATAAATAACAACATGTATAGTTTAGCAGAGATAATAAGCAGTTTATTATACGGTAGTAGTCTATCGACATTTCGTACTTTTTTTTACATTTTTTAAAACCAATTTTCTTTTAATCTATTTTGTTGAAATCAGTTTTATTCAAAAAATTTTTTTTATTTTTTAACTACTTTTTTTGGATTTTTATCTTATCTTTTTTAAACTGGTTTGATTGATATAAAATTTTTTTTATCTCACAATTTTTTTCACCAAATTTTTTACTGCAATTTCTTTTTCAATCGATTGTTTTGTATTCGATTTTATTTTTTTCTTTTAGACAAAAATTGCATGGAAATTAAGTATTATATTTTGATATGATCTATATTTTTTTATTCAATTTGTTCCAAAACCTTTTTTTAATCAGTCACTATAATATTAGTTACCAACGACTCAAAATCTATACTTAATCTATCTATCCAGAATTTTTATCAGTTTTTTATATAAATCTGATAAGTTGTTCGAAACATCTCTGTTTCAATGATATATATATATATATATATATATATATATATATATATATATATATATATATATATATTAAATAATATACAATTATGATTATAAACGATTTATTATATGTTCTTTAAAATATGATACTATCATTTTCAGAATAAAATAAATTATTACAATTACTCTATAATATACATAAGTGATTCAGATAATTTTTTTTTAACAATTTCTTCAATAGATAATTTCATCATAAGTGAGGTTATGTCCACAATCACTGCAATATTATAAATAAACAAACAGAATAATTTCGTTATTAATGTATACAGAAAATGACTCTATGATTTAGATTAATCTTTGTGTTAAATCGGAATTACACGAATTGTTTATCAATATGTATATCATACCAATAAGTAATAATACAGAGTATTGTTGATTTATAATTATTATTTATATTTTTATTATTTGAGACAATTAATGGATTTTCTCTTTTTATTCCTACGCGTTATTTACTACAATATAATATAAGCACTAAAAATTAAAATTAAATTTTTTAAATTAATTAAAGAATATCCATTTTAGCACAAAATCATAAGACTCAATTTGAAATTTCTACAATTGGACAAAAGCGTATAACTATATCTATATATATTTAATGCCTACGTCACGAGCTGTGACGTAGGCAAATACGCACATTAATTTATGCTGACGTAGCTGTGACGTCGCGTTGGCGCGTTAGTGTAGCAGTTGAGCCTGTTGAGGGCGCACGCTCCCGGCGCTCGAAAATCGTCGAGCCTTTCGTATATGTCATCGGCAATCTCTCCTTATTATCTCTGGTTCAACTGCTACATTAACGCGCCGACGCGACGTCACAGCTACGTCAGCAAAAATTAATGTGCGCATTTGCCTTTTGATTTATATTAAATAATAATATAAATCAAAAATAGAAAATGAAATTCTTGCTGTTAAATGTTAAAATAAAATAAAATAAAATAAAAGTATTGAAGTTAAAAATTTATACGTTATCTAAATTATAACTACAAGATATGATTTACATTCTACAACGTTTTACAATAGGATAGAATTGGAAGTGTTATATTTTCTACGATATGCATTATCAATAAAAAAATGTTTAAGAATTTTAAATAATTCTAAGTAATGACACGAGCTTAAACATATTTTTAAAAAATACGAGTATGACGTAGATTTTAATGTTAATGTAGTGGATCAACCCATGTCTCTAATATCAGCTGATACTACATACTAAATATAATTCATAAATCACATACATTATTTCTAGTTTTCTTCACATTCAAACAGCATACTTTTCATTTAGATGTATTATAATCTTGTCTGCATTCTTACTTATTGATATTTTAAACAATTCCTGTAATTCCGATTAATTTACAAAGATTGGTCTAAGGAGTAGAGTCATTTTCTGATTCTGTTTGTGTTCATTAACTAGCAAATCGGAGTTTAAATAAGGAAGAGGAATGCGTGTACGGGTTTATAAATAAATGTAGCACATTAATTAAGTAAAATCGACTTCGATATATTTATAGAGACGCCGCAAGGCATAAAAAACCTCCACTTCATGAGTGGAGGAAAAAGCCGACAATCATACAAATAATAACCAACGCACGCGTAAAACACACTTCACCCTTTCGTACCTTTTTGTATCAACGTATTCACGGAGTACTCCTTACGTGGTTAGAGAGGTCGTAACGGGAAGGTGTGCTCCGCTGAACCTCCTGCTCTGCGTTACGGCCCCAAGCTCCTGGGTACGGGAATAGTCATTGCCGTAACGGCAGCTACCGGGCACGAATGCCGCCGGGAGCAACCTCAGCAATCGCGGCACGGGCGATCGCTCCAAGTCCAAATGCCTTGGCCCGGGGAATCTCAAATCTTACTCACTTGCCCTTAAGGTTACTTAATATTACGACACACAAGTATAAACACGCGAGAACACAGGTAGAAAACACATACAGAAACTACAGATAATACACGCAAAGGTAACACTATAAAACACACAGCGAGTTACAAATAATACACGCAAAGGTGACCCTATTTAATACGTAACGAATTACAACTAATACACGTAAAACACGATATGAACACACGCAGAGAACACTCACAGGGAAACTCGACCTTGCTCATCGAACTGCGCACGCAAAGTGTCCGCAGACGGTCAAATTCTCATCGCGCACCGATCCTCGGCGGAACGCACGAGAGGTAGCACCTGGGCCCTGATGGACCCTTTCTGGGGACAGACACGCTAAATTTTATTGCGTCCTGGCGAAGAGCCCACGAGAAACCAAAGTTTCTCACGGTCGGTTTAGCGATGTATATTTTCCGGTTCAGGAAAGCGCACGTTTTCTACCATATGCGCACCCCCTGTTTATGGCGCCTCTGGCGGCCGGATGGCCTGAACAGTTTGTTTATTTATAATATTACAGTGATTGTGGACATAATCTCACTTATGATAAAACGATCTATTGAAGAAACTGTTAAAAATAGATTATCTGCATTACTTATGTATATTATAGAGTAATTGCAATAATTTATTTAATTCTGAAATTTATAGTATAAAATTTTAAAAACCATATAATAAATCATGTATATTCGTAAATATATATTATTTAATATATGTAATTGAATACAGAGCTGTTTCGAAAAAATGTTCAGATGTACGTAAAAATTGATAAAAAGTCTAAATAGATAGATTACGTATAGATTTTGAGCCGCTTGATTATAAATATTATAGAAATTGATAACAAAAAAGTTTTTGGAATAAATTGCATAAAAAATTATAGATGAGATTAATATATAAAACTTATTTTCCATGAAATTTTTATCTAAAAGAAAAAAAATATAACCGAATACAAAAAAAATCGATTATAAAAGAAATTGCAAGGAAAAAATTTGGCGAAAAAAAATTGTGAAATAAAAAAAATTTGATAAAAGTCAAACTAGTTTGAAAAAACGTAGGGCAAAATCAAGAAAAAATTAGTTCAAAAAAATAAAAAATAAGTTGAAATAAAATTAGTTCAAAAAAGGTAAGAAAAGTACGAAAAATCGGTAGACTATTATTGTGGCGCTAAAAGGGGGAAAATAATTTTTCGAGAAATAATATATCATTGATATTATCACACTCAAATGGCCTTAGTGACAATATTCAAGACATTTCACCTGAAGAATCAATTTGATTTTTCGGAGTCAGTGCCAAACATTACACTTCAACTATATCAATGAACTTCTTTTCAGGCGTTTGATTTATAGAGTTGATTAAAAAGGGCTTAGTCCGATAATATGGTCGAAAATGCCCGAACAGTATTTGTAATAAGACTGTACCCCCATGTCAAATGTAATAAAAAACTCCTTTTGTCAGATTTTAGTACCCGAAAGTGGTCCGGCGATACTTGCAGATCCAAAAAGATCTCCGAACGTTGTTTCTAAATATCGTACCTTCTAAAATAGTTAATGGACCAGCTGTACATAAAAAATTTTATTTTTAAAATATCGATCAATCAAACATATTTATATAAGACTTAAGTTTTATTCTATTAATTAATACCGTTTATTACTATTATTATAGTATAATATATCGTTTATAACCTTAAATGTATATTATTTAATATATATAATTGAATACAGAGCTGTTTCTAAAAACTTGTCAAATTTATATAAAAAACTAATAAAAATTCTAGATAGATAGATTACGTAAAGATTTTGATTCGCTTGATTACAAATATTATAGAACTTGATGTTAAAAAAGGTTTTAGAATATATTAAATAAAAAATTATAGATCAGATCAAAATATAACACTTATTTTCCATGAAATTCTTCTCTAAAACAAAAAAATAAAATCGAATAGAAAAAATCGATTAAAAAAGAAATTCATGAAAAATTGTAGATAAAAAAAAATAAGAAAAAATCCCAGAAAAAAATTAGTTAACAAATTTAAAAAAATTGTTTAAATAAAACCGAGTTCTAAAATTAGTTTGAAATAACATTAGTTTTCAAAAATGTAAAAAAAGTACAAAATATCGATTGACTACTGCCGTATAATAAACTGCTTATTATCTCTGACTAAACTGATAGTTTAAAAACTCGTATACATGCTGTTATTTGTGAAAATACATATATAATGTACTTAGCCATTTCTTTTAATAGTCCATTGTTATCAACTGTAAATTCGTTATATAATTTCTTTTTTATTAAGGTATTTCGGGATATTTTCGAAAAATATTATAGTTTCATCTTATAGATTATGATTAAAATGTTTATGTGAATATCCCTAGTTATTACACTTGATACTTATGTTAAAAGAATTATAATCTTAATAGTTGTATATAATAATAGTATTAATATATAATAATATAATAGTAACCTTAATTTAATCAACAATTTATAAAGTGAGTTATAAAAGGACGATTGTTATTATTATCATGTTGATAACTATTAAGGTTCGTTATTATTAATAAATAAGCTAAACGGATTATTCAGTATACTAAAAAGAAAATTCAAAGACAAAGTATCGGATGCATACAAGAAAACCGGAAGTTCTGATAGTATACTATTTGCGTATATCTATATATATAGAACCATATGCCTGCAGCCGAAAAATTTTCATTTCGTAGCTTGGGCATAGCATTAGGCGTATAACTCTAATATATAATAGCTGATATATACTGGATGTACAATCATAACAAAAATTTTTGCATTAAATTAAATAAACCTTAAATTATCTTAACAATGGCTGTGTACAGTATGAAAAGATTAATAATTATTTTATATTTTCCTTAGTAGAAATGTATTAACTTATTTAAAATAATATAAAATAAGAATACAGTATATATAATATATATGTATATGAATGTGTGTGTGTGTGTATGCCTGTATCTACATGAAATATTACACCACTTTACATACCGACGGGAATTACAAGAGGAGATTGATATAAAGAACTTCACTTTTTATACATATATCAATACTAACAAAAAAATCATAAAGGCACACAATAAAAAAAATTAATTGGATAAGAAAACAGTCGTTTACAGTTATAATATTTATTTTTTAAACATTATATATATATATAATAATTCTCCAGAGAAATAAATCTATTTGAAAAATGATTTTTATTTCATTTCTTTTTTTGTTACATCATGTGTTTAAATAAAATATCAATAAAATAATTGTAAGGATTGTTGGTTTGGGCGTAATTTATTGGTCAAGATTTAGGTAAAATAAAACACAACAAACACCCTTATATTTTCTTTTAGATTAACAAAGCTATATTACTTAATATTACAAGATCTTACACTAAATCTTACGTGATATTCTCTCACTCGTACTACACAATGTCTCTAAACAAACTTAGCTGCGCACACGTGCCTCCATCAACACTCGATCGTCACCAGAATAATTTTGACGCACTCTATTGATTCGTTAAGCTCATGCCCTTCGCGCCGTCCTTAATTACCTCTACCTGTTCCGACTTGCATAATTGCCCAAATTCTCTGGGCCATCTGCGCGCGGTCTCTCACTCAGCCCTTACATTCGACTACACACGTGTACCGTTACATCCATATTATCATCTATATATATATATATATATATTTCTCAAATCTGCCGTCAGTCCGCCTTTTATTTCTAACATAATTATATTACATTTATTCTATGTTTTAAAATGCTATAGGATTATATAATATAGTACAATATTTAAATAAATATCTTAAGTATAAACACTTACTTTTTAATCAAAAAAAGTATTTTACCCCATATAAACTCTTTAGTACGTGTTATATATTAACGCTCACGACTGCCAGTTTTGCTTTGGTGCAATAGTGCCCTCGAAGATGCGGTGGACGTTTTTTTCCCAATACTGAACAAAACATTTCAAAATTCGATAAAATTTATTTAGTTAACGGCATTTAGTGGATACAACTTACATTTAGTTGAAGCACATATTATTCTATTAAATTATTATAATATTAGTTAAATGAAGTACTTATTTGATTTAACTAATATTTTGTTAATTTAATTGAAAATTTCTTGGAGCGTGGAGAAAATGGAAAGTTAAATAGCTGCTCTCCTACTCTTGTTTCTTTTCTTCCTCTCACTCCTTTTGGCTTTTGCTTTCTCTCTCTGTTGCACATAGAGCTATCGAGAGATTTCGAAGAAAGCGACGCCCATCGGACAAATCTCACTACCATTTCTGGCTACTTTTTAATAAGGTTTTCCATGTAAAACGAATGGAGTTTCCACTTCTATTCTATCTCTACCTACCCTCCGTTTTAGATTTTTGCACATTTTCAAACCACGAGATGTCGTTATTATACTTTCATGAACCGAATACTTGCAGGTCGTAGCTGTACCGCGATCTGCGGCCAGTGGGCTTGTATCAATGCTTATAATAGAAGTGCTATCGCTAGCACATCGCTATTCACTAGCATCAATAGTAAGTATTAGTCTATTATTATATTAGTAATAGCAGGTGTTAACAGCTAGTCTAGAAGTACGAGATCTATGACACGTTTGCCTACTTCACGAAAAACTAATTAGACGTAGTTTTATAATATACATATAACTTATATAAAAATATACTAATTTTAGTTTTTAACGTATATTTTTTTAGAAATATTCGCTATTTAAGAAAATGTATATCTATATTGTAAGCTCCACAATTTTATGTCCTGATCTTTCACGCAATTCTTCATTTTTTTACTGTTTCAATTTCTATTTGACCAATTTTTTTCTAATTTTCTCTTATAAAATATACACTTATAAATTATTAGTTATAAATTATTTCATTATATCATTTATTTTCTCTGCATATTATACACATCTATAATCTCTTATTAACTAAGTACTTCTTGATTCATTCGCTTTATTTGTAGTAAACGATATCTTATCAATACCCAATAGGGAATTAAATGATTTGTTTCTTTCAAATTCCTTTCAAATATATTATTTTATTTCAGAATATTATTACCACTTGTCACGACTCATGTTATATACACACACATATATATATATATATATATATATATATATATACATCATACATTAATATATAAGCATTACTTTTTTTAAACAATTGTTGTTTCTAATTAGTGCTTAGAGCTGTAAATATTGCATAATCTTTTAATTGATGAACAATTTTATTGATAAAAATATATTCTGTGGTTTAACTATTTATTTTTAGCTAACATTTTCTTGATAATTGAATATGAGTAGTATGGTAATTTTGTTTTGGGCATATTATGTATGACTTTATAATTATCAACAACTTTATATTGTCAAAACTTATGAACAAAATATAAATTCATCATTTGTATTTTTCCGTATTAATAAACTAATTTTTTATTATCATGAGGTTGTGAATAATTATATAGTTTCAGCAATGAAATGATTATTTTTTATTTTAGAAGCTTATGTAATATAACCATAAAAAAATTTGATTTATTTGAGTACAAATACTTAATATTTTTATTATATTATTGTTGATCTATTGGAATATTTTATTAAAGTATATGAATTTTTGAAGTTGCCAATGATAATAAAAATTATAATAATTGACTAAAATAATATATTTTTATGTCAAATTATGTAGTTCTTTGAACAAATATTTTTTATAGACTAGATGACTATATAAAAGGAATGGTCAATACCTGGATTGATCAAATCATAAATTTTAATTTGTAAACATTTATACAAAGTGCAGGATAAAAATTATAATAATGAAAGCTGTTGCACTGATTAGTGGTGGCAAAGATTCTTGTTTTAATATGATGCAGTGTATATCAGCAGGACATGAAATTATAGCTTTGGCAAATCTGTATCCTGTTGGAAAAGGTAAATTATTTATAAATATTTAAGAATATTAAATAATTTATTTTAGTAAACAGTGAATAATTAATTTACAAATTACTGTGTTATTAAATGAAATTTTGCTTAACATTCATTTATTTTTGAAAATATGATTAAATAAAATATATCATTTTATTAGAGAATGAGTATATGTATTTTTGTTAATAAATTAAAAGGATTGTATTATGTTTTTCTTGAATCATATATTCCTTAAATAGCTAAATGTAATTTATTTATAAATGGATTAGTTTATTTTATGAATAAAATACATTTAGATATTTTTAATTTATTACTAACAATTTTGGAACTAAGTTTCTTTATTTTTTCACTCAATTATATAAATTATTAAATGTTGAAAAAAAATTTTTCAACTTTTTAGATGAATTGGATTCATATATGTTTCAAACTGTGGGTCATCAAGGTATAGAGTTTATTGGAGAAGCAATGGGGTTACCTTTATATCGCGAACCAACATTTGGAAAATCCAGGATGCAAGAAAAATATTATTTACCTACTGACGATGATGAAGTTGAAGATTTATATAGACTTTTAAAAAAAGTAAAGGTATTGTTAAATTATAGATTATTTTTAATTTTAGTTTTATTTTTTATATTTATAAAGATTCTATTTTGTATAAAGTACATCACTAAATATTTAAAAATTCCAGGATCGAGAAGATATCCAAGCTGTAGCTTCTGGAGCAATTTTGAGCGATTACCAACGAATAAGAGTTGAGAATGTGTAATTATGCAATATATATACATACGCACGCACACACACACACACACACACACACACACACACACACACACACACACACACACACACACACACATATTATAATGAATCCATTAATAGTACATGTTTTTTCACAATGGTATTAATTTTAGGTGTAGCAGGTTAGGATTAGTTTCATTATCATATTTATGGAGGCGAGATCAGGAAAAACTTTTGAAAGAAATGATAGAATGCTCTGTAAATGCAGTCCTTATAAAAGTTGCTTCATTGGGCTTAGAACCAAGACATTTAGGAAAATCTATCTCTGAAATGCAGCCACATCTCGCCAAAATGGTAAGTAAATGTCTTAATGACTGATGAGATCTGTGATCATTCAGTTTGTCTACCATTAATTTTGGATTAGTTCCAATATTTTTGAGACAACTGTAAATTTGAAAAATAACTTAAATTATTTTGAATTATTTAAGTTCATAATATTTTATACGGATTATTATAAAAATTATCCTTTATATATGTTCTACTTTCTTTTAGAAAGAAAAATATGGTTTAAATGTTTGTGGAGAAGGAGGGGAGTATGAGACATTTACTTTAGATTGCCCTTTGTATATTAAAAGTATTGTAATGTAAGTGAGTTTAATAAAAATATTCTATTTTGGCCTTAATTGACAAATTATATACTTTTACAGAGATGAGTACGAAAGTGTAGTGCACTCAAATAATGATGTTGCACCTGTTGGATACCTGAATTTTAAAAAGATTCACCTTCAAAATAAAAATGTTAGATAATGTCTGCTAGTTAATATCTTTAAAATGTATGTTCCCATATAATAAATTTTAACAATTTCAGAATGGTACAGAAAATTTAACACTTCAAGAAAGATTAAAGAATGTTAAGGTAAAGACTCCACTAGATTACATTTTTGAAATAGTTGGACCAGATTTACAGGATGGTTGTAATTTATCTGATGATGAAAACGATGAACAAGAGAAAGAAAATAAAGACTCACAAACAATAAATACTGGTATAATAATGATAAATATAATATGAGTTAATAAAAATATATACATATATTTAATTTACAAATTTCAACATTTATTGTAGTCTTTAAATATTTGTTTTAAAGATTTTCGATTAATTTAAATATATATTTAATTATTTGACTTTATAGCTATTCTCTATCTTACAAAAATGGAATACGAAATACACTATAAGTTTGTTACATTCTATATTACTATTACTTTTTAGGTCAACTTAATCCTTCAAATTCTAATGAAATAATATGTGAAGAAGAGGAATATCATGATATTCCATGTTTTAATAGAAACCAAACTGGCTGGCACTGGTTTGGTAGTATTGTTGGTAAAAATCCAGAGCCAAAGCTGGCTATGGCTGAAGCATTAGATAGTTTAATTGGTATTAAAAATATTGGATGCAATTATTATTTATGATTGTAATATTCATATTTTTGTAATAATTTTATAAATGATTTTTTTAGATCTAGTCAAAAAAGAAAACCTAGAAATATCAGATCTTGTTGCAATAACAATGTTTCTGAAGGATTTATCTACTTATACAGATATAAATGAAATTTATATGTCTAAACTTGCCAAAGTCAATCCTCCTGTTAGAGTATGTACAGAAATTCCAATTAATTTTCACGTTATTTTAGACGCACTTGCATACAGAAAAGTTGAAGAAGAAAGAAGTGATAAGAAAGTGCATAAAAGACACACTATGCATGTTCAAAGTATAAGTCACTGGGCACCTGCCAATATTGGACCTTATTCGCAAGCAGTTCGGGTAAGTAAATTGTTCATATCAACAACTGACTTTATTAATTTAATTAATAAAATTTTAAATCATTTTATTATTTGTATTTTTATGGATAGCTTGTACATATAAAATTTTCTCTTTAAATTAATACACAGTATTAATTACATTATTTTTACAAATTTAACGAGTACTTCTACTATAAATATTTTGTATTGATTAATAATTGATTAAAAGAATTATTATTTACATATATTGGTATTTAAAGATTATATGTTAAGTTTTTAGTTAAAATTATCATTTTGTATTATTAACAAATCATATGTATAGATAATAATTCATTTAAAAATAAAAAGTTGGTTGATTAAATAACCAGAGAGGTAACATTACTTTCTATAAATTTTCTAGTCGTATATATATTTTTGAAATTCAAAGATAGGAGATATCATCTCTGTAGCTGGCCAGGTACCCCTTGTTCCGGGCAACATGTCCATTCTCGACTCTAATATCAAAAGGCAATGTCGGCTAACTCTCAGGCACATAAATCGTATCGTTAAGGCGATGGATTCTAACACGGAGCTGAGACACATAGTCCAGGGAATTTGCTTTCTCACACATTCAAGTTATATACCAGCAGCACGCAAGGAATGGGAAAAAAGAACGAACAATGCAATTGTTGATTACGTTGTCGTATCTAATCTTCCACGTGGTGCCCAGGTCGAGTGGTGCGTTTGGGCACATCGGGATAACAATAGATTTGAATGTAAGTATTAATAAATAGGTAGAGCATATTAATTAAACCGAATTTAATCCAATCGGCTTATTTTAATTTACCCCATCTACTTCACAATTACATATCTAGCTTTATTTTCAAATCAATAATATAGTACATATAGTATAAATCAATAATAATATACCTATTTGAGTTTTTTATGTATTTGCCTTTTAATTTTAATATAGATGAGGAAACTGGCAAATGTGTTGGTAGTTTCAAGGTTGCCATTAGACGAAGATGGAACTATGAAAACAATGTATCTGCAATTGTTTGTTATCTTTCAACTGGTAATTATATATTTTACTTCTCCTCTGTATAATTTTGATTAGGAGATTAAAATTTTGTTTATATATATTTTTATCATAATAATAATAATAATAATAATAATAATAATAATAATATTTTATTAAAGTTTTTATCGATCAATTTTTAAAGATTCGTTAAATTTTTGAATATTATAATTTCATATAATTTGTACGTATAAGTATCTTAATAGTTAAGATACTTATTGTATATTAAGATACTGATTATAGGTTAAAATACTTAGAAATATTTAGTAAAGTTATTTGATCTATCATTTTTTAAAGATATAATATTCTATCTAAACTGGTATCCTAGGTTTATTAATAGATTACATCATAATATTAAGAAATAATAAAATACTATTCATTACTTATAATGTTAATATAATTAATAAATTAATTAAATTTATAATGAATGGTGAAAAATTAAGTAAAGTTTAGAAAAATTTGCAAAATATATCTACTTTTTCTAGGTTCTTCCAATTCAACTGGTAATTTAACAACAGAGACAAACGTTTCATCTGCGGATTTCACACTGTCTGAACTTGTAGAGGCTTTTGAGTATCTTCTCTGCAAACTGACAAAGAACTCACAGGTAGAGAGTCCTTCCTGTCATCTACGAATCTTTTATAAAGTTGGAAGTTTATCTGGACCAGGTTTCATCCAGAAAGCTCTAGCTCATTTTACAAATCGTAATCTCGTCACAACTATCATACCTACGAGACACTTACACAATTTCAGTACCTTTCTCTCAATTTGTGGCATCAGGCATGAATAGTAAATAAAGAATATCGGATAGAGTTTTGATATTGTCAATTACCGAAAGAGGAACAATTGAAAGTTATGTCCTTGCCGAACGGTACAGGATGTCGGCAAACGAATAAACAAACTTATATAGCTAAAAGTAAATAAAAATATGATCATAATAAAGGAGTGTATGCATGAATGTGTGTGAGAGACAGAGAGAGGAAGAGGTAGAGAGGAAGGTAGAGAGAGAGAGAGAGAGAGAGAGAGAGAGAGAAAGAAAGTGAGAGAGAGAGAGAGAGAGAGAGAGAGAGAGAGAGAGAGAGAGAGAGAGAGAGAGAGAGTGAGTGATTAAAATAGTTTTTATATAAATAATTAATATTGACAGTTTTCAATGTAATTTTTTTGATTTTATTGCAGTTGAAAACTGACTGATCTTGAACAAAGGGATTTAAAATATATTTTAGTATACAGGACTTTTTTTTTATTTTTTTAATAACTTAGAAAATATGACATTCAATACAGGTTTTTCTTCACCAAGTAGTGTAATTATTTAGCACTATGAATATTCGCTTTTACATTTAATATATTTGTTGCATATGGTAATACAAAAATAATACTAATTTTTAATAATTTTACTTTTTTTGAACAACTTTAATAACTTTTTTTATTATGTTATAAAGGGTTTATAAAATTATATTTAAAAAAATTAATTAGCTTCAGTAAGTTTGTCAAAATTTTAATGTTTCTTTTAATAAATTTAATACGTTAAAAAATGAAACAATCTCGATTTTAATAAAGCATTTCTCATTTTTAAAAACTGCTCTCATTGCATGCAAATCGAACAATGAATAATTAAATAACTGATAAGGTATTAGATTGTAAACACATTGTTTAACAAAAAATGTTTATTCATAGAATTTTCAAAGTTTATATATAATCATCATATATTTAATGTTTTTAAACATTTAGTTCTTTATTAATCATTACTATCTATAAAATACTAATACAACATATATGCATATATTGGACTCCTATTAAATCGCATTAGCAATTATGATCATAATTATTTCCTGATATTCTTCAAAACATGATAAATGCCATTTGAAATAATCTAAGGATTTCAAAACATAGTTCTAACTATTATTTATTACTTAATAATATCGTTTTTATTATAACTTTTTGTTTAACATTGTATAAGTCATAAGTATACAACTTTCTTACTGCTTATAAGATTCCTTGTGGTCTATTCCATTTCATGTTTCTTTTATTTTACCATTATTAAAGTGCCCCTATATTATATACGAAAGTCTAACAACAATATTGTTTTCAGTGTTCTCTACTAAACAAAATCACTTATTTATTCATTCTTTAACTAGCTGAAATTGTGATAATGATGGAGATGTCTGATTAATAAACTATCTATTCTCATATAAGATGTCATAATTAATGGATAAAAAATGAATAAGAAAAGTTAAAAATCTATCAAGTGTACTAACATTAAAATTTAAAAAAAAAATTCTAATTGTGGACTATGTTAATATAGATAAATAAATATTGGAAGTATATGGTTTTTTGGCATTGTTTATTATTCTATAGAATTTTGTGGAAAATTCTGGGATTTAGCGAGATGTTTACTTTCAAAAGATCAGTAATATTAAATTAAATCTCCTCTTGTATATTGAAATCCTTATTTTTTTCTTCTACATGGTTGATATATTCATACATAATAATCCTTTCTAGCCAATTAATATTAAATTCTTTCATTTCACATTGTAGCATTTTCATTTTACTTAGTATTATTGAGTATGTTATAGACACCTGGACAACCTATTTTATCCACCTATTTTAGCCAGCCTGTTACATTGTATTATAAACAGGCACAATTTGTATAGTTCATTTCAGAAAAGTAGATCAAGTTTGTCCAATGCCTAATATCAGATTTCATATCCATTATGTAATGTTTACAGTTTTACTTACTGATTAAAAAAAATTTTTAAAAGATCAAAATATATTAATAGTTACTTGTTTACTAATGAAAAATTTTAATAGATTAGTCTTTTGACATTATCTACGAAATGATTGACTATAGTATAGATTAGTAAACGTTCGCAGACAGTTGTAAATTAAAATAGATTTCATTTCAGGTGTTCTATGTTTTTAAATTATTACAAGAGTTGATAGAGAAAACATGCAGTTCGAGCTCATATATTAATTACTCATTTACCAAAAAGATGTGTTTAATTTAAATCAACCTTTTCCTCAATTTTAGAAGTGATCAAAGAGGCCTCTCTGTTAATTGCTCTCAAGGAATGCAGGGTGATTTAACAATTACAATCTAGTGTTTAATTAATTATTTACTTATTCGTTAATAGATATACATGCAATAAGCAAGGTCACAAAAACGAGTTTTTTTTTGTAAAATTGTATTAGAATAAAGAAAAACTGTTAGTTGATGTCAAATGATAATTATTTACTCTTAAGTATCTAGACTACCTGTACAGTTCGGCAATATTATGCTTGATGTTTATAAATTATATATGTAGATATCTTTTTCATTATTGCCTAGTCAACGGGTCGAATGCAATCCTGAAGAGACCGTCCTGTTAGTGGTAAGTGCATCGAATAATGTGATTCGATTATGTATAAATTTGTATAATTCATACTTATGTAGACAATTTTATGTTGTTATCATTCATTTTTACTCGTTAAGTTTTGATCGTTTTTGAATGTTGTAAATTGCGCGGATTGTTTATTAAATATTCTCTGTCCCAATTATGTTAAAAAGAAAATTTATAAAATTTTGTTAAATATTTTTAAAGCCTCTGAGCAACGAATTATAAAAACTTTTCTCAACTATAACAGACTGCCATGTTCATATTAGTATTTCATGCGTAATTGAAAAGTAAAAATGTATTTCAAGGTAAACACTTTTAAAATATGATAAAAAAGTGACCTTGTAAACAAATATATATGCAACTATTTTATTTAAGTAACATGAGTTAAATAATTTTTGTATACTTGATCAGAAGTGCTTTTGTGATAATAGAAACGTATTGAAAAGATTGTTATTCATTGTTGTCATGTACATAATGCAAAATAATGTAAAATTCTCTTATTCGGTTATTAAATAATGTTAAATAAGATTACTCTTACAAAACTCAAATTCAATGTTAAACACATCCAACAAAAATTAATTCATTTTTAACTCAGATCAGTTAGATACTGTAACCAGCTGTAAGTAATAAGACGAATTTTTTTTGAAAAACATAACTAGAATTTTAATCGGAATAAACAATAAGAAATAATGGAAAAAAATATTATGGTTATAAAAAATAAATGTTTCTTTGTATCATGAGATTACTGAAAATTATATATATATATATATATATATATATATATATATATATATATATATATATATATATATATACATTGTCTATGGTCATTCTATGCTGGAAAGAATGTTATAATAATTTTAATAATTATTGAAAGTTGAAAAGGAAGTTGGCCTTCTTATCGAAAGAACGAGAGAGAGAGAGAGAGAGAGAGAGAGAGTATGCAATAAAATAAAATTAATGGTAAAGATATGTATTTGTTTATATTTTATCCTACTTATTGATAAAAAAAATCGTATTAAATATTTACCAAATTAAAGTGTAGAGTGTTTGAGGATATGTCGAAAGTAACAGAATGACAAATGAATTGAAACATTACATGTTTTTCACGGATATTTGTATTTATTGAAACATCTTATAGTTCCTCAATAAAAAAACACCTAAAATTTACAATTGTTTGTCTGCTTAATAAAAATGAAAAAATTGGAAGGAGCGCATAACACCAACACCAATATAAATCTTTAAGTCTAATACTTTAATTTTCACTTATCTTAAGATTCAAGTTTTATATATAATACATAATACGAGAATATACTATGGTAATATAACAATGATTTTACAACAAAGTGCATCATGACCAACACACCATACTACTAAAATAGTACTTTTGTTAAGTTCTATCTTTAGTTCTTTCCTTACTTCGCTTGAACTATGACAATTATGTTAAATCTTGAGTGAAGTACACATATCAATCTACTATCTATGCTCAAATTAACTTTTTATTTTACATTTCAAAAATCCAGAGCTACTATATTTTAAACGTCTTAGATATTAATGGTTTCATCAATTGCTGCCGGTTTGGAGAGCAAAAGTCACACAAATAATGTCTTTTATCAATTATCATTCCCTTGGTTTCCACGCAACCTAAAATAATAAAATGAATTTTTAGTTACATCATTCAATTTATTTAAGTATAATAAACATTAATAATAGTATTTTTCATGTCAAGGAAAATATTGGTATCCGTTTTTTGTTTTCATAATAAATATAATTTGTCCTTAGAAAAAATAGCTTGCGTGAGTAACCTATTATCAATAAAACCACAATAGTTTCTTTCGAAAATTTTCATACAAGAGTGACGTAACATTAAGTAATGAATGATCTAATAAAACTGAAAATATATTTTAAAATTCTAATTAATATAATTTCAGGAATTTATTACCAAACAAGTAATAACAAAACATAAAAAATAAATAATTCAATTTTCATATAATATGAAGCTAATATATTTTTTCGCAGAACTTAATTTAAGTGCATTTCATAAATATTTAAATTTGTTTTAATATTATCACTGGAAATAAATTAATTTAAAAATTACAATGATTTGAACAATGGATGTTTTTATGAATATAATTTCATAAAATGAATAGCATTAAAAAAGTAAAAAATAAATTGAGTTAAAATTACTAAATGAATTTCAAATAATTATATAAAATTCTTAAACAAAAAATTTGCTACATGTTATATGGTAATTTTGACATTTTGCATATAATCACGCATTTCTAGAATGCCTATGAGCTATTATATTTTCTCATGTTTATAAACGAAAAGATTCTGTACAATGTAAGGTCATCATACAGTCTCCAAGTTATGCACATTGTCCATAACCAGTCATAACATTTATATATAATAGTGGTTTTCTGAAAGATGTATAAGTTAAATGATTTGTAATGTGTTTTAAAAAAATTAATTTGTTATATTACATTATAATATATTAGAATTGATTATTATTTAAAAATAATAGCTTGTGTGTGTGTGTGTGTGTGTGTGTAATAATAAAATTAATATTTTGATTGAATTACATTATTTGAAAGTACTGTTTAAAAAAATCATTTCCAATTTCTATTTGTTATTAAATAATTATACTCTAATGTGCAGAATATATATATAGTACCCGTAGAATGGATAGGATACAAGGAATTTGTTATAGAGGCAAGACAAGACGTTTCTTCCGAAATGTTGTGAATCACAAGAATATTTTACCCAAGTGAAGGTATTTGTCACATGCTCCACAATGCACTAGATTCGGTTCCAGGTCGAGTCGTGAGGCGTTATGACAGCGACTGCAGTGCGGACAATAGCGGCCTTTCCGCCAAAGCCTTGTTATGGTGAAAATGAGTTTACGGGTTAGTGAGACGGAAATATACCATATTGCTTCAGTAATGTTTTATTCTTTTTTTCTTATACTTTGAACCAGTAGTAATATTTTAAGTTGAACTATTTTCAATATGATTTTTAAGAATAAAAATTAAAATAAGTTTATTATTATTAATATTGTAAGTATATGAACTATAAACAAAGAAAACATTTTATGCAAATACTAAAACAAAATTATTAAAAATTCAATTCCAACAGTTTGTTACACAGCATGTTTTAGGTACAGTAAATGTTTTTTTATAGTTTTATACAATATAATAAAATTTATTGTTTTATTCAATCAACTAAATATTTTTATTAATATGATTGAATAAAGAATTTTATGTTAAAATATTAGAATCAATTGAAATATTTAAATAAATTTATGAAATTAATTTCATCAAACTACCCACATTGTTGATTTTATAGTTTATATTTTATTCTGTTACATTTAAAATTTATTTTATATTTATAAGAATAATAAATATAATATATACATTATTGAACATTGACATTTTAGTGTTCTACAGGCAGATACAGATATAAATAATGATTATCTTTTGTTTATTATTTGTTTGTTGATTTTTTAATGAATTTTTTTTAACTGTAGAAAAAATCTTGATTTGAATTGATAGCATTCAACACAATGACGTATATGATAAATGTTATATATATAAAGATCAAAAGAAAAATAGATATTCTCAAATGATATGACTGTAACTCCACTGTAGCAGATGGATAGTGAAAATCAGGCTTTAGTTTGTGAATCAAGATTTAAAGAATAATGAAGGAAATTATTCAAGATAAGAAATTAAAAGTATAAAGGCCAAAACTAAATACAAGTAGGGATTATATTTTGCAGAGATTTTTATTTCATTATTTAATTAACATTTGACTTCTCAATGTTTTTGCTGGACATGACTTTATGTGGTTAATATCCAACTTAGTATGAATTTTATGTCAAGTGATATCAATTCATATTGAGATTTTTTTTTATTATATTAATTTTAAGTAATAACTTAAACAAGTTCTTTAAAACTTTACTCTTATGAGGTTTGATAATATTTTAGTAAGAAGAAATTATTGAGAAATATTTTTAAGTGATTTTTAACTAGTTTTAACTGCAAAAACTATGAGTTACTTAGTTAAAATCTTTATCTATTATAAATTAATATTTTACTATAAGATGATGAGTATACTTATACAGGTATATCCTCATACACTAAATAATATATAAAATAATATCAATATAATGATTAGCATTATGAAAAATGCCCAATTTTTGGATTTTACATAATGCCTTATTTTTTAATATGTATTCTATATACATGATATTTCATTATCCAAATTTCTCATGTTTTACACATTGTCTATAATATACATATAAAATATTTATTGAATCAATATGGTTGAATTCTATAAAACTATTAATTTCTAATCTTAAATTAGTTTGAACTAATAATGAAAGAAAAAAAACACGCGAATTTATCCACTGTAATGTACAAAAATATGTATAAGGATATGAAAAAGCATAATATTAAAACTAATACTTATAATGCTGAAAAGTAAAATAAAATCTAACCAGGAATAGGAAATTCTACATTACAGTAAAATAGATAATATTAATAGTATTTTAAAAAGAGTTCATAAACATTTTTGTACGGTTAGTTAAGAATTTGTTATTATTATGGACATTGAAGTGATTAATATTTAGTCATTGAATCTTTCAAATTGAAAGTAAAGTACCTAGTGAACAATTTTAGAACTATATTTTTAAATAGCATTTACACTACAACAATTTTATCATTTATAATACTACTTTGTTTAATATAAGCTTTAGATAATTTTCTAGTGATTAAAAAAAAAAATTAGTCAGATTAAAAGTTGCAGAAAAAAACTATCTCAATTTTAAAAAATTCTCTTTTGTCATAGTATTCTGACAGGACTTTTGGTTATTCTCCTATATTTTGATATAGTTTCATCCTACACTCAGGTAATCCAGAGGTAATAGGAATTCCCTATTATTTGAATTTTAGATGTATATAGTCTATAACACATATTGAGGAACAAAATTGTGTCTGAGTACAAAATATATTGCCATGAAAAAGGGTTTCAACTCTAATATAAATGAGCAAAAAGTCTTAGTACAAAAGCAATAATCAAAAAATGATTTCTACATTGCATCTGCGATGGAATTAAGACATCACGATTATAAAAGTAGTTTTATTAATATTATTAAAACGAAAATGTTTTAAAATTTCGATCTATTAATATAATCAAACACTTAATCAATTAATAGTTTTTTTAATTTTTCAATTTCCTCTTTATGCAACTATAATAATTTCAGTGTTTTATAGTTGTTCGAATAGTGATCCTATTCTTTATGTTGTTTAGGTATTGGGTACCTTACTTACAAAAAAATTTTTTTAAGTTCTTAAATTATTTTATTTTATACCAAAAGTGAACTTACTTTGAGCAAGGCACACAAAAGGTAGAAACGTAAACTCTGGAGTTTTTATCACCCTTTTTATATTCATGTTGCCACTGTGCAACACTATTTCTGTCAGAGTTAGCGCCACCGGGTTCTTTGGATCCACAATTTGCACATACTGCGCATTCTTGACAATGCCATCTACCCTGTGGTACTCTTCTTAATCCCACACAATAAATATGATATCTGAAAAACAATAGATAAATTTGAAACTACTTATAATGTTTATTTGTATTAATTTTAAAATAGTCAATTTTATTTTATTATTTTTTCTTTTTTTAATAAATGGTTATGATTCAATTAAAAATTTTACATTTATATATTGAAAAAAATATTAGCTATGTTTCATATTTTTAACGACAATAGTTTTTGATTAAATACTTGAATATAGTTTTTATCAAACATTTAATTGAATACATAATATTTAAATAAAAGCAAGATAAATTCATTTGAGTTATTTTTAAACCTTACCCTCTATCACACATATCACAGAAAAGCATTTTATCTTCGTCAGCAGGATCGTGACATTGAGCGCATGTTTTGCAATCTGTGCATTGCCATGAATATGCTCGAATATGAGGTACCATATCTAATGTTAAATCTATACATGATGGATGAACTAAAATAAAAAATTATTTATGCTTTTCAAAATAATAAATTTCAAAAATTCAATCAAACTTTTAGCTGATTTAAGCAAACTATTACACAAATAGAAAAAACAAACCATTTCCATTACAAGTTCCACACTGTATAAGCACCTCAGGTCGATTGTTCTTATTAAGATTATTTAAACATATTTTACATTTGAGATCAGACTGTATGGTAAGTTCCATATCAACTTCATCCATTGTCGACTGTGAGCCTTCAGTATCCTGTGTATCCTCACTTGATGAAGAACTACACAAAGCAACGAAAAAACTTTCTATAGAACTTTCATGATATTAACTAAATAATTGGTTTATAAGAATTACCCCCTAACTTATTGCATAAGTCCACTTATTTTGAAACAATATAAGCAAATATGTTGAGCTCACCTAGAATCATCAGAGGTTGTGTCACTATCGCTATCACTTTGAGAGCCCTCAGATTGACTGTCTAATTTTCTCTCATTTGGACGCATTGGTCCATACAGTACTGTATTTAGTGGATAGTATCTATATAAAAAAAAAGTTTTCTTTTCAGTATCTTTCAAACACTGTATTTAAAGTATTGAAATAAGGAAAATTGATTATGAACACAAAAATACTTTTAAATATTTGGTTATAAATATACTTTTTCTTAATAAACTAGGTTTCTAGATAAATAAATTTCTGAAATCATTTTTTAAATATTCAATGTTTTCTTTAAATTCTCTTTAAAGGGAATATCAACTGTATAAATATCTTTTATAACGATTGAGTAAAAATTACTCTGTTGTAAAAAATATTGTATGTAAGTATGTTAATTATGCCCTTTATTTACGTTTATTTTACATTACTACAAAGTTTCAAATTGATTCCACAAACCTTATAGAAATGAGAACGTTTGTAAAATTTTTTAAAATAAAATTTTAAAAATGTTCTTGTTTTCATACGGTTTAATGAATCTATTTAAAACTTTGCAGCAATCTATATGATTGATCCAAATAAAGGGTATGATTAATTAAAAATCGTATTAATTCAAGGTTTAGATATAATGTAACTAATAAATATTGTTATTGGCTTTATAGTCCTATTGTATAGAAAAATAATAAATAAATAAATGTATATATATATATATATATATATATTATTGACAGTCAGACTGTCCTTGTTGAAAATCACCCTCGTCGATTAATCTGAAATAAAAATATTAGTATTCTAAAAAATTAAAATTAAAACTTAAAATTAGTAAACAACAATCCGAATGTCCCCCACACAAACTTATCTGCTAAATATTCTTCTGTTAAATGGTCTAACGTTTCCAGCTCGCTTCGGCTCTTCATCAGAGCTGACATGCAATCTCAATAACTTTAATAACTTTAAGTTTTGTTTGATCATACTAATACGTTTTTATTTCAGATTAATCGACGGGGGTGATTTTAAACAAAGACAGTCTGACTGTCATTATAATTATAATTATATATATATATATCTTTTTTATTATTTTTCTATATAATAGGACTATAAAGCCAATAAAAATATTTATTAGATTGTTTAAAACAGTTGACATAAGTTGCAATAAACATTACAATATTGTTATTTAAACAAAATATTTTGTGTTCAAACGGTAAAAATTGATTTTGCCATCTCCTTAATACTAATTAAAATTAAGAAAGGATTTTTCTGTTAAAATAGTTTAGTGAACTTTCATATTGTTTACTTGAATAACTAAAACAAAACAACATTGTTTTTTCCAATAAAGAAATGAAACACCACGTAAATAATTAATTATTATTCATTTGTTAATAAAAATAAATAATTTATGTTAACGGCACCTCAATTCCGCCGGTGTATACTCTCTGTAGTAATCGGTGTACTGTCCAGGTACAATGGCAACCGGATAATGACTGCCCCGTCTTGATGGATCGAATTTGATCGGCTTTTTGACAGGTACGTGAATAGTAAAAGTTTGTAAATCAAGACTAAACTTTCGCGAGTCTTGACGAGCCCTATTTAGACCTGCATTCCACGATAATGTCGAATGCATAGCCATTTCTGCAAGGTCTATCCTGTTCCGTTCGGCATTCGCTGCTGCCAATAATTCTTTCTGTTTTCTTGAGTGCTCCTTTGCTGCTTTATCACGTATATGTTTACGATACTCCTCGTATTGTTCAGGAAAATCATTGCACATTATATCTAATACTTCAGAACTCGAAACTGCCGTTAGGCCTAAGTATTTAAAATGAACGGAAATGAATAATTGATAGAAGAAATTCACAAAATCATTTTAAAAATAGTGGGCTAAAGTATACTTATCCCAACCAAATAAGTAAAATCATTTTTTCGAATATAAATAGTCAATAATTTTTTCTAATAAAATTAGCTAGCCTTAACATCATAAGTTGTTTATTAATTTTTAATGATAAAATAATCTCAAACTTTTAAAAGATGAAATTTAATAAAATTTATTAAGCAAATTTATTATTGACATGTTTTAACAATGATAACATTTCTACTACTAACTATCAAGTATGTTATGAAATATCAACACATGTTTTAAATAAATATTTTTCATGCCTACCAAGATCGTCATATAAATAATATTTATATATTTAAATATTATTATAAAAATAAATTTATAATGCATTATTTATGTTAAGCTAATAAATTAAAATAAACCATGTACTTAAAAATGTTTACACTTGTAATATATTTAAAAATTTGCGTATATATATATATATATATATATATATATATATATATATATATAAATATAAATATATATATATATATTTATATTTAAAAAGATAAAATAAATATATATAAAAATCAAGATATTCCGTCCTACAGTCAATGATAGAGGTAAACATGTTTAAGCACTGTGTGAAACATAAGCACCTTACCCATATCGCACATAGATTCGCTGACAAGTCCGCGCTCTCTTAAAAAATTTCTTTCTTTCATGTCTACTGTTCGTCTCTTCAGATCGGGATATTTCCTCTTAAAACTTTTAACGCCAAGATATTGTGAAATCTGTTCCTGTATCATGAATGTCTCGCATCGAATGGCCGGTTTTTCTTCCTTCTTGTCAATTGTCCACTCGTATTCAGCGATTTTATCAACTGTGAACGGTCCTTCGTCAGGGAGAAAATTAATTTCCATTCGACGATTTTTGACCTTCACCTTTTCTGACTCAGTTGTCGCTGTACTAAGAACGCTACCCTGGGACTCCTCGTTGGTTACAGTTTCTGGTGCCCCTGCGATCAAATTCATCCTATTAGCAAGTGTGCGTATGAATGGATCGTCGCTGGTTTTTCAAAGATGGTACGAAAACTTTGATACTTGTTTAATGATTTCTTTTTTTTTTCGTTTAGTGAGTTCATCGATCGATTTTACATATCTATATAATGAGTTACAATAGGCTTTTTAAAGCACACGCTGTGAGCTATTTACATTCGAATATGTGCCGGGAATCATTTAAGAGACATCGAAAGAAAAAGTTCTATTTTTAGTTACCACCGTTGGAGGTCTAACAATATATGTTTTTATGTTTAAAGTGTGTGCTATAGAGACCAAAAGTTTTTACGTTTCATAATTTTCAAAATTTTAATTTCGAGCTAGTTTTGTCAATTTTTAATAAATTCATAGTAAATAAATGAACGAAACGTTATGTAGTATTTTTATTGATTATCCGAAAAGATTTAGAACATACTTACACAGTTTCTCTCCAATGTACGTATATATATATTATATGTAATTAATAGAAAAGTGTATATAATTCTTATATTAAATAGATTTTACACATTGAAAATGAAAATTTTTGTAGCGTCCGTATAATCTATATAAAAAGGAAAGCTTATATTAAAAAATTAAAAAAAATTGTTTATTAATAATATATCTCTAATAATCTCCAATGCTTATTAACAGAATTATTTATACGGGTAATATAATAGTTTATTTAGTATTAATCTATTTTTTTGTAAGTAATTACTGGCCTCACTATTGAATGTAATCAAATTAAAAATTCATTATAGTTTTTAAAAATCTTTTATTCATTGGTATAATCATCAATAATTCGTTTGCTTATTTTACAGCCCATTTCAAGAATCAATTCGCTGTGCTGTTTAAATTTTAACTTTAGTATTATAGTAATTATAATAGTTACATTTAATATAGATAATTTGATTTTTAAGGAAATACTGAAATGATAATTGATGAATAAATATACATTTTTAAACACTTTTAGCTTTCATATATAGATTATTTTGTACTGAGATGAATCTATAATTTATTTAATTAACAATTATGTAAAAAAGAGTTAGCATTAATAACTATCTAATAATTACCTATACTAAAAATATTAATAATATAATGAAGTATACAGTTCGTCAAAGTAGCATATAAAGCAATCTATTAAAAACTCCATATTGATTTAAGCATAATTTCAGTAAAGTAAAAAATAAACTTGTGAATACCTTGACCAGATATGTTTCTTGCCGGTGTCTGTGATCTAGAATTTGATTCGGCACTCATTCGTGTTTCTTCATCGATAACAGTCAATGTGGAAATAGTTTCACTTCTCACTGCTGGTTCATTTGGTATTTTCTTGATTGATGGTGCTAACCAATGTTGGTCTTCCTGAATTATTAGAGGATCCTTATTTCCCTCTGAAATTTCCGATTGATCTTCAATATCCTCTGACTTTTTATCATCATCTTCTGTTATCTTGATGATTACATCATTTGATTGAAGCATGGATTCTTCTTCAATGTCTTTATTTGGCGAAATTTCAGGAACAGTACTTATCTCTCTAAGGTTTATATCAGAATTGGTTGATAATGGAGCAATTGATTCTATGAGTTGATCATTGTGTACTATGGTTGATTCTGTTTCGGCTATTTCTGTAATTTCTTCAGTAACTTCTTCAGCAATTTCTTCAATTTCATTTTCTTGCATTTCCTCTAATTGCTTCTCAAAATTTAAATAAGTATTATTTAATAACGCAAATTCAGCCTAACAATTTAGTTTAATAACAAATATATATCATATAAATTAATATTAATCTTTGTATTAATATAAATATTAGTAAGATTGGATATTTCATAATATATATACTTTTTGAACCTGCAAAACATTAAATTTTTCTTTCTCTAATTTTGTTGTAGATTAATTTCCTAAGACATCATACATTGACAATATTTTTATATTTATATAAAATATATTTTTTTAAGACAAAAATGTTTTCATCGATCATTATCCTTTATTTATTACTATACATAAATAAAAAATGTATTCCAATTAAAGTTACCGCAAATATTTAAAATTAATGATAATAAATTACAACAATTTTGTTTTTTATTATGCGACATGTCTGGTTGTCAGGATCTGATAATATTTTTAATGTATAGTTTAAATTCTTTTGGATTGTTCTAATATACAATGATTGTACTTTACGTTCAACTAATATAGTAGTTATTGGAATGGTTCTGAAAGCGTGACTGGCAATTCTTATTGATCTGTTTAAAACTGGTTCTAGTGTATTGAAAATATTTTTATTTTCAGATCAATAGCTACGCAACCATAATCTCTTTTCGATTGAATTACTGCTTTATACATATGTACGATTATTTTTGGGTTTACTCCCTAAAATTTCCGAAAAGAATTTTAGTATGTTTATCCTGGAAAGGCATTCTTAGAAATATATCTTAATTATTTAATTTAATTCCACAAAACAATATAGCGCATCTAAAATTATCTATTATTGATAATCGGAGAAGCAAAAAGTCGCTATTTAACTTTCTAAGATATGTACAATTAATAATTTGAAATTCCGCATTTTTACACAATATTCTTTTGCCATAGATAATTTTATCGTCTTTTTATTATAACTTTTCATCGATTTTAGCAAGCATCGTACGTCTAGGAATTGGTTACCTACCGCCCTACTGACGAGCCCAGTAGGTAACTGAGGGCGAAATGTACAAATAGTATTTTCTTCTGCTAATAATTTGAACTTATTCTTCAAAAATTAAAAGTTATATTTTGCACATATCGAGGAAAGAAATTCTCTCATCTGACTTAATCGTCGGTGAGATAAATTTGTCGATGTTGTACGTCGCATAATCTGTGAAATCACCCAAGTGTGAATTTCTAAGAATATATTATATTCTTAGAAATATATTTTAATTATTTTAGAATCTAAGTGTTGTCAAATTTACTTAATTCTAACATTAAATTTACATTATTGCGACTTTTCAAAATGTAAATACTTTGAAGTGTTTCTATTTTATATCTACTGTTAATATCTTGTTCTAAAATATTCACATTTTCAAAATCGAAACAATGTAACAAGTCTAAACTTTATTCCTTTAGCCCAGATGTATCATTCGTACTTGGTGAACTATATTGATATTCATATATTCTTTCTTTTAAGTAGCTACCTGTTTGTACTATATAATAATTATTACAATCTTTACAATTTATTTTGTATACTACTTTTGATTTGAAACATTGATCATCCTTATCTTTAAGATTGTTAAATAAGCTCGTTACATTATTATTATTTCTGAAGTAAACTTGAATATTATGTTTTTCTGAAATTACTTCTACTTCTTTAGTCTTTCCAATTATTATTTTAATCTTTCATATTATGTTCTTTACTATTATTATAAATCTGATTCACTCTCTACGCATATATTTTTTCTATAAAATGTACGGGATAATCATTATTAATGAATCTCTTTATTAACTAATTTTAAATTATCATTTCTGAAATCTTTGTGTGATAATTTAATTACTCTATTAATGACTCCATTTATAGTACCTATCTTATTTCCGAATTGATGGTGTAAGTTAAAGTTTAACAACTTATCTAACCATATAGGTTTTCTATACAAATTTAATCTTACTCTTATTATTAACTCTAATAACATTGACCTCAAAAAACTTAATTTATTATTTAATTCTATTTTTTTGTAAAATAATTCTATCATAGATAGAATTAAAAACATCTACCATCTCGTCTACAAAACATTCTGGTATAATTGTAAAGACAACCTATTTTTTACAACCTATTTTTTATAGATGATTGGTTTAAAATTTAACTTAGTCAATGCAATAATCTCATCTAATTTTTTCATTACCAAATTAACATTGACCAGTGATACAGGTGATCCCATTAGTCAGTCATATTTTTGTTCATAAACAACCTTTTGGAAAGAAAAAATTGTATCGTTAAAAACAAAATTTATTGCTTTAATTCATTTTTTATTATTTTTATACCTATACTAATTTCTGTTCATTTTCCTTTTATTATTTTTTTAAATAAGTCTAATGGTATATTTGTTACCAAAGATACTACATCCAACGAAATTATATTATAATTATTCGGAATAATAATATTCGCAATTGTATCATAAAAACTCCTACTATCTTTAACATAAAAGTTGGTTTTTTCTATTATAATAATTAATATATCCGATAAACATCTAGCCATTTTATATTTTGGAAAATTAATTGATGAAATTATTATTCTGTAAGTCAATTGCTCTTTATTAATTTTCGAAACCTCATAACATTTAGCTATTGTGCCATTTTCACATGTTAAATGTTTAAATGTACTATCATTAATAGAAGATTTGGTTTTCCATTCTTTTAATATGAGGATTTCCAATTTTCTTATAAGCTCTGCCATCCTCAAACAGAGTTTTAATTGTATTTATATATTCTTTTTTATCTAATGCTAGTGTTACATTCCCTTTAGCTGCAATTTGGAATATTATATTTGTTTTCTAAAAAAAGTTATTAATTAAATGTACAATTTATATATTATAATAAATCTATATTCTTATAGATAATTTTATAGATAATTTATCTATAGCTACTTTCATATAAAAAGGTCTTACTCAGTGTCCGCTTTAAAACAGTATTATCTCAGCGCCTGACTTCTACGAGATGTTTTGTGTTGCGGAGGTAGAAAACGATGTTCAGCTGTCTCGGGAGGATTTCTACGTAGAGTTTGGTGTACGGAGGGTTAAATAGAAAACACCCCGTTGAAGTTGTCCCGACACACCTGGACATGGTATCTCCCGACCAAACACGAAACTTCAAGTAGAAGTGGCCCCGACACATCTGGCTATCGCATTCTACCATTCAAACGCGAAACTTCCCGTAGAAGTGGTCCCGATATATCTGAATATCGTATTCTACCGCCCAAACACAAAACTAAAATATTTCCCCATAGAAGTCGTACGTAAGATGTATGTAACATACATCTATATTTCGAATACTTTTGTATGTTAAATTAAATATCGTGAATATTTAGTTAGCGGTGCCAACTGAAATTTAAGCATAAAATCGTCTGCGAGATAGCACCAGTAGAATGCCTCTAGACTTTCTCATTCTGTTTTGAGCAAAGTCCGCACAAGTGGTGATATCCATTCTCCATTAATGTGTCATTATGCCTATAGTAAAGTCAACTACTTTATTTTTATTTTTTTGCAAATGGAGTCCTTATAGAATACTATACTAATAATTTCACGAGTTTCATATTGTGTAAAGCACAATTAGTCTTATAAATTGGATTGTGATATGTGCAAGTAGATGAGCTAAGAGAGTTCTGGATCACTTCAGGTGAGTTCCGGTAATTGTCTCTCTCTCTCTCTCTCTCTCTCATAGCGCACCGTTTTTTATTACATTTTATGTCACACGGACACTAGCGGCGTGTGTAAGATGTGCACTATATACTTTTATCGCTAACGACAATAGTTGCGTGTTAGAGAGAGAGAGAGAGAGAGAGAGAGAGAGAGAGAGAGAGAGAGAGAGAGAGAGAGAGAGAGAGAGAAGTATATCGCTTTTTTTCCATATTCCACCCGCTGCACAAGAGTAGAGGAAGAATAGGAGACTAAGCTTACAGGATACTCGAGACTGAACGGCGCGGCTGCTTTGCTTCCTTTCTGTGCTGTCCATGGGAGCTATACGAAGAGAACAATATACTTTCTCTTTCTCTCTCTCTCTCCCTCTCTCTCCCCCCTCTCTCTCTCGCTCTCTCTCTCTCTCTCTCTCTTTCTCGCTCTCGCTGTCTGTCAGAGTCCTTTTGCATGAACGTGTTTACGACAGTTTGAGAAGGACGATTTTATAATCGTTTTCATTGCCATCTGCTGCAGGCAGGCAACTCAGCTGAAACTTGTATTTTCCAAAACATTATGCGTGTATGCGTGCGGTACTATTACTCGTTCACAATGTTTATGTTTGAAGAGGAAAAGCTTTACTTTGTCCGTATTTCGAGATAGTATTTGTTTAATAGTTTTACATTGTGCAGAGCACGCGTACTTTGTATGTTGCATTATAATTGATGCAAACTGTTTGAGTATTTTTGCGCTTCTATTTCTTCCATTCGCAGAATAGTACATTCACAGTGTCAATATCGTACATGATAAAATTGTATCTTTTAGATCTAGCTAGTCATTATCTTTTTATTTCTTAATTGGTGAGTATTTTAATTGCATTGGATAAATTTTCATAAAGTATATTGACAATTTGATTATAGCAAAACTGTCCTGAATTCCATGGAATCCCATGATAATTCATTTCAAGCCATTTATTTTTCACTCTGATATGATCTGCAAGTTCACGAGAAAATATCTTTTTAAATAAAAATACTGTAGGTTCTGGATCGCCTTTGAGTGGTAAAATGCAATCTTCTGAACTTCATCTTGACTGACAGCTTCTGACAAAAAAGTTTACTTATATATTATCTTATTTCAACCATTTTACAACTTCTAAACATCGCTACTCATAGGATCATATTGGATAATACGATCATACAAAATTAAGCGGTAAGCTGACGTATATGGTGAAAAATAATTTTTTGATTCAAGTTCCAGGCGTACATTAGCGGGCGCACTTTTGAGACTCGTTTTGCTTTGAACAATCAAGAACTATAAGTGGCATATGACCATGAAAATCTGTTTTCTTCAAAATAAGCTGGGACTTCTTGTTGTAGTAGACATTTTGAAAATGTGCATACATATCATACAATATAGAATATTGATTGCTAGTAATATCAATATTTAAATTTTCGTCCGGATAGTATTGAGAATTGAGAAAACTTTCACATTACTGATCTCACATGGTCAAAGCGACTGGAATTTGTATTTTTTTTTTGCCTTTTTCTATTTGTTTGCAGTGCGAGAATAACGAATCGCGGCTTTTCCAGTTGATTCGTCGTTTTCACAGTTCAAACGTATTTCGATATAGCGGATAGGAGGGTTATATAGGCACCAGATATAATATTACACTCTATTTTCAAGGAATGTACCTGTAGAATAGACATTGGTAAATCAGAATTGTATATAAAACCTGTTCAAAAATTCGTTGTTGAAAACCAAACAGTTTACTAAGTGAATCTTTAGGTTTAAGGTTAATTTGATGAATACATTCAATAACACTACGGAACGTGCTATAATTAGGCTTAAGACTTAATATTATACCTTAGAAGTTAATCTCTCCTTCAGGTAATTTTCAATATCTTCAATTTCATAACTGGCGATCGGTATACTAATTATTTCTTTATCGATATTAAACTTATTGTTATTTTCTGCAATATCGGGAATCTAGTTAAATGTTAAAAGCTCAACAAAACCAAGAACATGATTTTTATTATAGGAAAGTTCAATGGAAGGAAAATATTGAGCATCAAGAATAGACGATGTACCGAAAAGCGTCAAAGTAAATGATTCATTCATCATGGTTAAGTTAGAAATGACGTCTATTACAAAATGTCTGAGATTATATAGATTGCAAGATTGGTACATAGAAATTGCAGGTATAAATGATCACAAATATATGTATTAAAATCCTGATATCTTTCATAATTATACATAATTTCAGCATCACCAAAGTAGAATATAATGTCCAAGGGTGTCTTTAAATCATCAAAACTATCGAAATATAGTACTCTTTTGCTTCGCTTCCGATATGCAATCCAATATGTTCCAGGACTGTTTGCATTATCAAGATTCACAATAATTGATTTATTATAATTCGGACCATTAGTTGGCAGTGTATTACGCATAAATACGCCTCGAAAAGCAGAAATGATTAAAATACGAGCGTATTTTATTAAATCCATATCAGATAGTAGTTGATCTGGCAATTCTACAGAGAAACTTTTTTTTAATCCTTTGTCTGTATATGGTTTTAAGTGGAGACCTCTCCAATTACTTTTATACGGTTTTAAGTAAAGACCATAACCTTTTTATAATGTTTTAAATAAATAATTAAATTAAATAAAGATCTTTTCCAAGAGCAATTACTTCCATTGTTTTGTTATACGTTTTTTCACTTTTGCCCAGGACCAGGTATTGATAACCTGGTAAATGCAGTTCAATAGGTAATTTACTAAGTTTCTTATTAATACCCCACTACTTTCTCGCTTATGTACGATCATTCTGTATCGAAAGTTTAAATAATACTACTTCAATTTATATCTAAGCGTGTTATTTATACTCTACTCTCAAAGTTTCAGTGAAAACGGCGATGTGCAAACATGGAATTCAAAGAGTATTCGACAACATTATCAGTCATAAATTTTGACTCTTTTACAAAACAAGAAAAAAAACGGGATGGAAATTTACTACCGGATAGTATACGAGAAATGATTTGTGGACATTCCAATTGTCGAAAAACCAATAGATTATTGACTCTTATAATTCATCCGAATGGTCTCGAAAATATAAAACATTTATTCAAACCCATTAAATCAACCAAAATACAAGTATTTAGAAAAACTTTTCGAGCCAATGGAGGGTGTACAATATTTTTCATTCTGTGAACATGAAGAGTAGTATCATGTCGTCTCACCTGACAACGTACTTCCTAATTCTATTATGATTTTCGATGATACTGATTGCGAGAAACAGGACTATGTTAAAGCTTACTTTTGCATGAAAAGGGATAAAAATGTCATTTCTTTTTATCGATAAAGATCAAAACATAAATTATGGTAGATATATAAAAGGGTCCTAGTGTTTTACTATACATATAGCATAGCATAAATATATCGAATATTCTGGTTTTGCAAGTTGTTCACTCAACATGGTCGACTATCACCGAGAAAAAACTATATTGCGTCAACTAGTCAAGTCACGCGAAGTAATACGACGTAAATATAAATTATTAAAATATGGTCAAGCGAATGTAGAACGTGTATTAGATGAAAACTTCAAACTAATCGTTACTCCTCTGAAACTCATTACAGTAGTAAAAGTGCCTGATTTATCAAATATTAAAAAAAGAGAGAACAATTTATCTACTTTTAAAACGGAGAAAAAAATTAAAGAATCATTGTCTGATGATAAGAGCAACTATTATACTAATACTGACATTAGTAATAATCACACTCTATAAAATTATCAAAGCACTGACAACATAATACTTCTTTCGAATCAGCTGAGAGTGATATTAAACAAGACGAAGTCTTGAAACATATCTAGGTATGGTGGACCTTAATTGCCATACATTTCTTGATTTCGTGTATGGAATACATAAGAAGAATAATGATCTCATGATTGGAAATTTACAAATAAATCTCGCCAACGGTAATGTCTAATAATTAATAATACACAATACTCCATCACTAATGGATTGTTAGAACTATTATTTTAAAAATTCGTAAAACTCATTAACATTAACGATCGTCAAACTTATCAAAGAATTCTCGAAGTATCCAATGCTCATAAAAGATTATGACAAAAATAAAAGAATTCGTGTAATAAAAAATAAATTTTTTTTAGAAATTTTTTATCGATGTTTACGAAAAAAGAAGAGATATTTTACTTCGATTTAAAATTGTACAAAAAATGCCCTTAAACTATGTATACTGGGATAACCTGAATGAGTTAATAAATCGACTAAGGGTATTGTTGGCTAAAAGGCCTGCGGGAAATCAGAGTCACACGAATGAAATATACTCTATTATCGAGGAGTTGCGTGAGACTAGTGTTATATATTAATCTATAAAAACAATACTCCAATAAGTTTAAGATTGAGTATCGACGTATTAAAATGATACAAAATATCTTTTGTTACTTAGTCTGCATCTAAGTGAATAACCTCGTGAAAATAAATGACAGAAAAAATGAGCTATGCAATCAATAATATGAACAATAAAAAGAATACTGGGAGAGACACATTGGGGTGGAGGATATGAATTATAAGTTTCGGGATATAACAATAATGCCATTTGATATATATATACTAAATACTTTTTATTTTTTATAACTGTATATTACAATTATATATTAGGAGTGTGAATAAGTCTTTCCCGTTTTTTGTAAGAGATGGCGCCACCAATACTGTGCGAGTATTCAATGGTTACATATGTCATAATCAAAGCTTATTTATATGTCAACAATTCCATACTAACACATTAGTTAAAATTTTTTCGCATCATAAATTTTTGATATCGTGAAAATGTCGAAATTTGAGCCGAGTCGACGTCATTTGCGGGAAGTTTCACTTTATTGGTTCAATTTGAAGAAATCTGCTGCCGAGACGCATCGATTGCTTCAGGAGGCTTATGGAGAAGGTTGTGTCGATGATTCAAGTGTTCGCGGATGGTTTCGACGCTTCAAAAGCGGTGATTTCGACGTGGAAGACAAGGAGCATTCCGGGCGGCCGCAAATCTTTGAAGATCGAGAATTGACGACTTTGCTTGATGAAGATTCTTGTCAAACGCAAGAACAACTTGCTGAAGCATTGGGAGTTGACCGAACAACCATTTCCAAGCGTTTGAAAGCCATGGGAATGATCCAAAAGCAAGGAAATTGGGTGCCGTACGAACTGAAGCTGAGAGACGTCGAACGGCGTTTTTTCACTTGCGAACAGCTGCTTCAGCGACATAAAAGAAAGGGTTTTCTGCATCGTATCGTGACTGGCGATGAAAAGTGGATACGTTACGATAATCCGAAGCGAAGAAAATCATGGGGACTACCCGGCCATGCATCATCATCGACGGCCAAGCCAAATATTCATGGCGTCAAGCTCATGCTCTGTATATGGTGGGACCAGCTAGGTGTGGTTTACTATGAGCTTCTGAAACCGAATGAAAGGATCACAGGCGAGGTCTATCGACGACAATTGATGCGTTTGAGCCGCGCACTGCGAGAAAAACGGCCACAATACTCCGACAGGCACGACAAAGTTATTTTGCAACATGACAATGCTCGCCCACATGTTGCACCGCCGGTGAAAACATACTTAGAAACGCTCAAATGGGAAGTCCTACCCCACCCGCCGTATAGTCCAGACGTTGCTCCGTCTGATTACCATCTCTTCAGATCGATGACGCATGGCCTGGCTGACCAGCACTTCCATTCCTACGAGGAAGTCAAAAAATGGGTGGATGACTGGATAGAGGCCAAACCGGTCGAATTTTTTCGCAACGGGATTCGTATGTTGCCAGAAAGATGGGAAAAAGTTGTAGCTAGCGATGGCCAATACTTTCAATAATTCATTTGTAACCATTTTTTCACAATAAAGGCTCAAAATTTGAAAAAAAAACGGGAAAGACTTATTCACATACCTGATATAAAATAAGCATAATTAAAAAACACAAAAGTAATTTTAAAAAAAAGTCGACTTTTAATATATTGTAAGAAACAGATTTAAATAGAACTTCGCTGATGAGAAATTTTGATATTTTTATCATGTTCTATACGTTATAAAAAAACGTCATATCAAATTTCATTATGGAGAATATAATTTTTATTATTTTTTGTTTTGCTCATGAAGGATGGGTTTATGTAGAATTTTATATATTGAAATAAATATCATACAAAATACTCATCAATTCACGTACCAAATTTCATGACGTATAAAAGCAGTTTTCATTTTTTTAAATTACCAAACTATGTACCTTTTCTGTACCACTCCATTTACAGGGGTCTCTTTCATGTTGCATAGCATATTGGAAGAAAAAAAACAGTGCATTCACCATGTGCACAAACGTAAATGCAGTATCACCATGGCAAACCAGGAAGCTTTAGTTGGTAAAAAACATATGATAATATACATTTATATAGGCCTTTGATAAAACTTTAGTACTAATTAATATAATAATCCGGGAACTAGTGGTATTTTTTGTCATAGATTTATCTTTGGCCGAAAATTGGTTTAAATAATTCCTTTGAATGTGCTCGAAAATGTAACGATCGCCCACTACGATAATTAATCTGCATGTGGTAACGTTAGGGATCCAAACATGTAAAAAAAGATATTTTTTTTAGTTATTTTTTTGAGTCACTGCACTACACGAGGATCGTTTTCCAGGCCCCCCAGAAAACAGATTGTTGCAGTCATAAAAATTATTGTAAATGACCTTTTATATATTCTAGAATGTGATGTGTTTTACCTTCAGATAATTTTTAAACGATATATTAAATCGTAACGATTTAATATATCGTTAATTAGGATTTATTTTTTTTATCGTTAATTATCGATTTAATTAGGATGCGTTTCCACTATTCGCCCCAACGGCCACTTAGCTGGAGGATATCGGGCATAACGGAAAAGCACAAGTTGACTCGGTCCAAAATTCTTCGTCGCGCATTGCCATTTTCCTCGGTCTTGTAGATGCTGTAGTTATTCATTCGCCATCGTTTTTAAAAATGATTGCAGATTTGCTGTATTAATTTAAAACTGTTTAAGCGATTTTCTGCTAAGATCGGTGGCTCTTCATCAGGTATGAGTACAGAGAGTACGTTCAAATCATCAACATCGGAAGAGAGAGGGCACAGTGGGCGGGAGTTGAGGCATGACTCTATTTCGGTTAATACTGTAGATAACTCCTCAAACGTAAAAGTGTGTTCGCCGAATGCTCTTTTTAAGTGATACTTAGTTGATTTTACGGCGGTTTCCCAAATACCTCCATAATGAAGAGTGGTCGGCGAGATAAACTTTTACGCCATCCCATCATTCACAATGGTGGCAGCAATGGTCTGATAGAATTGTGAGGCGGCGTGAAATATTTTTCTTAGCTCGATATCTGCTCCTCTAAATGTTGTCGAATTATCGCTGTACAACTTTTTACAAATGCCTCTCCTACTAACGAAGCGTCGACATGTTGCTAAAAAGACGTGGTGGTGAGATAGCTCACGAGTTCTAAATGTATTGGTCGTGTTACGAAACATACAAATAATACAACGTATCTTTTATAGGATTTATAACCACACCCCTTCGTTGTATGAATTTGGAAAGGGCCTGCGTAGTCTACGCCAGACGTATTAAAAGGCAGCGCTGGAGTTATTCGACTTGCAGGTAAATCGCCCATTGTTACTGAGCAAGCCGGGGTTTGACGTATTAAAAAACTGGAGGCAGTATATCTAAGTAAAAAGCACATTATATAGAAAAATCTATGTTTCTATAAATAATTGACCGCAATTTACTTATCGTCACATCTATATAAAAAGCTGCTTCAATGTAGCGTCCACTTCAAAAATACGGCTTCGATGGAGAAAATTGTATTTTCGAGTTCGAGCGGTAGAAAAACATGTGCAAGTGTCTCGAGACGACGTTTACAGAGAGTATCATCTTCGGACTATAGGAATGGCTCGGGAGGATTGCTATAGAGAGTTTTGTGTTGGGGAGGTAGAAAATAATGTCCAGTTATCCCGCGACGACTCTTACTGATAGTGTGCGTGTTCGAATAATAGAATACTGATCTATTCATAGAAGTCATACTGACATACCTGGACATTGTTTCCCACTAATTATATACGACACTCCCCGAAGAAGTCGTTCCACATCATCTGGAAATCGCATTCTATCATCCGAACACGAAACTCTCCGTAGAAGTTGTCCCGACATACCTAAACATTGTTTCCTACCAACTAAACACGATAGTCCTAGTAGAAGTCGTCCCGAGAAAGCTAGCATCGCTTCCTAATGACTAAACACAATACTCCCCGTAGAAGTCCCCAGAAAGACCTTGATATCGTATTTTACCGTCTCAACACGAATCTTCCCATAGAAGTTGATTTCCTCATACCTGGACATCGTTTTCTATCAACTAAACACAATATTCCCCACATAAATCGCTCAGAGATACCTGGACATCACATTCTATCATCCGAACACACAACTGGCTATATAAATCGTCTTGAAGCAACTGGATATCGTAATCTACCGCCCGTACACTCCAATACAATATTTCTCAGTAGAAACCGTATTAAAAATGTGTATATATAATATGTAAACATATAATATACATACATATATATTACATATTGCGTAGATTTTCATTTTTTCAATTAAATACTGTGAATATTTTCGTAGTGATGCCAACTGAAATTTAAGCAAAATGGTATGGCGAATAGCATATTTTCTAAACAGACGATGGACATTGCCTTTTTATGCAGAAGTGATTATATATATATATATAGCGAGAGAGAGCGAGAGAGAGAGAGAGAGAGAGAGAGAGAGAGAGAGAGAGAGAGAGAGAGAGAGAGAGAGATTTTCCTCGTAAGAGAAAATAAAATTTACAAAAATCAAAAGATATCCATAAGGTGTGAGAGTAGTGTCAGATTAACCTGAAGAACAAAAAAGGTCATACCGACTAACATCATACCTTCTTTAGGATACGAATTCTAAAGTTGGATATGAACATTCGTTTGAGCTGGCCTGGTATTAATACTTTAAGGGGACTATTTTGAGTTGATGTTCGTGATTCAAGAGGCCACCTAGTGGCCACTGGTCGAACTGATTGTTAAAATCATTAACTTAATTTATTGATGAAAGTAAAATGATTTTCAATAAAAAGCATAGCCTATATCCTTCCCAAGATAATATAGAATCTATTTACCAAATTTCAGAACAATCGGTTTTCAGTAGTTTTTTCGGTTATCGTGTACAAACAAAAACACGCTTTGTCTTTATAAATTAGTACTAGTATGATATGATATGATATGATAGTCAATATGATATGGAAAATAAACGACTCTGTAATCTCTCACTGCCAGTTAAATTAAATGATACCGTTGATTTAGATACGTTGAGAACTTATATGCAAGAGGAAACTTTAAACTTATTAAAACTTTTAAGCGAGATACATGAAAAAAATCAACGTTTTACCAGCAATATTGCCATCTATTATAGAATTAGAAAAAATAATTGCCGATTCAAAAACTTCATTCAATGCGTATAAATAAAATATTAGAACTGAATCGATTTCTATTAATAGCAAGATAAAACAAATTATAGAGTGAGCAGAAAAAACACAAAATGAAGTTGTTTAAAGAAACAAAAAATGGAAATTCATAAGCCTGCTCGTCGAAATTATATTCGATGACAATTTGAGCTATGTGATATAGATGAGACATGGCAAGCAGATCTCGTTGAAATCTAACTTTATGCTTGAGAAAATAAAGGATACAAATACATGATTACAGTCATAGATAGCTTATCTAAATTTGCATGGGCTATACCTTTAAAGCGAAAACCTGATATAGATGTGGCAACAGCTTTTAATACTATTCTCAAGCATGGGCGGGTACTGAAGAATTTGCATACAGATAGAGTTAAAGAATTTTACAATGTAGATTTTCAAGAATTAATAAGAAAAAGTAATATTAATCTATACCCAACATACAGTAATCTAAAAGTATCTATATGCGAGCGTTTCAATCGCACTTTGAAAGAAAAAATGTGGATATAACATATAGTTTAGTCTTTGTGGAAATTATAAATGAATTGCTATTTTACCGAATTTAATTACTACTTATAATGCGACAAAGCATAGAACTATCGATGTTAAACCGAAAGATGTTACATCAGAAAATAAATCACAAATTTTTAAAATATTACTTGCTAGAGCAAAAATAAGGAAAATAACTTAATAGATTTAATGTTGGAGATAAAGTGAGTGATAAACAAGTGATACGAGTGAGTAAACTAAAGCAGAGTTTTGAGAAAGGATATACACCTAACTGGCCTGCAGAAATCTTCATCGTCAAAAGCGTTGCAGTAACAAATCCGACAAAGCTTCTAGGAACCAAGTATCTAAATGTTTACCTCGTTAAAAAAGTTCTTAAACGTCGAGAAGATAAAGTTTTCGTCAAGTGGCTTGGATTTGATAGCTCTCATATTATTTGGATAAATAAAGAAAGTTTATAACTTAAGTAATAAGAAATTAGAAAATGATGATACTTTTAATATGCAAATTAATTTTGTATAATTTTGCTAATGAGGTTTAATAAATAAGTACACCTCATTTTAAATAAAATTTTTCGAACTACTTCCATACAAACTACATTGCATATAATTAAATTTGCGATCTTACAATAGATGAACATATAGTATTATTCTTCTGTACTGTAATATAATATATTAGGAGTGTGAATAAGTCTTTCCCGTTTTTTGTAAGAGATGGCGCCACCAATACTGTGCGAGTATTCAATGGTTACATATGTCATAATCAAAGCTTATTTATATGTCAACAATTCCATACTAACACATTAGTTAAAATTTTTTCGCATCATAAATTTTTGATATCGTGAAAATGTCGAAATTTGACCCGAGTCGACGTCATTTGCGGGAAGTTTCACTTTATTGGTTCAATTTGAAGAAATCTGCTGCCGAGACGCATCGATTGCTTCAGGAGGCTTATGGAGAAGGTTGTGTCGATGATTCAAGTGTTCGCGAATGGTTTCGACGCTTCAAAAGCGGTGATTTCGACGTGGAAGACAAGGAGCGTTCCGGGCGGCCGCAAATCTTTGAAGATCGAGAATTGGCGACTTTGCTTGATGAAGATTCTTGTCAAACGCAAGAAGAACTTGCTGAAGCATTGGGAGTTGACCGAACAACCATTTCCAAGCGTTTGAAAGCCATGGGAATGATCCAAAAGCAAGGAAATTGGGTGCCGTACGAACTGAAGCTGAGAGACGTCGAACGGCGTTTTTTCACTTGCGAACAGCTGCTTCAGCGACATAAAAGAAAGGGTTTTCTGCATCGTAAAAATTGTGCTTTAAAAATGTTAGATTATTTTAGCCTTCTATAAATAATAAAGCAAAAAATACTTGAAACTAAATATTGGACCGTATCGTATAAGGATGTAAACATATGAGTCCACTGGGTCTTATCACGATCTGTGTCTTTGCTGCCCTGCGTGGCAAATGATTTATGAGTTTATTGTTTAGATGCCTGATATTTTTCTATAGGTTTTAAGCTTCTCACAAAGGCTTGCAGAGTTTTCAATTTGGAGTACTGTATTTAGTCTTGCGACGTCCTTTCGTTTGAACAGACGTCTTTTCTTTCCTCGTTTGAAATAAAGTTCATGTTAAAAGGTTATTTCATGTATCTTTATTTTAACATCCCACCTACTATATTTAATAAACATTCAATAAAAAAACTATTTCTTTAAAGTAAATAAATATTTTTCAAATGAATAAGACTCGATTTCTTAAAAAAATGCTAGTTTTGGCACATCAAAAAAATATTTAATGTATTTAATTAAATTTTTAATAATTTAAGTATATATGTTACTTAATTTGAATAAATGGTTAACTAATGGTTTTTGAATAAACACTTCAAGATTTAGAAATAGACTGAAAAAATCTTCATAGGACTAAATTAATAATCATAACCTATATCTAATTCAACTAAAGCTTTTGGTATACTAATGATCTAAATTTAATTTAAAATTATTTCTTAGAAGCAAAGACCATAGTATTATAAAATCACATTGTATACAGTAGTCAATAATTTATTTGAATATTTGATAAAATTGACATTGTTTAAAATTTTCGTTTTTATGGTAAAGTTTGCTGAAAATTTGCTAATTTGTACAGAAAACTGTAATTAACAGATATACAAAATAAAAAAAACTATCCAAGATCTATCGCTTTTGATACACACTACCTTAAAAAGGAGTCATTGAAAGGCTTTAAAAAATTTAACTAATTTATGTATACTGTTTATATATGTTTAGAAGTTGAGAATATAATTTAATAATTCTTTTTATTTACAACAAAATAATCTCTTTTCTATTAAGGGCGGAATCTACTTTGCGTCTTGAGTTGTGGGATTGTTAGGTTTTGTTAGCCTAAGTATCGTCGGATCATCATAAAAATATGCACAATATATGCAAAAGATGTTCTTTTAATGCCAGAAAGCGTAAATTTATATTGTTTTCTTTGTAATGATCATTTTGTCTTAACTGAATCGGGAAATGAGAATTTTACATCCACTAAATAAAGCATAAATTTCAGATTTTATACTGACTGCGTCAAAAAATATTATTATTTCGATGCTATTAATTTTGTATCTTGCAATTGCCTGTACAAAGATATCATTACCATATAAGTATTCATATTTTATGATTATATGAATGCGAAAGAAGATTGCTGTGTTCTGAAATTGTGGTTGCTTTACGTTATTTGTCACTTTCACAACGACAGATGTCACGCCACGAAATTGCACATTTATACAAGTTGAAGGTATCCCACGTCCACACACAAAATATTTTTTTACACTACCCATGACCCGAGGATGAAATATATTGTTAATGCCATATACTAGGAGGCGAACTCAGTTTCTGATCTTTTTTAACGGAAAAAGAGCATTTATGATGGAAAATGGATACACGTTATCTTAACCAAAATGTTTTTCGTCATTTTCTACTACTTTTTCCCATCTTTCTGGCAATATAGCGATACTGTGGCGAAGAAATGATGGCAGTTTCGAGGAAATCCAATCATCCACAAATTCTCGCACTTCTTGAACATGTTGGAAATGCGTATCAACGAGATCATGCTGCATCGATCTGAATAAGTGGTAAACAGATGGCGATATGTCTGGCGAGTACGCTGGGTGCGGCAACATTTCCCATTTGAGCTACAACAGGGTATTTTTGACGGCTTTCGCAACATGTGACCGTGCGTTATCATGCAGGAGAATAATTTTGCGCCTATTGCTCGCGATTGCTGATCTATATTTGATCAATTTCTGTCACAAATCATTCAGTTGGTGTTTATATACCTCGGCAGTGACGGTTTCATCCGGTTTTAGCAGTTCGATTTATAATAGCATTTTCGGTTAAATTGTCTGGCATCCATTTTTCTTCTTTATGAATCTTTCCCATCGTATGTAAACGTTTTCTAACTGTTGTCGCTGACTCCTAACTTCTTTCTGCATTTGAGCTGAGTTTTCGTCCAATAATGCTTACAATTTACTACCTTGAAACTTTTTCGGTTGTCCAGAAAATTCATTGTTATTAGCATCAGTATCTCCACTTTGAAACCGCTAAAACCATTTTTTACATGTTGTAAGCGATTGAGCTTGTTCGCCATAACAATCTTGATGCAATCGATAAATTTTTGCTACACTTTTTTTTTCAAATCAAAATAGTGCAAAAAGACATGTCGAAAAAACGATTTATCACGATCTATTTTTCACTGATCAAAAAATTATAATGTTTACACAAATTATGGCATCTGTTAACTGAATTTTATTGGTAAATGCGAACTAAAAAATAAGTACTAGATCTGACACTTCTGACTTTTCGTACTATTTATATCGCCATCTAAACGTGAAGGTCGGAAAAGTAAGTACGCCTCCTAATATATATATATATATATATATATATATATATATATATATATATATATATATATATTGCTGGAAAAACAGGCAAACAAACAAATTAAATTAAAAAGTTTTAGGACTTTTCTCTAATCTTACCCTTCTTATCGTGACTTTAATGATTAGCTGAATTCTATTCAAGCTGAAGCTAACTATTCAAGAAGAAAATGTTAGCCACAAAAGATTTTAGATTTTCCACCAGCTGACGAATGGTTACGTTGACTATATTGTTAGCAGGGGTGTATCTTGAATTTTGTCGGTTTTTTCGATCAAGAAATCAGTTTATTTTTCGTAAGACTTTATGCTGAATGTTATCCCAATAAGAGATACTGAAGTAATGTCAATATTCAAACCTTAATTCAGAAATATCGAAACAAAGCTCTTATTCGTCAACATTGACAATAAATACGATAAAAACGGTCCTGGTCTTATGAACATTCTAGCGATTATTTATCTTGATCCTTACATATATCTTACAGTATATCTTCGACAAATAGAAAGAAAATAAGTACATCTCAAGACACATGTATCTATTCAAAATGATATGATTTTGCAAGCATGTTTTTGTTGATGAGTAATACGAATGGTTCAACAAAATCGATATTTTTTCACGTTTGTTCTTTTTTAGATGAATCAATCTTTAGAAACACTGCAGAATTGAATAAACATATCCACTATTATTGGTCAAATGAATATCCTCATTGATGCAGGCCCATAGACAATCAACATCTCTGGAATATTATGCTCTGATGTGGAATCATCAATGGCTATTTAATTGGTCCGTATTTCTTTGAAGAGAATGTGACTGGGGTAAACTTTTTGACGATGCGATATAATATGATCTAACGCATTTGTATATCTTAGGCAGCAATCCCTCGAGAAATACTACTTAGAACTATTAGATAATTCAGAGATCTAGTTGACCTTTTCATCCCAGAAAACAACGGTCATTTCGAAAAATTAATTAATGATTGTCTTAAGTAAATATTCCAACAAAAAAAAAAAAATAGGTTGCTCAATCCTTTTGACATCCTCCTCGATATATCCTTGGTTCAGCTGATTTCAAAAGTAATTTGCGCATTAAAGATGATTTATCTCTAAAAGTACATAATTGAACGTAAAATGTCTCACTCTTTCCATTTCTAAGGCTGAAAGTAGGAAGTTTACACTTACACAAATCACTTTTACCTCTGAATGCTATTGACAATAATATTTAACAACATAGTCTAGATGACCATTCATGAGCCAGGGGAAACTCTGAAATCTTTTATGGCTAAAATTTTTTCTTGAACGTGAGTTTAGCTAAGAATTGTATTCTAATCTGCATGTCAGTATCATTGTCCATTAAAGTCAAGATGAAGGTAAGGTCATACTCGAACGTAAAATTTTTCGCTCTTTTTATTTTTCAGACCAAAAGCAGTATTTTCTATTTTAAAAAACTAAGTTTACCTTTAAATGACCTTGAATGTCGTGCTCAATGATATTGTGAAGATTATCATCAGATAGTCAGGGAAAAATTCTATAACTTTTTTATATGAAACTTTTTTCACCGGCATGCTTTCTCAACGAGATAATTGAAATAAAAGATTCAAATGAGTCACCTTTATAGTTTATTCGAAATTAGCGTAAAACTTTACCTCCGATATCTCTTGATTTATTAAAATAAGTTATAAAAAAAGTTAAATTTGTTATTACTATTATAATTAATTTTAATAGTAATTTGAACATTTCAAATTTATGCTAAATACTACTAATAAATCCCAATTGATACTAAATTAATATTTAGTTAAATAAAAATTATATTTTGACATCAGCAATTATTCTCCAATTCATTATACTAAGAAAACTTTAGATTTATTGTTAATAATATTGTTTATACATGTAAAGGAACTAATAAAAAAATCTTATATGAATACGAAATTAACTCACTTCAATTATGGATTATTTTATTGAATGAGACTAGTATTAAATAATAAAGATCATTTAAATGTGAAGTTCCAGACATATTACCATATTATGGGTGAAGTGGTGGGGAGGGGTACTGGTATTCTGATAATCAATCACATAATTTCAGTTCTCATAATGTTTGATTCTCTTTTATGCTCTACTTTTATTACATAAAAAATTAATATAATTTAATTTGTTTATTTTGCTTACCTCTGATGGGACTTCAGTTTCAGTACATTCAGATACTTGTGCAAATTCTGCTGTATCCAATTGCTCTGTCTTCTGTTCTGAAGTGTCTTGTTCAAGAGTAGTTTGGTTCAATCCTTTGAAGATATCAGCTGAATGTTTTATATCTGTGATATCGAGAGAAATTTTTTCTAAAGTTATCACAGCTGTTGTAGAATTCTCGATTTCTGTTAAATCTTGATCAATTCGTGGTTTTTTCATAGGTATTTCCAACGCTTCATTTTTTCTTTTTCCTCGACCTATTATTAATTTATACAATAATATAATAGTATATAATCAATTGGGGAACAATATAAGTATTTATTAGTGAAGGCGTAATTGCCCTCGTTGACAAACACATTTGCTTCATCGTACCATAAGATATCTCTTTATACTCAGGGTGCATAATAATCTCATAATACGAGGGTGGATTGATAAGTTTCCGACCAGACCAAGAAAAACAAGGTTCTAGTAATGCCATCTCTATAGACTGATTCATCAAGCTCCTAAAAATACCCATTTACAATTTCGATTACTTCTTCATTGTCCACAAATCACTTACCACCAAGCCATTTTTTGAGGTTAGGAAACAGATAATAGTCACTCGGGGCTAGGTCTGGACAGTAAGGAGGGTACGACATCAATTCCAACTTCAGATCGTTGATTTTAGCCATCGCAACGATTGACGTGTGCGCTGGTGCGTTATCGTGATGAAACAAGATTTTTTTCTTCGCCAGATGAGGTCGTTTAATTTTCACTTCGTGACCAGTGATAGTTTTACCCTTTTCAAGGTAATCAATGTATATAATACCTCTTGCATCCCAAAAAACAATAGCCATAACCTTGTTCTCCGAAACAATTGTTTTTGCCTTCTTTGGAGTTGGTTCCCCTGGTCCAATCCACTGTTTAGACTGTTATTTGTTTTCAGGAGTGTAGTGATGGACTCAAGTTTCGTTAACGGTTACGAATCGACGCAAAAATTCCCTTAGATTACGCTTATACAACGCCAAATTGGCGGTAGAAATGTTCTTTCGAATCAATTTTTGGTCAACTGTTAGCAAACGAGGCACCTATCTTGCACAGAGCTTTTCCATATACAAATGTTGGTGCAAAATATTTTGTACACGTTCATATGATATCTTACAGGTCTCAGCTATCTCACGCACTTTGAATCTGCGGTCTTTCAGCTCTATTTGATGGATTTTTTCGATCATATCTGGAGTTGTGATCTAAATGGGGCGTCCTGAGCGAGGCTCATCAGAGGTGCTCACACGACCCTTTTTAAACTCGGAAACCCATTGCTTAACGGTTGAATATGATGGGGAGGATGTCCCCAGTGTTGAGTCCATCTCTTCTTTAATTTCCTTCGGCGTTAACCCCTTCAAATAAAAGTATTTGATGATAGCACGATTTTCCAGCTTTTCCATTTTTACGAAAAACACAGAGGCGTCTTGTTCAGCGTGCTCTTAAACCTAAACTAATACGGCGATCGGACTGAAACTATAGCTACAAACTATCTAAGGATTGTACTATAGAACGCCACCTAGTGGCGCCATCTCTTGGTCAGGCCGGAAACTTATCAATCCACCCTCGTAAGATTATTATCGCTTTGCTTAAGCTTAAACTTTTTTATAAAATACATTTGCGCGCTGATTATTAAAAAATATTGTAAATATTTGTTATATTAAAAAAAAACATTAATGAAGAATTAAATCGAAGAAGTTTGTTTATAACTGATTGAAAAAAAAGCTCAGCAGTTCATAATAGGTTGCAATTAAATTTCTTAACTAATAATTATATAATGTTATTACCTTATGCACTATAAGTCAGTCAACTGAGAAATACGTTTAAATTCCTAAACATAATAATTAATTTCATGGCGTTACAATCTGTCAAGTAAAAGCGTAGTCGTGTTAATTTATAAAAAAATTTCTTTGATGAAACTTTCATATCTATATATACATTATACACGTGACAAATAATGATGCAATTCGGTCAATAATGTGTCCAGCCACCACCAGCGTCGATAATTGCCTGGCATATCCGAGGCATACTTTCTACAATTTGACGGCGTATTCTAATGGCAGCGATCTCCAGATCCGAGGAATTCGATAAGACAGCTGCTTCTGTTTAATATATGCCCACACATTTTCAATAGGGTTTGCATCGAGCGACTGCGACGTGTTTAAAATCGTTGTCCTCCTGCAGAATCAAATCTTAATTTTTCTGATGAAGCATCGTTTGGCAGATGGCAGTAAAGGCTTTTTATAAATTTTTATCATTCTCTCGGCATTTAGGTTGTCAATAATGAGGTTCAAAATGTCGAAAATCTGCTTTGAGAAATAGCCCCAATGATGCACCTTGCGTGAGGACATAACGTGCCCATATAGAACATTCATCAGTAAAAACGACATTTTCAAAATCTCTATCAATATTCTCATGCACCCAAGCGAGTCGCTTTGTCACATGTTTTTCAATCAACAGAGGCTTCTTCATTGTGTTACGCCATTTCAGGCCATGAGTATGAAGATGGGTTCGAATAGTTCCGTAGGATATATCTAAACCTTTTGCCATTAATTCCGCTTGTCCTTGCCGCAGTATTAAAGCAGGATTTCACGAAAACAGATTCATTATTCTTTCTTTATCTTTTTTGTTCACTTTTCCTACCGAGTCACGTTCTGGTAAATCATCAACATTTTCGATCGGCCGTCGATCATCGATATTTTTCATCCGCCTTCGACTTTCTCATATATTTAACAGCCGCTGATTGCGACATTTTAGGACCTTTCGGGTGGATGCAAAGGAACACAGCCTCATAGAGAATCTCAGATACAGCTTGATCCTCGTGATGCCTTTTTATACTAGTTGCAAGAACGCAGTCGCTGAATTTAGATTCCATTCACCCTCAGACTATATATTCCTCTTCGCTGAGATCTGGGATCGTATCCAAGAAGTACAATAGTAATAAGCAACTAATAGTAGAGCTCTCTCATTGCAGATCTTATAAGAAGGAGAAATATAGAAGGAAATTTTAAGAACACTACGTACATCATCGCCCTAATTTAAAAATCTGTTTTATACAAGTGATTCCACGTAAAATGAAACTGAGAACAAAGTCTCAAATTTGTTGTACTGCGGTTTAAACGATAATTTAATTTCGTTTAAATTTTTAAGGTGCAATGAATGGTGCAACAAAAATTTATATCAAAATTATCATTTAATAAACCTTCAAAAAATTATAGTAAATATTAACAATTATCTTAAATTCTACTGTCTGAATTCTAACTGAATCTTAGTTTTGTTGAGGAAAGTTGTAGGATCGAAAAAAGTGGTGGGGTAATAATCGTGTATAACCAAGATGATAATAATGTGCCAGGCAGATGGAATGCAAAAGGCATGGATTGTATAAGGGACGTATTACACGGTCGCTAGTAGGGATTAGTACAGGTAGTGTCATATAACGTTCCGAAGAGAAACTTACAATTCGGAAACTTAATTATGCACGTTGTAAAACTCCACTTGAATACATTAAGTTTAGAATCTAATTCTATAGCTCTAAAAATAAAATTTTAAGAAAACAATAAAGCCTAACGAACTTAATGTAGGAGTAAACGAAAAACTATATAAAATGCATTTATAAAATTATATATAATAAATTATCATATTATAAATTTAACAATTCGTAGGATTCTCTTAAATATTTCATTTTACGAAATAATGTTACGATGTAACAGTAAGTTTGACGATTATGAAGCGACCGAACAACGTTCCACTGTTTTAGTCATAGCAAAGTCTATGACTACACTATGTCATTGCGTTGGCAATTACTATCTTAAAACATTGTAAAAGCGCTTCTTTGTATATTGAGGATAACAACATTTTATGTTTGGCCAATAAATGTATTTAAAAAAATATTCTGCTAATAAGGAGTATCAAAATTCCTGTAGCTACATACCGGAAATTTAGTTAGCCTCCTATCGTAACGAAAATACGCTCGTCCTACTATAGAGAATCGCACAACAAAACGACGTTACTCAATGATGCGATGATGCACTTTCCTATAAACTCTTAATATCTTACAACATATTACAAACATGAAGGGAATTAGATAAGTGGCGGAGTAGAGGATACATTTTGTTTCGTTTGAGAGATATAGAAATAGTATATTTCTTACCGGGTATGGAAAGGCTTTACTCGCGAAACGAGAGGCGAAGCCAAGGATTATAACGAGGTTTGTAAAGAAGTCTTTTCGTACTAGGTAAAGTGTATATATTTTTCCTCGTAAGAACCGGAATCAGGTGGTGGAGATGCGGTTTGAAGGTTCGAATGAAGAAAAAATATATCCCAGTTCTTATTATGCTGCATCAAGCAGTGATTAGTGAGCTGTTTCAAACTCCAGATCTTACAGTCCGTATGCAGAGTACATACCATGTGATCAAATTTAACCCGAAATAAAATAGGCTCCTTTCGAGCCAATACAAGCATGCCAACGCTTAATCCAATTTTCCATATACCTGTTGTAAGCCTCACCTTGGATTACCTTCAGTTCCATTAGCGAATTACTTGTTATGACTTCAATGGACTCATGGTGCGTTCCCCGAAGCGAATTTTTGAGTTTCGAAAAGAGGAAAAAGTCACAAGGAGTCTAAACTAGCGAATACGGTGGCTGAGTGATGACTTTCATTTCGTGTTTGGCCAAAAAATCAGACACAATCATGCTGAAATGTGCCGGCGCATTATCGTGGTGAAAAAAACATAAATTGTCTGCCCACAAATTCGGTCGTTTACGACGAATTGCTTCACGTAGACGCCTCAAAACGGCCAAGTAGTACTCTTTATTGATCGTTTGACCTCCTGGAACAAATTCATGGTGAACCACCCCGTGGTAACCGGAAAAAACGATGAGCATCACCTTGATTTTCGACTGACTTTGACGTCGTTTTTCCGGTTTCGGCTTATTTTTTGAGCGCCATTCGCTAGATTGTTGAGCAATTTTGACGTCATATTCATAAACCCATGTCTCGTCACCAGTAATGATGCGTTTGATGAATGTAGGGTCCTCAGCTACGTTTTGAAGCATCTCTTTTGCGACGTCTACTCGACGTTGTTTTTGCAAAAGAATCAGATGTGTTGAAACGAGTCTAGCATTCGCACGCTTCACATGCAAAACATTAACCAAAATATGTTGAATCGATCGATAAGAGATGCTGAGAGCCTCTGCTATTTCTCTGATACCGACACAACGATTTTGGAGCACCATTTCCTCAACTTTTTCGATGTTATCGTCGTTAACAGAGCTGGATGGGCGACTTGCATGAGGCAAGTTTTCGACAATTTCACAACATTCACTGAACGCTTTGTGCCTGTACTGCAAAATTTTCAACCATTCCGTAGCCGTAATTTCATTGGAGAAACAAAATTTCAAGTAAACTCGTTGATCAACTTTTTTCCATAGTCAATATCGCTTGACAAACTTTTTACGTCGTAAACAAACAGCTGACAAACATACACTAATGGAGATATGGCGCTCAAATTTTACATGCACATCAAGAAAGGTTGTACCAATATAGGAAAAAAAATGTTTACCGATGCAGTTTACACACGGAGTTTAAATGCACCAGTCCGGGTAAAATTTGATCATATGGTATACAGAATTTGCATACGGCAAATCACAATACTGTTTGAAAAGATAAAAAAGGACATATTATGTTTTGACTCTCTCACACTATACATAAACTGTTCTCTACTACTTAACACGGTAGACTACCTCTATCGCTATATTCTGTAAGCTTGATGCTTAAGCATGCTGCATACCTCGATCGCAGCGTCACTCTGAACTACCCGAATGGAAGTAAATTTACTTCGACGTCTCATTCCCTCAATTTTGATTGTAGACAGTTAAAAAAAAAAAAATTGTATAAATTTTCAGACATGCCTACAAGTGTCGAAACTTTCCTAGAGTTTATAACATTTCTCTTAGTCGGGTAAAAAAATAAAGAAAATTCGTACAAATTTGTCTTTTGCTGCACATGTTGCTAGTACTTTCAAAGAAAGTAATTATTAGAAATTTTATGTATCATTTATTTGTAATTCGAGTATCGACACTTGTAAGACAATATAATAAATCAAATAAAATTTGTTTCACCGTTCTACGTTTTGTATAAACAAAATGAGACATCGAAGTAAATTTATAATGCACGAATTCTCCTGCAACTGATAATCACTATTTCTGTAGATAAAAAAGAGAGAACTTCAGATTGTACCCCATTTTACAATTAGCGACGAATTTATAAATGTATATGTTGTACCCCACCAACCTGTTTTTATGTTCTTAATTACATAAAATCTCATTATATTGTGTCATATACCTGTAAACTGCCTTGATAATGACTTTACTTTTAATAAAAAATTTTCATGAATCTTTAGTCAAGTGTGCTTTTTAGTTATTTCACCTAAATTATTGGAACTATTATATTATATGAATAATTTCGTCGAATATTTCACCTTTCTCAGAAACTAATTATACTATACTATAAAGTATAGTCGTACAAGTGCTACCTTTGCGAGAAATTCAATTCATATTCAATTGTGATTATTAGTTTTTCATATAGAAAATATAAACCACAAAACACGAAATTTTACAGTTTAGTTCATACCATTTCGATACAATAAAAATAATAATTTGTTTTTATTTAAATTGTATCTATTAACTTTTTCACGTATAAAACCAACGATAGTGATTAATTATTATTTGCCGCATGAAAACATATCAATTGAATGATTGATCTAAATCCAATTTCTGTGATGATATATTGTTTTAACTTTCGTAATTTTTTATATAAATACACGTAAAACTTTTATATTTACATATAAAATATGTTTATAAGTTCACATACCATAGCATCTTTGATATTTATTAAACAAATAAAGATTACAGTGATGATAAAAAGGAGGGCAACTAACCATATATAATATATGGAAACAGATGTATTTCCAAAAATTATTAATTTTATATATCGAATAATATTAACTATAGATAAATTAATGTTGCAAAAAAATATTAATTATATAATATTAAAATTACTTAAGTTAGATGCTTTAAAAATGAATTTGTTTTAATAATAATATCTAAAATTTTTGCTTTTAACATACCATAATTAATCATAGTACTTAGATTTGTTTTTGTTAAATTATTTTGTAATAAATTAATAAATAAATTTTTATTTTATTAGGATAAAAGAAAATAACAACGAAAACTATTGCATACCTCGTCCTCTACCTCGTCTAGGCGGTGCATAGCTTTTTTGACTCCTGCAAGTTCTTCTTGGTCGCTCGCTTCCTTCCACATTACCAGATATAATATGTGGGTTTTGACTCTCCTGTATCATTGATTGCATCTGCAGCTGCATTTGCATTGGCTGCTGCATCATCGAAATTGGTGGCTGATCTAAACTAAGTGGATCTCTTTGCATTTCTATTTCTTGGAAGTTACCAATAGTAGAAGCCGAATTAGCACTCGTAGCACCAGCATTGCGCCGAGGACGCCCTCGCTTTTTTGGCATTTTAGTTGTCGACTTTGTAGGTGATACTTCACCGATAATCATAATGTCTTGACTCGAATTCGAATTTTCGTTAACAATTATTAGTTCCGGCTGTGGTGAACGTTCAATTATTTCACAGTCCGAATTAAGAGGTGACGAAGATAAGATCTCGCTATGTACATTCATTGCATTCTTTAAATGATCGCCTGTAATTAAGTCATCCTTAGCCAGAGAACAAATCTGAAAATGTATATACATGTTATTAGCTACCTTCTATGCGTATAAATTAGTTAAAACTTATCAATTAATAGAGAAACTTTAATGTATTAAGACGTAAAATAAATTAAGGTTGTAATGTATATAAACTATTAATAAATATAGACCTATACGTAAACAATTTTTAAGATAATTTTATAATTTATGTAAGTTTATTATATTTTTAAACAGATTTAATAAAAAATATATAAGTCTAACTGGCCTATTATGATACATTTTTATGATTAACCTGTGTAATACTAATTTCTTGATTTATGACATTCATTTGCTGACGATTAATACTGCTACTATTGGACTGAAGTAACTTTTGCTGTTGGTCTTTTTTAGCTAGAGATACAATAGGCTGAATAGTTACATCTGGTACTATTTTTTTCAGATTAGGATCAGTTTTCGATTTTTTTAATTCAATAGGAGCTATTGTGATTTCTTTGCGTTTATTATGCAAATCAATCATAGCATTTTCCATTGTTGGAGATTTTGTAGGCTCAATTATTACATCTGCGTGACCCTTCTTCAGGGTCTTAAGCGTATTCTCTTTAAGTGAAAAAACTTCTTTGTGATCTTTATGTTTTTGAGATGAAGGCACAGAGAGATTTGTTACTTTTAAAGGATCCTCCTGGATTTCATTTGCTGTTATTATAGTTGGATGACCAGTTTTTGAAAGCTTTATTTTCATTTCCAAAGGCAAATCATCTTTGGTTTTTTGAATATTTGCAGAACTGTAATCAAGTTTATAATTATGAAACTAAGTAATAATCAAAATATTTTTTATTATCAATAAATTATTTTTATAAATAATGTAATATAATAATATAATGTCCCTTACCTATAATCTTTATTTTTTGAATTCTTTATTTTAAAACTGTAAGCCATTTCTTCACTTTCTTTTGATACTTCTGGATGTATAATGGATGGATCACCAGTTTTAGAAAGTTTAATTTTCATACCAATTGGTTGTTCGTTCGATTTTTTAATAGCTTCGACAAGCGAATTATCTTTTTTTGCATGCACAACAGAAGCATCACCAGTTTTTGAAAGTTTGATTTTCATGCCAATTTTTGAAACTTCATCAATAGCATCTGATGAAACTGTATTTTCAAATCGTTCAATTTCTAGTTTTTCTTTTAATTTTGAAGGAATTTCATTGTCTTCAAAAATTTCTTTCTTTTTAGACTTACCTTTCTTAGACCCTTCAATATTTTCCGGTTTATCTTTTGCTTCATCTGTACCTTCCTTGGAGATAATTGATGCAGTACCACATTTTGATTTCATCAACTTTATTTTTACTCCAATTTGAGAATCTATTCGTTTTGTTATATCTTCAGTCTTTTCCTTTTCTGTAACTTCTTTTATTAATTCTGAAGATTCACTAGGTATAACTGAGGCATCGCCAGACTTAGATAATTTAATTTTCATGCCAATCGACGATTCTACACGTCTAGTAGTTTCTTGAATTTCTTCAATCGCTTTATCCTTAAGTTTCAAATTCATTTCTTTATTATCATCTGTAATTTGAGATTGATTTTCTTGTTGGATTATTGAAGCATCACCAGATTTTGACAGTTTAATTTTCATACCAATAGAGGGTGAGTCTTGTTTTTTTACAATAGAAAGTTCCTGTAGCTGTAAAAAATATTTTAATTCAAACAAATTGTATTTATATGAAAATAACTGATTAAAAAATATCTTTAATTGATATTTTTTTAATTACAATATATATCTGTTTGATCATAAATAAATAATAAATTCATATGATAATTTATGACAGATTAAAAAGAAAATTTGATTTATAAAATTAAATAATTAAGTATCATGCTATTAATGATCAATTGAATATTCATTAATCATCATATTTGATTGCTTTTAAAATCTATATTAATTTTTTCAAGGAATTAAAAGTATTGTTAATAATAAATGAGGAAACTGTAAAGCAAAAACTTAAATAATGGATTAAATCAAATATTTAAATAATATAATTAAATGTATTTTTATATATTCTTATTAAATCTAATTATATATGTATTATTATTCATTAGTATAATACAATATTCTTAAATGAAATATCAAAAATTCTTGTAAATGTTGTGTAATATTATGAATTATACATCTATTAATTATACAAGTATGAACTATATTAATATAAGCTTTTACTGTTAGTAATTTTTACTGAATTTAATAAATAAAATAAAAAGCAATCATAAAAGTTTTTACCAGGGTTGTCTCTTTATTATCTTTCTGTACAATTGATGCATCACCACTTTTGGATAATTTAATTTTCATACCAATGGAACTCTCTGTCTTTAAAACTTTTTCCTTATTATCATCCTGCTTTTGTATTTCCTCATGTTTATTCTCAGTAATAGAAACATCAGCAGATTTGGTTAATTTAATCTTCATACCAAGTGGTGATAATGAAGATGTATTATCTGTATGCCACTGGGCCGTTTCATCATAATTATCATTGTTTGGAATGATCGACGGATGTCCACCCTTTGACAATTTCAGCTTAATTTTGCTCAATTTATGTCCAGGGCTATCTTCCGGATTTGGTGAATTTGCAGCTGAACGAATTTTTGGACTTTTAGGTGAACGGGGTTCTGAACAATCAGCTATTGCTGATTTTGCAATTTTTAATATTATGCGAGGTGATCCAACATTTTCAGATTCAATATATTGCTGCTGTTGCTGTTTATCTGAAAAGTCTTTTTTTATTGTATCACATATTTTAGACTCAGTTCCACTGTGACTATCTGGAGAATCTAATCTTACTTTTATATCTTTCTGAATAAGTAAATTAGATTTTGGAGTGACTGTAGAATCTAATATTTTGCTAGGAATGTCAGATATCTCAATCACAGAAGAATCCTTATGTTTATTCAAATTTGATAATTTTGGTAAAGATTCAGATATTATTTCTGTTTTTACTGAAGAAAGCTAAAATAGATTAACATTTTTTAAATACATATAGAAAATTTAAAATATAATAATTTTCTTGATTTATTTCATGTAAATATTTAAAGAATTGTATAAATAAGTTATTACATTAACAAAATGAAGTTTTTTTACATATAAGAGCTAAAGTCAGTAATAGTTTGAAATAAGCATTGCAATTACATAAATTTTATTATTATTATAATAATAGTATTCATTTAATTTTTATTTCTTGTTAATGTAATTAATTCCAAATAATATGTTTTAAAATTACCTCCAATGTATCAAGCAATAAATTTTCTGTAATGGGTAAGGTACTTATTTCCATCGCATCCATTTTGCTAAAATCACTTGAATCTTCTGAGCTCTTGAGATGTTGATTAATTTCAAAAGTTTCCTTATGTTTAATTTCTAATTTAGTAGCTTCAGAAATAATTTCAGCTTCAGATATTGCTATGGGATCTAAAGCTGATTCTGGTAAATCTGAAACTAAATCTGGAACGTTTTCACAAATATTGTCTTCCACTGAAACAAAAATACTAGATGTTTCTTCAATAACATTAGAATCTTCCATAATATCCTGTTCTTCAGATTGTTGTAAATATTTAACAGCAGACTCTAATTCTACAATTTCAGAAACTGATTTATCTACATGTTCATTATCTAAATTAACAAATAAAGAATTTGAGAGAATGTCAATATCCCCTTCTGATTGGACACTGCTCTTTATTTCTAAAGAGCTTTCAGATTTCTTAATATTTTCATTTACATTTTTCTTTTCTACAATATCATCTCCTATAATCTTATTTTGATCATTTGGAAGTACTAATTCATCACATTGTGGTACATCTTTTATTACGTTAACATTATTACTTTGTGTTATATGATGTGAACTATTAATACACAGTTTATTTAAAAATTCTCCTTTTTCATGATCTATTTGTACTTCATTCATTTCTTTAAAGATTAATGTAGTATTTTCTTCTTTTTCTATTAATTCAAATTTTTTTTCTTTACCTTTTTCATGATTAGTAGATTCAGGTTCTGTTTGACAAGTATCAATTGGTGATAAAGAATTTTCAGATGTTTCATCGTTTAGAATTTCTAAATCGACTTGATTTTTTTTATTACTTTCCTGAGATTCTACTGGTTTAATAAAATCAATTTCTGTATTTGTTTTCTCACTTAAAATATTTAATGTAATTTCTTCTGATTTGGAATCTTGAACATTATTGATTATCTCATTAACTTTTGGCTGCGAATTCGAAACTTCATGAAAATCTATTTCCACTGTTCTTATTAATTCTGGCATTTGCATAGAATTTATATTCTCATTCATCGTCAATTCACCTAAAGGATCAACTAATGTAGTTTGACTGCCTAGTGAATCATGAATTGGAAAGCTGCACTCACCCGGATCTAATAATAAATTAATTTCCATTGCAGTTGATTCATTTTTATTTTTATCAAAACTGATTTCCTCTTTATGCAGTTCTTGAATATTGTCGCATGTAGGAGAATCTTGAATTACATTATGTTCAACTTTTTTTTCATCTTCACATACCTTTATGATTTTATTTTTTGTAAATTCTTCTAAATTAGTTTCTCTAAATGGCTTTGATTCTATAGAGTCTATATTAATAATTATTTCATTTGATTTTTCTATTATATTCAAAGTTTCATTTTCAAAAGCTGATTCTTCTTCTGTTACTATTACACTATTTTTATTTACTTGCTTGTTTTCAAAAATTTCTTCAAATTTATTATCTGTATTATTTGATTTTCGAATATTTTTATTAATTACATTATGAGAATTTTTGTTTAAGCTATTGTTATCTTGTAATTCTAGATTTGTAACTGATTTGTTTTCTGTTTCTATTAAATTTTTATTTGCCTTGTCACTGATATCCTTTCTTTCTAACTCATTCATAGAAACTAGTAATTGTTTGGAAGATAATTCATTTTTATATATTTTTACTTCTTTTATTTCATTAAATTCTGTAGAAAGAATAACTGCTTCATTTTTAGAATCTTTATCCACATTTTCTATTTCTTTATTTGTTACATCTACATCTTCAGTTAGAGATTCTACATCTTTCAAAATTTCACTCTTCTTACTTGTTTCTATATTTTTGAATTTAATATCTGTGCTTATTATTTGGCTTTGCAAAGGTTCAATACATTCCAATTGTTCTAAATTATTGGTGTAAATTTCTTCAGAAGTTTTATCAATATGGATGGCTATTTTTTTATCTAAAGTCTCTGGAACTGTAATCAGTTTTAAATTGCTTGAATTATTAATATCTGATTCAGATTTAGCAGAATCAACATTTTTAATTGTTTCAATGAAATCAAAATTTTTAACTTCTTCTTCGTGTATAAGATTGGTTTCTTGTAAAAGGTTAGAAACTTCTGTTTGACTTTCTATATTTATATTTTCTAAAAATTTTTTACTTGTAATTTTTGACTCTTCTAAATTCTCTTGTATAATTTCAATATTTAAATCTAAAGCTGTTTTTAAATTTTGAGTATCTAAATTTTTCAAATTGTTTATTGAAACTTGTTTAGTTGACTCTTGATTATCTAAATCTGTATTTTCTGAAATTTCATTATTTTTATCTATAACGTGTATAACATTTATTATATCTTGTTTATTATTAATTTTTTCTTTGCATTCTGAAAGAACTATAGCAGTATCAATAGTTTTTAAATCATTTTGATTTTCTGGAATAGTTTCCTCTTTCATAATTGTATCACTTAATTCATTCTCTAGCAAAGGTGTTTCTAAATTTATATTGCTTTCTAATACTTTATTCTTATCGTCATTATATTCAACATTATGAGTTGAAATTGTTGCATATTCTTTTTCATCCATTTTTGAAGTTACCGAAACTTTAGGATCTGAAATAGATGATTCTTCATGCTCAGTCTCATTATCAATGATGATATTCTGTATGTTTTCAATTTTTTTCTTTACGTCATTGTCACATTTGTGTTGAAAATTATTTATAGATCCAATTTGTTCGTTCATTTGACCAATGGCTTCAGCAGAATCATTGATTTGTTCATCTAAATCAGTTTTTAAATCATTTGGGCATTCTTTATATTCAATATTACATTTCTGTTTATTGATTAAAATTTGCTTAGTTTTTGCAGATTCTTTTTCTAGTTCGTTATTTGCATTTATACTATTATCTTTTCTCTGAATATTCTTTGTGAATATTTCACCATTTAGATCATTGCCTTTTAAATTAATTGTTGAAATAAAGTCAGATTGATCAACATTTTCAATATCTTTATTTTTATTGATCATACTTTCATGTATAGATTCTTTATTTACTTTTTCATCTACAATAATTTTATTACCAACATTTTCTTGAATTAATACATTTCCAGATGAATATATATTATAATTATATTCATTTGATAAATCAGATACTACTGAATCAATTTTATTATCAACATTTGAAAAAATTTGTCCTTTATCCTCTACATTTGTCATTAAATTTGCATCTTCAATTTTTATTGATTCTGAAATTTCTTCTATGTCTGGTACAGATGCTGGTTGACTTTCTGAATAACTTTCAGATTCTTGTGAGCTATAAGCATCACTTATTAATGATAAACTATTATTTACATTAGGTAAATGTTCTATTTGAGTTTCAGCTTTATTATTTGTATGCATAATTTCAAAACCAATTTCAGAGTTTTCTGTCTCTTCTTGTAATACATCACTTGGATTTTCATTATGTTCTATATTATTAATTGATTGTACATTTTCTGAAAGAAAATAAATATTCTATAAATATTATAATATAAATAGTTTATTTGTAATAATTAATAATATAAATAAATTAAAAAATGATTTGTAATTAAACAAACAATAACAACTTTTATAAATAATGTTTATAAATACATAATTATTATTTATAATTTAAGGTCACCATTTGATAATTGTAAAGAATTACTTTCTGTAGTAGAACTTGGGATAATATTAACTATTTCTCCAGTATTATCTAAAATATCTTTTAAATCTAAACTACTATCATCCTGTAATAATTCACATTTATCACTTTCTATAGAGTCACATTGTGAACCGACAGTAAAAGCTAAATCATCACTATCTAATTTAAAATCTACATCATTATCTTCTAATTTTGGAACACTATCTTTAGTATCTGTAATTATTTTTGATAAAGCATCAATTTCACTTTCCAAAGTAGATTCTGTAGTCGCTTCCAATTGTACACCAATAATATCGTTGATGTCCATGATACTGATTTTCTTTTCAGCAAACTAAAAACTTATCTTCAATTAAAATGAATATTGCTTTTTATTCTATATTTATACTATATGCCTGATGTACAGTATACATACAGTTTTCAAAATTTATTTTAAGATTTTTTAACATCACATTTTAACCACTAATGTTTAAAAATCTCTTCTACATAAAACTAAGTTTAGAAAAATAGTTTTCACAAAATATCTCCATTTGCAGAGGAATGAAAATTAGAATAATACTTTCATATCTTTCACATCTTGTTAATGCTAATCCATCTAGGTTTCGTATTAATTATGTTTTCAGTTTATTGATTTTCACTCTTTTGCGATTAGTAAGTTGAATTGTTGTCAGTTTTTTTTGCAAAGTTTTCAGATAACTCTATTTATATGAAACAATAAAATCTTATTTTTTAACGATATACTTTAACAAAGAATAATGTCTACATCACAATTTAAGTAATAATAGATAACAAACAATTTCCTGAAAACGACACAAATTGCGTTATTATGATGTAAATGCTTTACGCGTATGTTGTATGTCGCTGAACATGATTCTGTGATGAGGCGTTAGAAATATGTATTGGAGATGAACATAAAACACAATAAATACCGTAATTCATGAGCATGCTTATAAAATCGTATTGTGTGACAACTGCGAGCTCTGCTGCGAGCCTGCGAACCTGGTGAGTGGCCTTCTTCTTCTTTATATGGCATTGAGTTCGACTCATAGCGCCATCACCCAGTTATTGCTTGAATTAATTTAGCGGAACAGATTATGTGTTGTCTCTACTAAAGACGATAGACACTTATATAGAAGAAGACAAGTAATAGGACGATGGTACTAACAGAGATAATAAGGGGAGATCGCCGATGCCCATGTTAGACATTGCAGTAAAATTTTGACACTCAGCGCTACGGCGGTGAACGTCGGTACTCCGTTCGTGCGATATTCCAGATGTTGGTTTTCAAGCTGGCGCGATCAAGGGAGAGACGGCGTTCAATAGGGGGACGCCGAAACAATAGATGCAATAAAGGAATTAACTGGTGTCGAAATTCTTGAAGTGCGTATAGATTTTCTTGCCTGCGTGCGTAAGTGTGTATGTATGTATTTATATACATACGTATTTTCTTAAAATTTTAAATTCGCTGCGTGGCGATGATCGAGGCTACGAAAAGGTATACCTGGGTATTCGCACTTGAATTTTTTCGTCCACACCAGCGAATCCCATTTGCTACACCCCGCTGCCAAATTTTTAAGAAAATATGTATATATATATATATATATATACACACGTATTTTTTTTTAAATTTTGAATTTAAAACTTGATAATAAGACCGCGTTGATCTTAATAATAATACTAATTTGATATAAAAAAACTATACTTCCTGTAAATTATTTATATAATAGCATTCATTAAATTTTTATATAATAAATTTTATTTCATTGCTATTTACATTATATCATACATTCATTAAAATTAATTCAATAGTTATTAGAATACTACAAATATTTATTTAAATTTATGTTTAAAACAGAAAGATACATATTTAACACGCATGAATATTTTGTAATTTAGAGTAAACCACATATTTAAAACAAACAATTAAGTTTATTTGGATAGCGAACATATATTTATTACATTACACTAAATAAATTCTTGAAAAGCAATAAATATTTCTTGAATTTTACTAAACGGAACTACATATACGTAAAAAATAAAGTTAAATAAATAAATATTTGAAAAACTATATATATACTCAAATTTAACAAATATATTCAATTTTTGGAAAAGCTATTCAATATGAACAATTAAATAGCTTTATTAAAAAGTGAAATATATTTATTTGATTATATCGAACGAGTTGTTAAAAACTAATAAACATTTTTTCGATTTTATTCAATGAAGCACAAATACTTAAATATTAAATTTAAAAGAATAAATCATTTAATAAAACTATTTATATCTTATATGTAAATAATTTTTTCAAAAATAGAAAGTATTTTTTTGATTTATATATATATTTTGTAGTTTTTACTATTTATTTATTACATTTAATATTTAAATCTTTGTGCTTCGTTGAATAAAATTAAATAAATATTTATTAGATTTTAATACTGGCAAGGAATAATCAAATAGATCTAATGCACCCTTTGAGAAAACTATTTCATTCTTTTGAGTAAATGGTTTTTTCAAAAATTGAATATATTTCTTGTATATATATATATATATATATATATATATATATATATATATATATTCACCCATTTTCTAGAAAATGTTGACAAAAATCTAGGATATATTTAATTAATCCAAGAATTTATTTTCCTGATTATAAAATCATTGGTTCCAGATAATATTTTCTTTAGATAAGAAAATATTCATTTAATTTGCAATATTTGTGTTCTGCTGTTGAGAAAATATAAGCTTTATTTTAGTACCTACTAACTTGGTTAAAGTTTATGCGATTACTTGGTTAAAGAAAATATTTACTTAGTACAGAAAATCGTATAAATTTCTTGAATCAAGTAATATTTACTATATATTAGAATTTTAGCAGTATATAATTTTAATGAATTATTTCGAAAAATCTATTTCTTAAACTAAGAAAATTTTTATTTAATTAATTCGATAATATGGTTCTTTTGATAGTATCAGAAAAATCTTTGACCACAGATTTGATCAATCTATAATTTAAGTATTTAGATTATTTGCAATTCTAGCTATTAGATTGTCTGAATTCAATGCATTACTTTTTTGTTTTAATATAATAACCTTCTGATACAAAATTTTGTTTTCTTAGATTAAGAGCATATTTATTTATATATGTATTGTGTAACTCTGTTCTATATATACTGTATAAAAACAATTAAATACTAATTTCTAGCAAATATTAGTTTGAATCTGTAAAGCCTTTTTTAGAGAATCAAAAGTATTGTGTTCAGGTACATGATTACTAAATTTAAAAAATTCAGGTTTTCCATTTTAATTTTGATCAGCTTGTTTGAAAGAAACGTTTTCTAGAAAATGAAAATGCTTATTTTTAGATTATGATGAGCTAAATTTAAGTAATTAGAACATTATAATTGAATAAATATTTACTTGACTGAATTTTTGTTCTTAAGAAAATCTATTCTCTTGGTTTAAGAAAAACATGTTTTTCCTGAATGTAAGTTAATATTTCGATCGCCTTCAAATTTTGAATACGTATTCTATACGGTCAGGATTAAATGATAGGATATATTTTTACTGCAAATTTAACAAAAAAAAAAAAAAAAATAACAAAATGATGGCAACATTTGTTGCATGTATATCGGTAAACTGCCTGCTAGGCCTCGTACAACGTGCGTGCAGATGGACAGGTAATAAACAGTGAGAGCAGGTGAGAGAAAGAAACGAAACAATATAGAGGACACCCGCGGGTACATGCAGGTACATGATATGGCATCAACCATCAACATCGAGTAATTCATGTTAATCCCCTTGGATTTTTCTTTTCTCCCCTCCCCCTCTCGCTCTCACATTCGCGTTCTCTCTCTCTCTCTCTCTCTCTCTCTCTCTCTCTCTCTTTCTTTCTCTGTCTTCTCCATACAAGGTAGTTATGTGTCACATATGATTATATAGGATTCTGATATGATACTCCAAAAATATAGAAAGCAATCAAATAATTTTTGGAAAAGTTTATAATCTATAATTAGCAGCTTTTTCGAGATCTATTGCATTCGTAAATATAAATCAATTCCTGACAATGGCCATGAATATTGTCTCAATTTTAAGTTAATTTTTTTAAAGCGTACCTATATTTTGTTGCAACTTAATTATTTTAGTTCAATAGAAAAACATTATAAAATTAAAACAAATATACATTTTTTTAGTTCCAAGTAAAACGTATGTCATAGAAATAAGTCTATACTGAAAAAAAATTTTATAGATTTAAATAAAGGGTTGATTCGTATACCATTAATTAACCATTTATTCAAAATAAGTAATTTATACATTTAAAATACTGAATGTTTAGTTAAATACAGTAAATATTTTTTTGATATATGAGAACTGAGAATTTAAACAAAATATAACATGCAACTGTAGTATTTTAACTTATTAGACCATCGTTTTCGTAATCTTCAACGATGTAAACGTACACTATATATTATATTGCAATAAATACTAACTATATTTACATGTTTTTCCATCATTTTTATTGTAATATATATATATATATATATATATATATATATATATATATATATATTATATGTAATATATTTGTATTATATGAAACGCAATGGTAGTGAATGTTCAACGCACACAATCTGCCGTTCAAGCTTTAGGCATCCCGATCAGAATGTTAATTAGGGTTATTATTAGGACTTAATTCTAATAAATAGAGAGTGTTTAACTGTTGAATAAGGCAGTGACATGTACTCTTCAGCCCTAAAAATCTTAATTTTAAAAATTACTTACACAACTAAAACATACTTTAAATTTATTTTATACAAAAGTATAGAATAAGGCAAGTATGGTGTATTAGAAATTCTAATCATTTAAGAATATTTGTAACGTAACAAATATTTTTTGCTCTTTAAATAAACTCAACTATTCATTTCAAATACACAGTTGTTTCGAAATTGCAGAATATTCGTTCCTATTAAGGCTGTATATTTTTGTTTCAATAGAATTCGAATGAATGTTTGTTGAATTGCAATAAATATACTTTTATGAAATTGACTCATTTGCATTCGGAATTATTTTCAGTGTATAGCGCAACGCAAATTATGTTATTAGATAAGTAATATTATGTTTATATAAAGTTATAGTCTTATTGTACAGTTTATAAATTCCACTAAAAAACATATTTCTTATTCTATACATTTTTCTGTACCAAGAGTTCCCAAAAAAATATATTCAAACTAACGGAGGATATAGAATAGTCAATGAGAATATTACGGTGAAGTGCATTGTTGTTAATAAAAAACGTTTCATGAAAAAATATATAGATTAAAAAATATGTATTTTGATGAGATTTTGAACTTTTAGTTACATCATTTAATGGAATTTTTTGTATTTTACGAGATATGTTAGAAAAACAATATTTTCACTGGGTATTAATGTGATTTATTATAAAATTGAAATTATCACCAATTTTTACTACCATATATATAATCAGGTTGATAGCTCTTATCATATTTGGAAGCTTTTTGCTATAAGAGATTTTCTCAGCTTTGATGTTTGCCGGTTTTCCTGAAAGCTGCCGTAGATTTCAAAACTTGAAGCTGCTTGCTAGCTGCTGCGAGACTATATATATATATATATATATATATATATATATATATATATATTTACATGTAGCAATAACATTTCTTTTTGGTCAGTATAAGCTACTCATCTTTTATTGTACCCCCTGCTGCCAGCCTATTGTCTCGACAAGCTTTTCCTCTGCACGCGCCGAAGACAGTCGTCTCCCCCCTGGATCGCACCATCGCACGAGCTCAAGATACAACAGCTGGAATATCGCACGAAACGGCCAGTACCTCGCATTGGCCGCCAGAGGCCCTCGTTTTCAGTCGAAAATTTTTACTGCAGTCTTGCCCATAAGCGTCGGCGATCTCCCCTTATTATCTCTGGTACTAAACATTTTTAGCTGTTAGATGACGTTACTATGGCAGTAGGCCGGGTGAACGATGTGATGCGATGCGCATGAAGGGACAGGCCGGATCAGCTCTACCGAAGTGGCGCCAGTACGAGGATGGATTGATAAGTTTCCGGCCTGACCAAGAAAAACAACGTTTTTAAGAATTTTTTTTTATTTCTCAACATAATCTCCTCTAAGGCTGATATATTTCTCATAGCGGTGTTCTAGTCTACTAATGCCATCTCTATTGACTGATTCGTCAAGCTCCTCAAAATACCCATTTACAGCTTCGATTACTTCTTCATTGTCCACAAATCTTTTACCGCCAAGCCATTTTTTGAGGTTAGGAAACAGATAATAGTCACTAGGGGCTAGATCCGGAGAGTAGGGAGGGTGCGGCATCAATTCCAACTTCAGATCGTTGATTTTAGCCATCGCAACGATTGACGTGTGCACTGGTGCGTTATCATGATGAAACAAGATTTTTTCTTCGCCAGATGAGGTCGTTTAATTTTCACTTTGTGGCTGAAACATTGCAACAAGTCTGCGTGGTATTGACCAGTGATAGTTTTACCCTTTTCAAGGTAATCAATGTATATAATACCTCTTGCATCCCAAAAAACAATAGCCATAACCTTGTTCGCCGAAACAATTGTTTTTGCCTTCTTTGGAGTTGGTTCCCCTGGTCCAATCCACTGTTTAGACTGTTATTTGTTTTCAGAAGTGTAGTGATGGACTCAAGTTTCGTTAACGGTTACGAATCGACGCAAAAATTCCCTTAGATTACGCTTATACAACGCCAAATTGGCGGTAGAAATGTTCTTTCGAATCAATTTTTGGTCAACTGTTAGCAAACGCGGCACCTATCTTGCACAGAGCTTTTTCATATACAAATGTTGGTGTAAAATATTTTGTACACGTTCATATGATATCTTACAGGTCTCAGCTATCTCACGCACTTTGAATCTGCGGTCTTTCAGCTCTATTTGATGGATTTTTTCGATCATATCTGGAGTTGTGATCTAAATGGGACGTCCTGAGCGAGGCTCATCAGAGGTGCTCACACGATCCTTTTTAAACTCGGAAACCCATTGCTTAACGGTTGAATATGATGGAGAGGATGTCCCCATTGTTGAGTCCATCTCTTCTTTAATTTACTTCGTCGTTAACCCCTTCAAATAAAAGTATTTGATTACAGTACGATTTTCCAGCTTTTCCATTTTTACGAAAAACACAGAGACGTCTTGTTCAGCGTGCTCTTAAACCTAAACTAATACGGCGATCGGACTGAAACTATAGCTACAAGCTATCTACGGATGGTACTATAGAACGCCACCTCAAGGTAGGCCTAGTGGCGCCATCTCTGGGTCAGGCCGGGCACTTATCAATCCACCCTCGTAGAAGCTGGTATAAGAAGTGCTTTCCACAAGTAAAATGGGCAAACAATTTATGATGTGCTATAAGATAATCTGGGGGTTTAAGGCTCTGATCTTACCTGCATTGAGTAGAGTCTTGGAGATCACAGAAAATTGAGAAAAAGATGAATTTGAAAGTTTCCGATGTTTCGAACATTTTAAATTTTCTTCGAATTTTGTATCCCTTCATGTTTCCGTCAATCGCGATTCCCGTATAATGCATTTACAATTTTAAATTGTGAAATTTTACTACAAAAAATCGTTAATAAAGTAGAAATTTTTGTAATATTTCTAATTGTAGTCAAACTAACTGTTAATTAAAATAGCGTTTTTTTGAGGGACTAAAGTAGAATACTGCCTTAAATAAAGGTTTCTTTCTTTAATAAGAGCAATTAATAAAATTAACTAACTATTTAGCAAAAGGGAATAAATGAAATATCGGTGAAAAAATTACCAAAAACAAACCAATATTTCTTTAAAACAACTAAATATTTGTTACAACAATTTAGTAAAATTACATAACTATTGCATAAGTGCACAACTGTTTTTTTTTCACGAATTAAAGTATTTATAGAAGAGTCAAACTTTATTGATTAAATCTTTACTTGTTACATCGAATTATTTCTTAGGCAGAAGAAATAATTATTAAGTTTAGCTCATTTAATAGTTAACCATTATACATAAACTAAATAACTATAATGTGCTTAACGTATTTTAGTTTTAACTAGATAGTTAGTTGATTTATCAAAGGAATGAATTATCTTTTTAAAATTACTTTATACAAAAGTATAAAATAAGGCAAGCATGGTGTATTGGACATTTTAATCATTGAAAAGCTCTTCTCTATAAGATATTGTATTTATATTAAATAATATTTTTTCCTAATTAGACTTCACAGTCACACGTAAATATTCTTCATTCTTAAAAAAAAAATTATAGCCTAAGATGGTATAAAATAACTTTTCAGGATTATATTAAATTATTTATAATTTAAACAAAGAAAGTATTGAAATCAATTTTTACATAATCAAGTATATGTATATATGTGTGTACAAATTCGTATAAATTTCGAAATTATTACTTATTATTATTCAATAAAAAAGCATGCACTCACTTATTTATAACATGGCAATACAGTACTATGAAAATATAATTTAACAATTATTTTGACATGTACTTGCCGGCCTGTCTTTGAACAGTTATCGTAATTTAAAAGGTTAAAAAACATTATGGCACAGTATCTTTTGTGGAATAGTCGCAAAATAAACTATAATTCCCAGTCCATCCAATGAATTAAAATTAATTAATTGTAGGTTGAATATTTACAACTGTATTTTGAAAAGACATTGAATAAATTAATATATTTTTATCAACGTAAATGCTTTATTTCATCCAAAAAAACATAAATGTACTACAACACATGTTATAATCTACTACCTATATCAATTCATAATTACTTGAATATATCAAACTTTTATCGATAAGTACAGTTAAATTATGAAACAGAGAAGATGACTTTGTAATATTTGTTGTTATCAGGATTTTAAAATATGGATCAATTTTTAACATATATTTCGTTATGTTGTCATTAATAAAATAATTTATTGTCAGTAAATAAGTTAACATTTTTTTTTAAATTTTGTAAGATCATTAAGACCTTTGCTTAAGAGCCAAGAATAAGAACATTTGACAAAATCATCATTACTCAGATCAGTAATTACATTTTCATAACATTACCATTACCTTGTCAGATAAATTTTTAGTATTCTTACAAGATTCTGTTACTAGGGATTTCATGGAAAGTACAATTTATTGAATCTGAAAACTGGTTTTCAATTGATTTGAATACGATTTCAAATAATTTTCTTCATAAATGATTTCGATTATTGCAAGTGATTTAAACTGATTTTCAACGGTTTTCAAATTACTTATGTAAGAGAGTCCAGTAATACCACAGAGTGGACAGGTTCCCAGTGTAATTTTATACGGAAACGGTTTTGGAGACTCCGCCTGTAAAACAATTTTTTTATTATTTTGGTACGCATGCCCTTGAAGTACTATAAAATTTTCAGCAATATTCATTGCTTACTTTTTAAGTGGCAGCCGCTAACATTCAACGTGTTTTTTGAGCTCGGTGATTTTCGTTTATCAAGCTTTTTTTGGTTTTGGCCGTTTTGTTCGATAATCTATTTCCATCTAAAAAGCAACTTCATAATAACCCTCTCGTAGAAACCCTTCTCTTTATTTGTGAAGGACAGCCACTTTTCACAAGCCTTTTTTGAGTCCAACTATACACCACCAAGGGCGTTCGAAATGGACAGGAATAGGTGGTAATCACTTAGCACTATGTCCGGGCTATATAGTGAATGCGATAAAACCTCCCATCCAAACTCCCGTAGCTTCTGACGAGTCATCAACGAAGCGTGTGGTCTGGCGTTGTCCTGGTGAAACACTACGCCCTTCCTGTTGGCTAATTGTGGACGCTTCTGGTCGATAGCCTTCTTCAAGCGGTCCATTTGTTCACAGTAGATGGTAGAATTAAGCGTCTAGCCATATGGAGCAGCTCATAGTGGATGATTCCCTTCCAATCCCACCAAACACATAGCAAAACCTTTCTGGCTGTCAATCCCGGCTTGGCCACTGTTTAGGACTGTCCACCGACCTTGGACCACAACCGTTTTCGCTTAATATTGTCGTATGTGATCCATTTTTCGTCGCCAGTCACCATTCGCTTAAAAAATTGGTCGAGTTCGTTCCGTTTCAGCAGCACATCGCAGGCGTTGATTCGGTCCAGAAGGTTTCTTTGCGTCAATCATGTGGCACCCAAACATTAAGCTTTTTTGTATCCAGCCTTCTGCAGATGGTTGAAAATAATTTGATGACGAACTCTCATCTCCTGGACGATGTCACGAGAAGCCGCATGCCGGTCGAACTCGATAAACTCCATGATATGATCGGTATTCGTTGTTACAGGTCTTTCGCTGGCTGGCTTATCCATGGTGTCGTTTTCACGGGCTCTGAAACGTCGAAACTATTCCTCTGTGATTCGAAGTGATAGCATCCCATCCCCCAAAATAGTATTAATTTCACAGAACGTTTCTCTAACGGATTTGCCTTTGACGAAGGAAAACTTTAAAATAGCGCGAATTTCGGCGTTAGTGAACTCCAAGTTTACACGTCTATAACTTTTGAACGCAATATCCAAACTAATCATGCATAGCATCGTTTTGACATCGTTATCCGCGAGGTACAGAGTTATAAGCGCGCACGCGGGAGCGGGGAAAAAGGAACGCGAGTAAACTACTCGACAACTCCGAGCATGAGCGCGCTAGTCTACAACATCGACGACGGCGGGCGTGAAAATTTCTTTATTAAAATATAAGCACTACTTGCCCTAAGCTGACGCAGATGCTGTCGCTGGCTTCCCCTCGCTGCCGGATCAAAGGAAGGAGGTGATATGAATTGGTATTATATATAATATAAATGTATGTCAAAAATATATATATATAGAATATTAATATACGTCGATACTTCTATAGCGAACAGAACTTTATAACGTAGCTAGTAACATATAAGGAAGAGAAGTTATATACCGCCGAGAAATCAACGATCCCATAGAGAAGCTCACGTTCGAACGGGCATAAATGCATGCTGGAGCACTTACCTTTGCCCGTCTCGGAACAGCTTTGAATCGGGAAGGGTGTATGAAATAAGATACGAAAGCACTTATAAGAAAGAAAGAACAAACAAAAATAATAGTCTCGCGATACATAAGGCGGTATCGGATCGCCTGCAAACCCGACACATTAGTCGGAGATTTTCTTAAGAACCGACACACATACTTTAGCAGTTATTTGTACGAAACGAAATTTTAATTTTCTCGGCGCGAGAAAAACCGGCGCGTATACGATCTGAGGATGTTCGACGCGCGTCGCGGCAAGCGAGAGAATGTCCCTTCTTGCTGCTTCTCTTACCGCGCGGTGTTGGTGCTGCTGTTTCACAGGTCGGACATGGCAGTGCCGTATTCTTTTTGCTATAGGCGGTGGGCCAGGCCGCTGTAGCTCCGTTTTCACTCTAGCCCGTGGCGCACACACACTCTCTCCTGCTCGCTTTTCCGTTTCGAAAGCCTATATTAGTTTTTCGCGGTCGCACTCACTCTCCCATTCGTACCGTCTATCGGCCCAATAGAGATACGATGGACCCTCCCGCTTGCTCTGAGAATTTTCCTCATAATAGATATATATATATATATATACCTAAAGCGTCATACATCAGAGGTTATTTTACTGTACATAAAGCATCTTAGTCTAAACTTTTATTACAGTTTGAGGCGTCTAAACTTATTGCTATGTAGTTACTATTACTATATATATAAAAAATGTGTTGCTGACCATTTTCTATAGTCACACACAGAGTTTTATATTAAAAACTGCTTTTTGGCCAAAATTACCGGCGGGAAACGATTCCTGAGGTCACAAATAGTAGATAGGCTTTGGAAAATTATTGATAAAGAAATGATAAATAATGTTTTTTTTTTTATTGAAAATTCGAAATCTGAATTTAGAAGTAAATCGTGTAGCGGCCGCGCCATGCCGACAGTTCCCAAACTTGCCTTCGTGGCGCTACCGCGTCACTTGTTTTTCATAGTACTGTATTCCCGCGTTATAAATAAGTAAGTGCATGGGCACACTTTTAATAAGTGGCATTTTTGAATAATAATAAGTAAGATTTTCGACACGAATTGGCACTGGGGCATATTTACATATACTTGATTATGTACAAATTGATTTCAATACTTTCTTTTGTTTAAATTAAAAACAATTAAATATAATCCTGAAATATCATTTTATTACTATCTTAGGTTATAACTTTTTTGTGAAGAATGAAGAATCTTTACACAAGACTGTGAATTCTAATTAGGAAAAAACACATTACAGCGAAGAGCTTCTAAATGATTAGAATGTCTAATAGATTATATTTGCCTTATTTTATACTTTTGTATAAAGTAATTTTAAAATCAAATTTTTCTTTCCAGCGCTTGGTCTGGTAAATCTTGGTCTGTACAATCGAAACAGATGTATTTTTGCATAAAACTTTTGTGTAAACCAATAGTTAATTTATGTTATTTAATTACCTATATATTCGATGGTTTATATATATAGATATATAATATTAGGTTGTTAAATATCTCCCTTCCGCCTTTTTGTCTTAGGAATTTCGCGGCTATGTGCAAAGCGCTACAGAGCTCGTATCTGGCAATTATATTTATTTGTACACCCAATAAATCATTACGTACTATTATATTATTCATATTTCAATAATATTCCTTTTTATATTCCTTTTGAAATATAATATAAGCCCGTATTAATGTATACTCGTATACAAGTATGTAGAACCAAGGGACTTTCTCCCTGGATCAGCACGAGCTATACGTTTTTTCAATTTTGCCTCAGGACCACAGTATTGATAACCTGGTAAATGCAGTTCAATAGGTAATTTACTAAGTATCTCATTAAATACTCCACGACCTTCTTGCTTATGTACGATCATTCTATATCGAAAGTTAAAATTATACTGCTTGAATTTATATACAGGATGTCCCAAAAGTCCCGGAACACCTTAATAATTTTCCAGGTAAACTGATTTTGGACAAGGCCGAAGTCAATTTAGAGGTAACTTTAGTCAAGAAATTTAATAGTGACCTTTGTCTTGACCTTAGCTTTGACTTTCAAGGTTATTTCAAGGTCAACTTTGTTTTTTCAAATGGGAACCCGTATTTTTGACAACGGAAATCGAAAGAACAGAAAATTTTACATCCAAACATGTACTCAAGTCATCGGTCAAGGATGACCTTGATTGTCACACAAGGTTCCTCAAACAAGGTCTGGAAACCTCTTGGTATAGGAAATTCCCAATTTTTGTACTACAGAAGCTATTACCTTTATTAAGGTGCATGCAACGGTGACGCTCTGCATGACCTTGATGAGACCCTTCAAGGACATTTTACTTTGAATTTTCTTATTTACTTTTAGCATTACACAGGAAGAACGACATGGACATAGTAAAATCTATTTCCTTTGAGGTGTTTGATTAGCGTAAGTCTCCTTGCCTCTCACATTTGATCATAAGCTTTATGGACTGCAATTTTTTACTTTAACTACTCAAACTGACCTCCATTTACTTCTTGACAATAATCTAACCGGTGGTAAAAAGCATCAACTGCGTTTTGGATAATTTCAGTAGGAATAAGCGCTGATACATCAATAATTCTTTGCCGTAATTCATCTAAATTTTGAAGTTTTGTTTTGAATACCCTATTTTTTAGTGGGGTCCTGCACCATCCTGTTCAAAGCATGTATTCTCAAAGTTGACCCCAGCTTTTTTTCTAATTGCAGAAACTATTTGGTTTCGTAGCATATCTTCATAGTTTTGTGCATTTAAGTTACCATCAATAAAAAAAGTTCCTATGATTCTGTTGATGAGAATTCCAGCCCAAACATTTAATTTTTCTAGATATTGTGATTTGTCTTCTCTAGACCAATGAGGATTATTATCTGACCAATATCTGCAGTTATGCTTATCTAAGGTTCCATCAAGTCGAAAAGTTGACTCATTTGAGAATACTATATTTTATGAAAATTCAGGATTTTCAATTATGTGTTCCATCATGTCTTCTCAAAATTCAACACGACGATCGAAACTTCATTCAATTTCAACTCATGAACCAATTAACTTGAAATGGATGGAATTTGGCTTTTTTTAAATATGTTATGTACTGACGATTTGTTAACGTCATTTTCTTGACTAACCCTATGAATAGAATTATGTGGAGCCTCAATGATAGATAGCAAAATATTTAATAAAGTCTCTTCATTTGATGCTGAATTTGGTTTGCCTGGTCTACGTAGATCATTAATAGTACCCTGATCGTTAAATCTTGTAATGGTTCTTGATACCGTTCAAAATAATATTGGAGTTCTAACAACTCTAACAGTTGCATTGAAAAGATTCATTACTCCTCTAACAGATCGTATCATTTCACCCCAACCTCTCATTATAAGAAGTGATATTCGTTCTCTTTCAGTAAGTCGATTCTTTTTGACTAATCTAACAAATTAAACCTTACCCAAACGCTGATTCCAGTGATCAAGATTTCAAGAATTATTTTTAATACGATCAAGAGTAAAAACTATCCGATCCCCTTATCACAGTTAAGAGCGCAGACTGAGAACGGAGAAAAATGTTTTAAAAAAAATTAAAATAGTAATTTATTTTGAAGCTCTACTGTTTTTTTACTTATGAATGGTATTTTAAATTAATAGAAATATTTCGTATGTAAAATAATCTCTAAATTCAATACTTGTTCCAGTTCGAAATCACGTTCAAAATTATAAAGCTTCAATTTATCAAATTTAATTAAAATTTTAAAGAAAAGAATAATTTTATTTACTTTTCTATTAATTTTTTATGAATTCAAGATTTGCATGTTGCGCTATTTTTATTTTTTAGTTTATTTGTAGTTGATAAGGCAAGGAGATTCACGCTAATCAAGCATCACAAAAGGAACAGATTTTACTCTGTCCACGTCGTAAAATGTCCTTGAAGAGCCTCATCAAGGTCATGCAGAGCGTTACAGTTGCATCCACCTTGATAAAGGTATAAGCTTCTGTAGTACAAAAATTGGGAATTTCCTATACCAAGAGGTTTCCGGACCTTGTTCGAGGTTAAATGACCTCGTGGGACCATCAATCTCATCCTTGACCCATGACTTGAACATATGTTTGAACGTAAAATTTTCTGTTCTTTCCATTTCCGTTGTTAAAAAGGGGGTTACTTTGAAAAAACAAATTTGACCTTGAAATATCCTTTAAAGTCAAATCCAAGGTCACTATTAAATTCCTTGACTAAAGTTACTTATAGATTGATCTGGATCTTGTCCAAAATCAGTTTACCTGGAAAATTATTAAGGTGTTCCGGGACTTTTGGGACATCCTGTATATAAATTCAAGCAGTATAATCTTAACTTTCCATATAGAATGATCGTACATAAGCGAGAAGGTTGTGGAGTATTTAATAAGATACTTAGTAAATTACCTATTGAACTGCATTTACTAGTTTATCGATACTGTGGTCCCGGGACAAAATTGAAAAAACGTATAACTCCTGGTGATTCAGCGATAAATTCCCTTGATTCTGCTTGCAAAGTTCACGACATAGCATATTCTAATATTGTTAACGATATGCAAGCTACGCACGCTGTAGATTGCGAACAAATTCGTACAGACGAAGCTCCGTTGCCTCTTAAATCAAAGGATGCAAGTATGGCTAAGATGGCTGCGGCACTAGCAGTCTATAATGGCATGAAACTTAAAGTAAAGTTAGGATTGGCATTGAAAAAAAAAATTAAGAAAGAAAAATTACCTGGTAAAAACAATAAATCGACAAAGAAAAAAAGAATTAAATCTGCTGCATATTCTATGATTCAAAGTTCGACTTCTCAAAAATTCGCTGTTATCCGCTCAAAGAGTTCGCTGTTGAAAAGGCAGACGGTAAAGGCAATGTGACATTTCCAAGGATATTATCGGTTACTCAAAAACTTGGCGATGTTTGACCATTTCTTGTACCTTTATTTGCCGGTTGAAATACAACAGGAGCATTGGAAGCTGTTAATGATGCGAAAACAGCAAAGCAAGAATTGGAAAAAATCAATTATTTAATTATAATCGAAAATGCAGGGTGGCTTGATATAGAAGAGTCCAATAATATTACCGATAATTTAGGCCATTTTGATGCATCCCTTCCCCTCAATATGATTTCGCTTTTGCTGAAGATTACCGTAAAATTATCATTAATGCAAAGCATAAACTTGTTCTCCTCAGAATACGGAACGATTTAAACGCTATTATGCAAACAGCAACACTGAGATCAAATGATAATAAAGAACAATATGAAAATTTCAAAATCGAATTACGAAGATCGAATGGTTAATACCATACGTCGTAGTATCAGATGAATATAAGCTTCGACTACTAAAACAGTTGAAAAAAGATCATCCAATCTCTACGAGTTTTCGTACTTGGGAGCTCAATGAATATCCACTACTTCCCGCTACATCCAAGCATGTGTGGACAGTGAAATCAACTAGAAAAACCATGATTCGTCATTCTGGGACTTCAAACAAATAGGAAAGGACAAAAAGATACAAATTCCAGTCATTTTGACGATTGTGATATCAGTAATGTGGAACTTTTTCTCAATTCTCAAGACTATCGTACGAAAATTTAAATATTGATTTACTAAAAATTAATATTCGATATTGTATGATATGTATGCAAATTTTCAAAATGTCTACTACAACGAGGAGTCTCAGTCTATTTTTAAGGAAACAGATTTTCAAGATTATATGCCACTTATAGTTATTGATTGTTCAAAGCAAAACAAGACTCTCAAAAGTGCATCTGTTGATGTAGGCCTAGAATCTGAATTGCAGAATATTTTTCCACCAAATACGTCAGCTGATTGCTTAATGTTGCAGGATCGTATTTTGCAATATCATATTATGAGTTGTGATGTTAAACAGTTGTAAAGTGATTAAAATAATATAATATATATATATATATATATATATATATAAAAGTAAAACTTTTTGTCGGAGACTGTCAGTCAAGATGGAGTATATCGTTGATATGCAAGGCTTCAAGCAGGGCGACAATGAATATCTACTTAAAGAGCTTGCCATTTTACCACTCAAAGGTGAGTCAGAACCCATAGTACATTTATTTAAAAAGCCATTTTTTCGTGAATGACTTGCAGATCATATCACAGCGCAAAGTAAATAGCTTGAAATGAAAATAACAATAAAGTGAAATAAACAAATCATTGTTACTCATTATGAAGAACATTGTAGACGTGTGTTGCCTCCAGTACGTTTTTTTTGGCAAAAATTGAGCGAGACAGTGAGCAGGATTGCGTAACGTCACCATAGAAATAAGGAGAAAGTTAAACCGAATATAGTGTATATTCATAAATATAAGAATTATATATATATATATATATATATATATATATATATATATATATATTAGAGATGAATAGAGATTGCTAGTCCCCACGTAAACGAAAGGTTCTAAAAAATGGCGCTGTTGCTTGCTGCGGCAGAACCGCAAACAAGCTGCGTTTAGGATCGGTAATTGTAGGATACTGTAAGTCAAGGTCTGAATAGAAAAATATATACGTGTGCAGGCAGTGCAAGCGACAATGAGTGTTCTGGCTGGTAAGAGGGAGAAGGGGCGGGCAAGCATAATGTAGTAGCTAGTGCAGCGGCAACAGGCTGCCGTGTCATAAAGGGGAGAGGAGTAGGAAATATTAGGAAATGAAGGAGAGGCGATACCAAGCAATATTCGAGACGGGATACTTAGAAACAAAATTAAAATAAATACACATATTCGTGCGCTAGACTTCGTATATACGTGTATATGTATATACATATACATACACACACACACATATATATATATATATATATATATATATATATACGGAATCCAGCACACAAATATGTGCATTTATTTTAGTTATTTTCGGTATTAAAAAAATAATTTAAATTAATTTACCATGTGGAAGATGAATATTTGATGTTGATAGTAAATAAATAAAATAAGCAATATATAACGTACCAAACATTAAATTTTTTTTAATAACAGTTAAACATGTATGTTGTATTTCTTTTAACTTTTTGAGATAATAAAAACAATAATTAAATACAGATACTAATACAGATTTTCTAATACAGATTTATAAATCCTGTCATACCATTTATTTTCCGTGTTCGATATCGCGTTTATTTCGACTGGATTTCGCGATAGTGTATCGGCCACGTTGTTTTCCGTCCCTTTGCAATACTGTATATCGAAATCCCATTGAGCAAATTCCAGTACCCACCGTGCTAATCTCCCCGATGGATGGTCTAATTTTTCCAACCATTGTAGGCATTGATGGTCCGTTACCACCGTAAATGGATAACCTTCTAGACATGGACGCATTTTCCATACGCCCTACCGCACAGCTAAACATTCTAACTCAGTACCGAAATAATTTTTTTCTGCTGCATTTAGTGTGCGGCTAGCATATACAGCGAAGTATTCTTTATCGACGTCTATCTGCGTTAGTACGGTTTCCAAGCCGAGTAAGCTCGCATATGTTTGAAGGACGAAAGATAGGTTCCAGTTTGGACATGCCAAAACAGAAGCTTCCGTTAAGTTCTTCTTTAGCTCTTCGAAAGCCGTTGATTGGTCCTTCGTCCATGTCCATTCTATTTTCTTCTTTAATAGTATACTTAACGGTGCTGCTGTTTTTTAAAAGGTCTTTAATAAAATATCTGTACCACGAAAGCATTCCAAAAAATCTCTTCAGATCTTTTTGATTTTTTAGTGGTGGTATCGCTGCACTTGCTTTTATTTTCTCTGAATCTGTCCGTATGCTCTGTGCGTCAACTACGTGTCCTAGATACGCAAGTTGTGATCTTGCAAGTTGGCATTTCTCTGGATTTGATTTTAACATAGCGGCCCGAAACTTTTCGAAGACTATTTTCAGCATTTCTTTATGTTTCTTGTACGTCTCGGTTACGATAATTATGTCATCAAGATATGCAAATGCATTTGGTGCCATATCAGGTGTAATAATTTTATCTAGCAGTCTTTGAAACGTTGCTGGGAGCAGTATGTAAACCAAAAGGCATTACATCGAACTTGTGAAGGCCTCGTCCTGGTACTGTAAAAGCCGTAAGGGGCTTTCTGTCTTCTATTAAATCGATTTGCCAGCCATTTTTTAGGTCAATAATTGGTAATATTTTTGCACCCTGCAACTTATCAAGGATTGACTGTATTTGGGGTAGAGGATAAGCATCTTTTTTTGAAACATTGTTTAGGCAGCGAAAATCGACACAAAATCGAGGTTTGTTATCAGGTATGTGAATAAGTCTTTCCCGTTTTTTTTCAAATTTTGAGCCTTTATTGTGAAAAAATGGTTACAAATGAATTATTGAAAGTATTGGCCATCGCTAGCTACAAGTTTTTCCCATCTTTCTGGCAATATACGAATCCCGTTGCGAAAAAATTCGACCGGTTTGGCCTCTATCCAGTCATCCACCCATTTTTTGGCTTCCTCGTAGGAATGGAAGTGCTGGTCAGCCAGGCCATGCGTCATCGATCTGAAGAGATGGTAATCAGACGGAGCAACGTCTGGACTATACGGCGGGTGGGGTAGGACTTCCCATTTGAGCGTTTCTAAGTATGTTTTCACCGGCGGTGCAACATGTGGGCGAGCATTGTCATGTTGCAAAATAACTTTGTCGTGCCTGTCGGAGTATTGTGGCCGTTTTTCTCGCTGTGCGCGGCTCAAACGCATCAATTGTCGTCGATAGACCTCGCCTGTGATCCTTTCATTCGGTTTCAGAAGCTCATAGTAAACCACACCTAGCTGGTCCCACCATATACAGAGCATGAGCTTGGCGCCATGAATATTTGGCTTGGCCGTCGATGATGATGCATGGCCGGGTAGTCCCCATGATTTTCTTCGCTTCGGATTATCGTAACGTATCCACTTTTCATCGCCAGTCACGATACGGTGCAGAAAACCCTTTCTTTTATGTCGCTGAAGCAGCTGTTCGCAAGTGAAAAAACGCCGTTCGACGTCTCTCAGCTTCAGTTCGTACGGCACCCAATTTCCTTGCTTTTGGATCATTCCCATGGCTTTCAAACGCTTGGAAATGGTTGTTCGGTCAACTCCCAATGCTTCAGCAAGTTCTTCTTGCGTTTGACAAGAATCTTCATCAAGCAAAGTCGTCAATTCTCGATCTTCAAAGATTTGCGGCCGCCCGGAACGCTCCTTGTCTTCCACGTCGAAATCACCGCTTTTGAAGCGTCGAAACCATCCGCGAACACTTGAATCATCGACACAACCTTCTCGATAAGCCTCCTGAAGCAATCGATGCGTCTCGGCAGCAGATTTCTTCAAATTGAACCAATAAAGTGAAACTTCCCGCAAATGACGTCGACTCGGCTCAAATTTCGACATTTTCACGATATCAAAAATTTATGATGCGAAAAAATTTTAACTAATGTGTTAGTATGGAATTGTTGACATATGAATAAGCTTTGATTATGACATATGTAACCATTGAATACTCGCAGAGTATTGGTGGCGCCATCTCTTACAAAAAACGGGAAAGACTTATTCACACTCCTAATATCTTTTTTCTTGCTATTACCACAGGACTACTCCATGGTCTGTCAGATGGTCTTAGTACATCTTCCTGTATCATTTTATAAACTTCGTCATTGATAATTTTTTGCATTGCCAGATTTCTAGCCCGGTAACGTTGTTTTAAAGGCGTAGTATCCGTTAGTCCTGTTTCATGATTGACAAGGGGCGTAGCCGCTATAATAGAGTTAAATTTTATCATTTCTGAATGTACAAAATTTTCTAAATTTATTTTCTGTTGTTTTGTTAAAGTCCTCATGAATACTTGAAATTTGATATATTGCCATTTCTTAGTTTTCATCTTTTTAATGAAACGTCAATATCTAATTTCGTTAAAATATCCATTCCTAGAATAATTTTATTACTTAGATTTTTCATTACGTAGAATTCATGATTTATGTAATAATTTTTTATTTTGGCAGTGGGTTTTATTTCTTTTATTTCAGATATTAACGTTCCACTCAGCTAGTACTACTGTTTTTGATTTTGTGTCCGCAGTCCAATTGCATTTATTAATGCAATTGTTCACCACGTCCGGCTGTATAAAGGAATCAACTGAACCTATATCAACTAATGCTTTATATTTTTGGTGTCCAATTTTCACTATTATAAAGTAACGTAAATCTAATTTTTGTTCGGCCGGGCCTTTACTGGTCCCGCCGCATTTTCGTTTCCCGACTTCTGGCATCTACAATCACGGGAAAATATCTCGTCTTTGACACACCGGGTGCTAAATTTTTGTTGCACGTTTTTACATTGAAAGCACATATGACCTTGCTGCTTACAATACCAGCAATATCTATTTTTATCATACGACGTCGTAATCGCCATCACTGTGATGCGTAATTTTACGAACAAACGGTGAATATCATAAGTAGATTTGGTTCGATCTCCTTCGATTTTGTTCAATTTTTCGCGAACGATTTCTACTATATTTTCTCTTCTAATATATAATTGCAGTGGGGGCAGCATATTTTCGTATACGTTATCGATCTGTGTACGAATGTCTAAGGCTCCGTGACGCCTCATTAAGGTACATAGTGCATTCGCATAATCTAAAATCGGTTCTTCGGATTTTTGCTTTCGATTGATTATCTATTTATCTAGTTGTCTCTGTTCGTTCGGAGGTAAATAAAATTCTCTCATTAAATTTTGTAAACTCTCCCATCTCATAACGTCCCTGGAAAAATTCCTAAACCATTGCTGGGCTTCACCTCTTAATAGTTCGGGTAGACCTTGTAATAGCTGTGCATCAGTTAAGCCATAGACAACACGTAATTCCGATACTCGTTCAAGGAATGCGTGAACATCTTTTCCATCAAAGTGGCAATTCCACTTTCGCATCAGATCTGCTATTTTTGCTGTTACACTTCTACTATTTTCTTGGTTTAGCATCACTTTCTCTATTCCTATCTCTACGCAGCGAGTTTGTGTATAGCTTCCACCAGCTATTGGAGACGAAGTCAAATCTGTGTTTTTATAACCAAATTTTTCTTCATCTGCCGTGATATCCGCCTGCTCGTTATAATTATCAGGATCATCAGGCCTATTTGTGAAGTGCGTGGGATTTTTTTGTAGAGGCTACCAAGCACTGCCTTAAATTGCGTACTTTTCCGTCGATATCTAGATTTAATTGTTTTAATTTTGCTATCAGCTCTTCGGGCTGCAGCCTATAAATCCACGATATAACCATCGTGTTATAATTAATTTAAATTTCTTATTTCTTCCTTCGGAAGTCCAATTCGGCACGCGAGCTTTTTGTACATCGACGAACCAAATCCAAAATTCATATCAAAGTAATTAATAAAAACAAAAAAAATCTCTTTACTAGAATCAAAAATCAGGATCCGTGACGTCGACGCTGGAAGCTATGGGCGTTCTGGATTATCCCGAAACTGTGCGTAGTGTCAGTGTCCGTGCGTAACCGCTGTGAGTTATGAGAGTTTTGGATTACTGGCAGTAATCCGGAACTACGCGTGACGTCAAGGTCTGTGACGTAAGCGCTGTGAGCTATGAGAGTTCTGGAACACCGGAAGTGATCCAGAACTCTCATAGCTTATCTATTATAACAGTCGAACTATTCTTGTTTCTAATCGCCCGCACAAAATTGGAAATAAAAATCTACTACATTAAAATATAAAAATACATATATTTGGTGCATAAGTAAGTTTCTAGTGTCTTTATTCAAAATGGCAAGTTTTATTATGAAAGCATGGTTAAATATCCTTTATTCAAAGTATCGTCCATAGGAAACTATAAATTTTTCCATCATTCTTGCAGTTTATGTATTCCAGACTAAAAAAATTTACCCACGGTAAACCTAGCCGAAAACGCGTAAAACTCGTGCTTTATGTCATATGTGAAAACACGCGCGTGGATCTGATACATGCATCACTCGTCCATCAGCCAATGTGACGCGAGTTAGACTGCCTCGATACAGTCATAATCATTATAGAATGCATGAATGCGTATGAGTTTGTGACGTCCAACCGAAGTTGGTGCCACACGGTTAATCCTAACGGCGATTTACTGCCGTTAGTTACCGCCGGTTGCCCCCTTGGTTTTTTGGCCACGCTTTAGCGTTGAAGCCAGGGATACGCGGGGCGGATCGCGAGGTCGATCGTCGCGGCGCGTTCGCGTAATTTCGCCGGTCGTGAGGGCCACACTCGGGCAGCTCCAACACGATCGGTTGGATATTAGAGCGGCGACGGATCTAATATCCTCTAGGAGGTAGTAGGGGCGCGAGCTTCCTCGGCCTCCAGTCCACCTTACTAGCTATCCGCGCTGAACTTTAGCGGAGGCTGCAGAGTCTAGCGGCAATTTCCTTGCCTGCAGAGACTAGCGTCCCCTGACCCAAAGTCTAGCGCGTGCTTCGCGGAAAAAAGGGAAAGAAAAATATAATTCGGAAATGAATATTGAAACGACTTACTTTTTATTTTCGAGGAGTTTTAGCAAAGTAAGAACCGAACAGAGTAAACGCGGCCGGCAATCTGCTTTCCGCAGTTTTCAGGGCCCGTATTTATAGTCCGAGCCCTGCGCCGCCGAAATTTTCTCCGCTGGAAATTACATCGTGGTGGGGGAGATAAAGGGACGTTTTTTCTACATAGAGAAAGCCGTCCGTTCATCTCTTACAACTATGATTATTATTTCTGTATTTTAGAACTGCGTATAACTAAGCTATATTTAAAACGTATTCTTATATATATAAAATAATCCATAAGTTAATGATACATTGGTATGACTTAATAATAATAATTAATAACTATAATAGAAATAAAAATTGAATCGATGCATTAACAAAAACAGTAATAGTAATTTTAACGGTAATTAATATCGTTTATAATTATAGTAAAAATAGTAATAATAATGTTAATGGTAGTAAAAGCAAACTATCAGCGAATAGCGCAGAAATATTATTGAGTAAACTAATTAGAAAATTAATATTAAACATAATCATAATAATAATAATAATAACAATAGTGAAATTAATAATAACGATTAGCGTATAACGCCGCATAATTATGGTTTAAACTAGTAATAACAATTAGTAATCTTTACAATAATAATAATAATATCGAAGATATTAATTGGAATAATAATAACAATAGCAATATTAATAATCGCATTACTATATATTAGAACGATAATGTTAGTAAAAATAGGAATATTAGTGCTTGTAATAATAATAATAATAATAATAGTGTTAATAACAATATGAATAATTTATCAATATTAAAAAAATAAGAGTAATATTAATCACAACAATAAGTATAATTTCAGAGTTAGTAATAATAATGTCAACCGTGCTTATTAATACAGATATTTGTACATTTTCATTATATTAACATTTTGGAAAAATTGAAATGCACGTTCAGAAATAATATTATTTCCGTACGACGATTGCTTCGAGAAATTCTACTTTCTATTCGAAGCCAAAATTTCAGACGTATTTCAGTTTCTCAAGCCTCTTGGGATATTGGTATATTAGGCTGTTACTCGGGTTTCGCATTTCGTATACAAAGAAAAGGGGGAAGGGTCGTAAACTGCGCATTAGCGCGCCTCCGCTTCGTTCCGAATTTTCCAGAGGGGCGGGAAAGTACAAGCGGTGCGGGAATAGAGACAACACTTCGGCCAGCGCTGACCGCGGCAGGCTATGGCTAGGCTGCATTACTATGGCCACATCTGGTCCGATTTTATTACTAGAAAGCGCGCGTTGCGCAGGCATTTGGCATTGAGGTTCGCAGAGTTTATATATACAAATATAAACGTATTTATTCTCACTACTCCGAGAATATCTACGAACTTTGCCTTACCTTTGTATATATATATATTATCGTGAAGGCGATGTTGCCAAATGCTTGTCTCCTTTGCTTTCTTTATTCCTACTCACTTTCCCGGGCCTGAAATTCATCGAAAACTCGACGGGTAGGCATGCCGAGGCAATTCGACCGATCCCTCCTTGTCCTTGAACAGATATATACATATATATATATACCTACATACGTATACATATATATCTATATATATATACGTACATATATCCATATACATATATATATATTATTCGGCGTAATCGCTGGACGCAACACCCGCAACCTTAAATGGTTGGTTGGGGATTGAAATGAACCCAATCAACCATCACGCTGAGTTCCTTTGGTAAAAGTATCGGCTTCCGTTTCTTCAGGTCGCCTTGGTATTTTCCGTTATAGATGTCACTCTTGGTTGGTCGTCGTTGTTTTCTTGAAGTAGTATAGCTGGCTGTGTCAGTCGAATTCATCTCTGGTCTTCTTCCCTTTTTAAACTTGCATGTTATTATATATTTTTAGGTTTACAAGTACGCAGTTAAAAACTAGGTAAAAAAAAGGAGTACAAAAACTAATTATAAAGTTCCCTAACATATACATGGTCTTCTTCGCAAATGCTTGTATAGCTTAACAATTTAGCATCGAATATTCAAATCTATCAGACGGATTGTTACATAATATGCTCTTTCTTAAAAATATTTGACATATTGACGCTCTAGTAAGTAATCCGTTTTTTTTGTATTTTGTATGTTTTTCGATTTTTTTTTGTTTTTTTTTTTTTGACGAATATGTACAGATATGCCTACATATACATATATACCTATATATACGTATATATACTCATATATCTACATACTCTTTAGTTAGATTGCCAGATATGCGTATACTCGGGTTTATTGCTTAGTTTTAATGTTTCTCGCGTCGTTATCAATATAGGATACCCGTAGTCTGTTCGCGTGAACAATTTTACCGCCCTTTTTATACTGAATTTTTACGTTATTTTTCCCGATGATTTCTAATACACGAAACGGACCGGAATACTGGTTCGATAGTTTCGCGGGTTTCGGGCCACTCAGTAAGAAAACATAATCACCTACTCTAAATTTTACTTCTTTCACATGTCGGTCGTATAATAGTTTTGATTTCTCTTTCGACTGGATAAGGTTATCGTATACTAATCTCTTTATCCCAGTTAACCTAACCACTAATTCCTTAACGTAACCCTGGTATGTCGGGATCAGATCCGCTTCACGTAGTGGATCGTTGGAGGGGAGCCTAGCTAATCTGCCGAAGACTACTTCAAACGGCGTATGCTTCGTACTCTCTTGTACACACGTATTATAATTCAGCATCGCTATTTCTACCCATTCGTCCCATTCGGAGTCTTTCTCTGTATATTGTTTCAAAAATTCTCCTAACGCGTGATGGGACCGTTCTAAAGATCCGTTAGATTGAGGGTGGAAAGCCGTTGTCCTGACCTTTTTTATTCTGAATCTCTTTGCAATTCGTTGCATGAGGCTACTTAAAAAATTTCTACCTTGATCCGTAAGTATTACTTTCGGAGCTCCATAGATGCAAATACACCTCTTTATAAATGCATCGGCAATTGTTGACGCTACCGCGTTGGGCAGCGGGACAGCTATACAATACTTGGATAATTGATCCTGCATTGTTAGGATATATTCGTTTCCGCTTCTTGTTTTAGGTAATGGACCCACTATATCGAGGGCTATTTTCTCAAATGTAGTACCTGGAGTGTCAGTAATTACCATGGGTTGCCTTGTTTTAACGCGTACAAGTTTCTTCAATTGACAGTCTATGCATTGCTGGACGCGCCTTTGTACATCTGCCTTTAAATTATCCCAATAATAATCCTGTCTAATACGGTTGTACGTTTTCGAAACGCCTCTATGACCACCGACAGGTGAGTTATGATACTCGTAGAATATCTCATCACGGCGATCAGGTGGGACAAATTTTAAACTCCCTTTACAAATTATTATCTTTATATCTGTATCTTTAAATTCGTTTAAGAATATACTCATAACCTCGCGCCATTCTAACCCTTCTATGTCTGGCGAGTGAGCTATACTGAATTCCTCAATTTTCTTTTCTAAACTAAATGCTCTTAATTCTTTACATACTTTCTGAATGTTTTCTTTTATTCTTGATAATGACTCGGGCTTATCGCCTCTGATACTTAGGGCAATTAGAAATTTGCGATTGCTTCGTTTATACGAGCTTATTCTAGTTTCCTCTATGTATTGCCGCTGCGGAATTTTATTTGATTCGGCGAGCTTCCGTGCTGCTACATCGCAAGGTTCACCTCTATTATTGACGAAATAGACAATATGGTCATTGCGGAACTGAATCAATTCTTTGGTTTCCACGAAGTTATTTTTGTCCCTCCTTGGATTTGTCCTCCTATCGTCAGCCTTGCTCTTTTTTACATTACCGTTTTCGTGACTTGAACGGTTACTTCGATCCGTTGTTACTGAGCTTTCGTTGCTAGAGGTATCCGAATCGTTACTGCTTTGATTACTATTATTTTCGGATGTTAGAGGAAGTAATTTCTGTTTAGGTTTTCTACCTTTCCGTTTGGGCCTTTGCGGTACATATGATGATTCGCTGCCTGATTCGCTAGTAGATTCACTACCTGTCTGCAAAGTATTCGTTACATTATTTTGCTGCGTGTTCGCTAATCTGGGATTTTTACTCTTGATAACATCGTTTGGTTTTCTTTGATCGTGAATTTCTGTAACTCGCGGTCGTCCTCGTCGTCTACGAATACCTGTTTGATCATTATTAGTCCCTATCTCTATCTGTTGCAGATTCGGGGCATCTATATTCTCCTGTCTAGAAATAGAAGTTCCTTGCATCTTCTCGTTGCGTTCTTCGGTTTGTTTCCTAGTTTTACGTCGTTGCGGACGAACATTTTTCGTTAAAATCTTCCTATTCGATTCTTTGGTAATGCCCTCAACTCCCGACTTAGAAAAATTAGTACGACTTCTCTCGTCTTTACTTAAACTTGGAAAATCTTTAACTCTTGAAAAATTAGGAACGTTCTGCGTATTATCCTCACCATTTTCTATGATATCAACTCCCGACTTAGAAAAATTAGCATGATTTCTTTCATCTTTACTTAAACTTGGAAAATCTTTAACTCTTGAAAAATTAGGAACGTTCTGCGTATTATCCTCACCATTTTCTATGATATCAACTCCCGACTTAGAAAAATTAGCACGATTTCTTTCATCTTTACTTAAACTTGGAAAATCTTTAACTCTTGAAAAATTAGGAACGTTCTGCGTATTATCCTCACCATTTTCTCTTCGGACTTTAGATCTGGTAACTCGGTGATTTGGGACAGTACTTCTAATCCCTTTTAACTTAGTATTCTTCGTACGTGCCTTCGGAACTTTGGGAGTCTCAACACAATGAGAATTCGGATTTTTAGGACTCGCCACCGGTTTATCAAGATTAAGTTGCCTTTTTCTTTGCCCTCGAGTGACTACGTTTACATTCGCAACAGGGTTACGCGACAACGCATCAGCGTGTACATTCGTCTTTCCTGGGTTGTAAACGACTTTATAGTCGTATTCTGAAAGCTTGAACCTCCACTTTATCACACGCGTGTTCAAATCAGCTGTTTTGAACCATACGAGCGGTTGGTGGTCAGTCACGAGGGTAAACGTACGTCCGAATACGTACGGCCTAAAGGTCTGCACGGAATGAAGCATAGCTAGTGCTTCTTTCTCGTATACCTCATAGCGCAACTCGGGTCCGCGCAGAACTCGCGACGTATAGGCGATCGGTTGATCCCTACCGAGTTTTCCTTGTGATAGGATGCCCCCAATCGCATAACCCGACGCGTCCGTCGTGATAATGAATGGTTGATCCATATCAGGGAATCGCAACACAGGCGCTGTGCATAGAGCGCTTTTTAGGCATGCAAACGCATTTTCCGCGTTTTCTCCCCAGACAAAAGGTTCATTGCTTTGCAGAAGCTTGGTGAGGGGTTTAGAAATTTTGGCAAAGTCCTTAATAAATCTACGGTAGTATCCGGCTAAACCCAAAAATTGTCGAACATTTTTAACGTGCTTAGGACGCGGGAATCGCTCTACCGCTTCTAGGTTCTTTGGGTCGGGTGTTAACCCGTCTTCGCTAAGAACGTGTCCTAAATATGCTACCTTTCGTTGTAGAATTTTGCACTTTCCGGGTTCGAGCTTCCAGTTCGCTTTACGTAATCTTTCCATTACTTCAATGAACAATTTTTCGTGTTCTTCCAAAGTTTTGGCATAGATTACTATGTCGTCCATATAGACAAACACGCCCTTGCCAATAAGGCCCTCGAGCGTAAAGTTCATCGCGCGCTGATATTCCACGCCTGCGTTCTTCAAACCGAATGGCATGCGAACGAATTCAAAATGCCCGTCAGGTGTTGAAAAAGCAGTTTTATGCATGTCTTCCGGACTCATCGGTATTTGATGGAATCCGGAGACGCAATCCATGACAGTGTAGTATTTAGCAGCACCAACGGTGTCGAGTATTTCGACAATATTAGGTAGCGGGTATGCCATTGCTACTGTTTTCTCGTTCAGAGGACGGAAATCTACTACAACTCGCCAACGTGGTTTATTATCAGTTAATTGCTTTTTTGGTACGACCCAAAGCGCTGACGAATAGCTACTTCTAGAGTGTCTGATTACGCCCTTCTGCAGTAATTCATTCACTTGTCGGTTCACCTCGTCTTTCAGAGCATGCGGCAATCTGTATTGACGCGTGCTCACCGGAATATCATCGGTCGTGGGGATCCTATGAGCTACAACATTAGTTGTAGTAAGTTCATCACCCTCGAGATAAAACCGATCCGGGTTATTTTTCAACAATTTCACGGCTTGCTGGTATTCTTCCTTTTGCAGCTTATTGATTTCCGTAAGTCCGATTAACTTGGTTAGTCGGTCCGAAGATACAGGTATATCATCGTACCGTTCAGATGCCAAGAAAAGATTTTTATAATCTCCTTTACTCCAGTCGAACTCTTGGAGATTAGTATTGTCGAATCGCATTAGGGATTTAAGATTCTCGAACTCCCAGTTTTGCATTGTATCAGTTTCTGATTCCTCATTGTTATACATTAGTACTTCTTCGTCGCGTAGAAACTCTAATTCTGTTCTCTTATTCTCGATCGTAATGGTTTTTTCTCCAAAGTCAATAACTGCTTTAGCGCTGTACAAAAAATCAGATCCTAATATCGCATCGTATGGTATGGCGCTGTTATTCGGTATTACTGTTATTGATGATTCTACGCCTAATATATTAAGGGGAGCGGCACCGAGTGTAGGCATTAGTAATCCATCAATCCCCTTTAAATAAGTCTCGTTTGTCGTGTCAACAATTTCCAATGACGATAATACTTTTGCTTTAATGACGCTAGCTTCACAACCGGTGTCAATTAAAATCAATGTTCCTTCGTAGTTTAGAAATAGAAATTTATTGTGGTTTCCGGCAAAGTTAGTGTTAAGTATCCTTGGGGATTGTTCAGAACTATTTTTACCACCCAACGGCAGTTCGTGTTCTCCGATCTTCAATGTATTTTTTTTGAAATCTGCTATGGATCTTTGCTGCACTAAGAAGCTTATTCCTAATATTCCATCATACGGGAGTTTAAAACTTTCCTCTACGATGTGAAATCTTATTAATTCTCCGAACCCTTTTATACAGGTGGTTCCCAGGGATTTAATTACGTTGTCGGTTATTCCTTTCAGATTTACTATGTCAGTTGTATCTATTTCTATACCGAAGGGTAGATTCCCGCGTTTTAGTATATTGCCGTGTGATCCTGAGTCTATCAAAAATGAGAGTTTCCTGCTTCCAAACTTTAGATTTACGTGGGGCAGAGAGTCACTTTTTACAGTGGTTGCAATTCTGAGGCTTCCTCCTCCATTCTCGCTATATTGGCTGAGCGCATGGGGACGAGCGGTGCCGTTGGCTGCGCTCTGGACATGGAGGCACCGTTCGAGTTTTCCGCTCGCATTTTTTCATTGTATATCCTTTTTCTGCACTCGTTAATGTCATGTCCCGTATTTTTGCAATACGCACAACTTTTCGGAGTAGGGCAAGATGCAGCCGTATGTCCTGGTCGGTTGCACTTTCTACAAACCGGACGGTAGGGTGCATTATTGCGTTGTTGAGCCCCGGTTATAATATTCAACGGACACGTCGCCGATCTATGTCCGGGCTCGCTACACCGAAAACACCTTTCAATAGGTTTGCAGTTCTTTGCTGTATGGCCAATTAAATTGCAAAGTTGGCAAATCATGCGGTTGCGACACGTACTTGCTGTATGTCCAGGTTTATCGCATAATTGGCATGTCTCGATGGACGCTTTATTCAACATTCGTTCTCTGCAATTAAAGGTATTATGTCCGGATCGTCTACACCGTGTGCAGGTTTCAATTTGCTGCTGAGCAGGGGGTTCCTCGAGTTGACATATATATGCCTTTTTGCGGTCTTCTCTTCCCCGAACTGTGAGTTTGCGACTAAGATCTCTTAATAAACTTCGCTCGTCCAGGTCTCTTTCTTCTTGTATCGCTTTATTAACGATAGTATTAAGATCTGTCACCGTTGTTCCGATACTTCTATCGATTTCTTTCCTCAGGCCTTTGCGAAAGCAAGTAATTACTGTCGCTTCAGCTTCGCGGCGCATCGCTTCCGTCACAGCTCCTACATGAGCTCTCTTTGCTTCTAGAAGTCGACGGCCCAGGTCTTTTATTCGATTAGCGAATGAAATAACGTTTTCGTCATCCCGTTGGAACTCCATTCCTAATTCACCGATCAGTTGTTGTATAGTTCGAGGAGGTGCGTATATCGTTTCTAAGTAATCCTTTAAAGCCCTAACGGTTGCAAACGTTTGCCCACGAATCGCCTGTCTCGCCTCCCCGGTTATACGTGACCGTAATAACTTGACGAAGCTTGATTCGCTGGTCGCGTCTATAATTTCCAAGGCTTCGTCGCAGCCTTCGAAGAACTCGCTTAAGGTAATATTGCGCCCATCAAATACGGGCACTACCTTAAGCGCGTCTTTCAACGGAACAGCCTGAGTAGGCATTGTTACGTGGGCTTGTTTGTTGTCTGAAATATATATCGTGAGGTTTTCAGATACCTCTTTTTGCTTGCTATCGGCTGATTTTGCCGTTTGCACGATTGGTTCTATGAAAGAGTCTTCCAAAACGTCAATCGTTTGTAACATTCGCGGTGGAGGTTTTATTTCTACATCCCTCGGGATCTCTTTAGTTGGAGAAAAAGGGTAGACGTTGTCGATATCGTCTCGGCAGAATTTATTCTTATCTGCCCGACTTCTAGTGACACGCTGCTCAGACATACGCCCTAGTGTCAAATTTTTACGTTAAAATCGGTATTAAAGGCGTAAAGAACAATTAAATTAGTAACTTATTGGTTAAAGATGTTATAAAATTGAACGAGGTAGGTTCCGATGGCTATACCGCTTAACTAACCTACTTGCGTATATATAAACAAATTGGGAGTGTTTCTTCTCTACTCAATCCTCAAGATTTAATTGTCTAACGGCTTCTTCCAATAATTCTATGTCTACCTCGTTGACGGTTTGTTTCTGGTTTAACTCTCTAAATGCGCGCGCGGTTATCGCCCAAGTTTTTTCCAACCAAGCCTTTAGTTCTTGGTTTTCCTTTTCCAACCCCTCTATACGTTCCTCCGCTCTTGTTATTTTTTGTAATAGGAAGTTTGTATTTCCGTGCGTCTCTGCACAGGCCTCTTGGAGCTCCTCTATATAGGTACGGTTATTCCGTGATAACGTTCCGACTGTGCAGAGAGCCCTATGATGAGAGCTTACTCGCTCCTCTATTGTACGAAGTCTTTCTTCGTTCGGTAAGGGGTAATCTCTATTCAGTCCTACCATTTGGACCGGGGATTTTCCCGGTTGGGGAAAAAGATAAAAAAAGGTTATTAAGGAGACGGCAAAAAAAAACAGAAAATATTGAAATTATTAATCGAAAAATTGAAAATAATTAGAAGGAAAACAATCAAAAACAGAAAATATTGGAATTAATTATTAAAATAAAGAAAAGGGAAAATATTGAAATTAAAAATTATCAAATAAGGAAAGCAGGATATATTGAACCCAATTAAAACCGATTAAATTAATTAATAAGAAATTTACAGATAAAATTGAAAATATGGAAGTAAAAAAAAGGAATATTGGAAGAGAAATTCTTAAAAATTATTAAAGTAAATTATTAAAGTTAAATAAACATTTATAAGTAAAATCGCTAAATAATAAAGAAAAAACAGGGAATATTGAAATTAAGGTTATGAAATTAACAATTATTAAGTTAATTCTGAATAAAAAAAAAATGGAAAATGGTGAAATTAAAATTATTGAATAAAGAAAATAAGTAAAACCAGAAATTATAAAAAGGTTAAAAATTATTAAGTTAATTAATAAGAAAACAATATAAAAATGATAATGAAAAGGCAGAAAAAAAAATGATAAAAAGAGTTATTAAATTAATTATTAAATAATGGAACGGAAAATATCGAAACTAAAATTATTAAATTAATAAATAAAAATTATGGTTAAAAAAAAGAAAGTAAAAAGGGATATTAAAAATAAAATTATTTAAAAGGCCAAAAATGAATTAAAGTTAATATAAAAATTTATTAATAACAAAAACGAATTATTAAACTAAACAAATTTGTAACTAAAAATAATAAAAAAAAACAGGAAATATCGAGATTATAAAAGTATTTAAGAAGTTCTTAATTATAAAAAACGAGATAAAAAAAAATATTAAATTAGTTAATAACAATTTATAAGTAAAATTGAAAAATAGTTATTTAAAATAAAATATTTAAAAGTCCTTATAAATTATTGAATTAATTATTAAAATTAAAATAAAAAAAGAAACTATTGAATATTTTAAAAAGTTAAAAAAAAAAAATTAATTATTAAAGATTTATAATAAAAAAAAGTAAAAAAAAAACGAAAAATATTGAAATTTAAACAAAAGGTTGGTACTTAACGGAAAGGTAAATAAATAAATAATTAAAAATAAGGGATGTAGGATACGAGGAGCAATAATCCCAACCCAGTATTACTATTAGAAATGTTTTTTATTGGTAAAGGTTATTACACACACACACATATATCTATATCTATAATATATATATCTTATATATCTATATATATATATATATATATATATATAATATATTCGGACACAATTTAATATATATATGTCCTGTACGGAGCCTCCCGGCGTAGCGCCGAAAAGATGGCGTGCCTACTTCCCTAGGCACGGCGGAGGAGGGGGCGGCCCTGCTTCTCTGGGCACAGCGAAGTGGCAGGGGCGGTCCTGCTAGGCGCGGCGCAGTGGAAAGTGGAGGGGGCGGCCCTTCTAGGCGCAGCGCAGTGGAGGGGGCGGCCCTTCTAGCGGCGGCGCAGTGGAGGGGCGGAGGGCGCAGTGGAGGGGGGGGGCCGCGCGCAGTGGAGGGGGCGGCCCTGCTAGGCGCGGCGCAGTGGAGGCGGCGCAGTGGAGGGGGCGGCCCTTCTAGGCGCGGCGCAGTGGAGGGGGCGGCCCTTCTAGGCGCGGCGCAGTGGAGGGGGCGGGTCACTGAACTCGTGTCCGTGGGCTCTTGGCCAGTCGTGTGAGCGCGTGGGCGGTGAGTTATTACTCTTCGGTCTCGCTGTCCGGACCGAAGAATAATAGTTTCCGGGCGGCAATTTTCCCCCGCCTCCTCTCGTTGTCGTGGGCGGGCGGGTCACGGGCAGCGTTGGGGAGAGCAGCAGTGCTTTCACTTCCTCCTGCGTCCTGCTCTCCTGGTATCGCCGCGTCCGTTCCTTGTCGTTTTTTCGCCGCCTGCGGAGCTCGCGGTCGCTGGGACCCCGGGGTGTCCGCGGGCAACCTGCCGCGTTCAACGGTATCACCGTGCCGAACGGTGATATCGCTGATGGCTCGACAGGAGAGCGGGTGGGGGTTTTTACCCCTTCTTCAATATTACGGGCGACCGATGGGCTGGGCGGCTCGGCAACTGTGGGTGCCGGCGGCAGCGGAGGAGGGTGTGTGGCGATGGGTGAGGTGGCGGCCTCAGCGGTTGGCCGTGGATGGGCGAGTCCTGCGCTCGCCGATTAACTCTGCTAAGGGCGGCAGATGTATTTTGGGGCGCTTAATTAAAGCCAGCGGCTTATACGCCCGTGGCTTGTACACTTGCGGTGTATACACCGGCGGCTTAAATACCTGCGGTGTATACACCCGCGGCTTATCCGCTTGTTCCACGAACTTTAGGGTCTCTAGCTCGGTTATTACCCGTTCAACCGGGCGCTGAGCTCTGAGACCCCGATATAACGGTCGTGGAGGGGGCGGTATACCGCCACACGGTTGCCTCGAGGTCGCGATCAGGCAACCGCTCAAGCCCCTTTCCTCCCGACGGACCTGTTCCGCCTCCAAAATTTGGCCGCGAATTAGAAAACGTTTCTCTTTCTGAGCCCTTTTATGGGCCCTGTTTTTCCGTTGTTTGTAAGATGCACCTGACCCTTCCACTAAAAAAAAACAAAAATATGGGGTTTTATTCACAAAAAAAAGGTTGAATCCTAGCTGAATCAAAAACAACAACCAAATAAAAAAAAAAATTGGCACCGAAACTGAACGAAAATTTAGGTCTAAAAATAAACGCGTGCCGCGTGCAACGATAATTATCGCGACTATTTATAGCGATCCCGGACGAGCCCCCAATTTTTTTTGTGACGTCCAACCGAAGTTGGTGCCACACGGTTAATCCTAACGGCGATTTACTGCCGTTAGTTACCGCCGGTTGCCCTCTTGGTTTTTTTGGCCACGCTTTAGCGTGAAGCCAGGGATACGCGGGGCGGATCGCGAGGTCGATCGTCGCGGCGCGTTTCGCGTAATTTCGCCGGTCGTGAGGGCCACACTCGGGCAGCTCCAACACGATCGGTTGGATATTAGAGCGGCGAACGGATCTAATATCCTCTAGGAGGTAGTAGGGGCGCGAGCTTCCTCGGCCTCCAGTCCACCTACTAGCTATCCGCGCTGAACTTTAGCGGAGGCTGCAGAGTCTAGCGGCCAATTTCCTTGCCTGCAGAGACTAGCGTCCCCTGACCCAAAGTCTAGCGCGTGCTTCGCGGAAAAAAGGGAAAGAAAAATATAATTCGGAAATGAATATTGAAACGACTTACTTTTTATTTTCGAGGAAGTTTAGCAAAGTAAGAACCGAACAGAGTAAACGCGGCCGGCAATCTGCTTTCCGCAGTTTCAGGGCCCGTATTTTTATAGTCCGAGCCCTGCGCCGCCGAAATTTTCTCCGCTGGAAATTACATCGTGGTGGGGGAGATAAAGGGACGTTTTTTTACATAGAGAAAGCCGTCCGTTCATCTCTTACAACTATGATTATTATTTCTGTATTTTAGAACTGCGTATAACTAAGCTATATTTAAACGTATTCTTATATATATAAATAATCCATAAGTTAATGATACATTGGATGATCTAATATAATAATTAATCACTATAATAGAAATAAAATTGATCGAGCATTAACAAAAACAGTAATAGTAATTTTAACGGTAATTAATATCGTTTCTAATTATAGTAAAATAGTAATATAATGTCTAATGGTAGTAAAGCAAACTATCAGCGAATAGACGCAGAGATATATGAGTAAATAATTAGAAAATTATATCTAAACATAATCCTAATAATAATAATAATAACAATAGTGAAATTAATAATAACGATTAGCGTATTATAACGCCGCATAATTATGGTTTTAAACTAGTAATAACAATAGTAATCTTTACAATAATAATAATAATATCGAAGATATTAATTGGA